>CAJQZP010001188.1:1472500-2072500 GCA_907164705.1 Parnassius apollo | reverse complement strand
TACCCGAAGTTATTGGGTAAGCCGGTCCTGGCGAGGCGAACCATCATCAAGGAGCGCCGCTGGTGCTACTCGTGCTTGGAAAGGCACCTCCAACGAAACTGCCCACACCAGCAGCCCTACCCGCACTGCCAGGGCAATCACCATGCCGTTTTGTGCCTAGGTGGCCACGACTGGAGTACCACCCTCCCCCTTATGGTCGGTACCGGTACTACGGGGTTTCTGCGACCTCAAATCTGTCCCGGGCCTCAAGTCCGAGGATCCGTGAAGCTTCCCAGGTCGGCCCGTTCGGTGATTTCCAACCACGGGTCATTGAGATGCCGCTGGAATGCCGCTTTCGGGACCCCCGGTTCGAGTGCCGGTCCGATGGAGGCAGCTCCAGCTAGGTCACTGATCCTTTGAGCCGTCAACAGTCTACTTGTCAAATTGTTCTATTGCTGACGGCCTCAGTGAAGGTGTACAACCCGAGTGGCGACTGTTTACCGGTTCGCACTCTATTGAATTCGGGTTCACAACGCAGTGTGGCCTCCACTTGGTTGGTGGGAAGACTAGGGCTCCCCTGGTGCTCTGAATCACGTCCAATGGTAGATATCGGAGGTGCCAAGCTTCCTGCTCCTAGGGGACAAGCGGAGTTGCTGTTTGGCCCTGCCAGCGAACACCTTCACATTCTAGTTAAAGTAAATGTCCTCGATGACATTGTAGGTTTTCTCTCTAACGTCCGTATAAATGACAGCGCGGTTCATTGTGCGTCGGGTTTAAGACCGGCAGACCCTCAATGGTCCCAACCTGGGCCTATAGATTAGTTTTTGGGAGCCGACACGCTGGGGTTCATCTTGTTAGGCAAGATACGAGCCCTACAGCCCGATGGTTTGTTAGCCATGTCCACGGTATTTGGGCACAGTTTCTTTGGACCGGTTCTGTGGTCTCCACCTCCTCGGACGTCGTCCAGCGGTCCTGAGAAATTGAGGAGCCACCACACGTGTCTCGAGTCAACCCTCTGGACCGTGAGTGCGAGTTATTCTACCAGAAAAATACCGGCCGTCGTGTCGACGGTCATTTTGTCACTCGCTTACCCTTTCTTGACTCACGGCCCCCTTTGGGCCAATCTCGTACCCTGGCCGAAAAGAGGTTGCTTTCCATATTAATCGCGAAAGGCTGGGTCGCGTTCATGCGAAATATGTCGAGTTCATGCGCGAGTATCAAGACCTGGGTCACATGTCACCGTCCAATTTCGACTGGCGGTCACAGGAGCACTACTTCCTCACCATGCGTTCTTGAGGACGCCTGGGAGTAAGATTCGGGTAGTTTTTGACGGCTCCGCTCCCTCGTCAAATGGTGTGTCCCTGAACCAGTGTCTACACTCTGGTCCTAAATTTATCAAGGACATATCCGACATTATGACCCACTTCCGTCAATTTCGACAATCAGTGGTCCATCGTGATGACCGTAGATATCAGCTGATATTGTGACGCGAGAAGCCCAGCAATCCGAAACACCTGTAGGGTTTGAGTTGAACACCACCACCTATGAACTCTGGTCTGTATATCGCCATGCGAACCCTCGTCAAACTCGCTGAGAGAGAGAGAGCGTCTAAAATACCCTCGGGTTGCTTCTATTTTGGAGACTTCGGTCTACATGGATGACATTTGCACGGGCGCCTCCACCGTCGAGGAGGCTCTTGTATTGCGAGACGAATTGATTGCCATCCTGAAGTCCGGAGGTTATGAGTTGCGCAAGTACTTGTCGAACTCCCCCCAAATTTTTAAGGACCTCCCAGGTGAGGATCAACAAGACCCTAATCCATTCGAGCACCCTGAAAATCCTAATTTGTTGACGTGCTGGGCATTCAATATCAGCCTGTTTAGGATACTTTCACGTATCGAATCAAACTCGATCCCCCTCCTAAATCATGGACCAAGCGCTCCGTGCTGTCTACAGTAGCCCACACCTTCGATCCTAATGGATGGACCACTCCAGTCATTTTTTTAGCTAAGTGTTTTCTCCAAAAGCTCTTAATATCCGGGTTGAGTTGGGACGACCCTATAAGCGGTGCTTTCTTGCGAGAATGGCACTCCATTATGTCCTCCGTTCCGGATATCAACCGGGACTCCATGCCAAGGTGCTTCCTCCCTCCAGGGAAATGCAGGGCTACCCTTATGGATTTTGCGACACCTCTGAGAAAGGCTATGCTGCTGTCGTATATTTGCGGACTGTGAGCTCTTCTGGCCATACTTCCGTCCATCTCGTACTTGCTAAAAGCTACTACTAGGTTGCTCCCATTAGGTCCCGCTTAACTATCTTTAAATTGGAACTGTCCTGAGCCGCTCTTCTCACGCGACTCCTCAACCACGTTCACTCGTTTTGTAAGTCTATAATCGACATTACGGACGTCTACGCTTGGTTGGACAGTGAGATAGTACTTTGTTGGCTCAGAGCTGCACCTCACAATCTTGAGCTCTTTGTGGTGAACCGCGTAAAATCCAGAATTCTGGCACGTCTCTAAGCTGGAGACATGTGTCAGGGGAGTTGAATTCAGCAGACTGCGCATCTCGCGGCTGTTAAGCCTCCTCTTTGGTTGACCACCCGCTGTGGTGGGGTCCCAGTTGGTTGACTGAGTCTCAGTCCTTCTGGCGCCAGAATAAATACTCCGAACCGATTGAATTGTCTGGCCTACGAGCCCGAGTAAGAGTGGGCAAGGATAAGCCCACTCGGGATTTCTCCCTGCTAGAACGGTACAGCCCTCTCGATAAGCTCTTAGGAGTGACTGCTTGGTTGCGTCGATTTGTTCGCAATTCGAGAGACCCGTCCAACCAAATCTCTGATTCCGTTTGTCCCCTAGCGAGCGTCGCGAAGCCTTGATGCATTGGACCCGTATGGTCCAAGCGGAGCATTTTGAGCCCGTGATTGAAACCTTGAAGCGGGGCTCCGTTGTCAAGGGCGCTCTGGCCCGCCTGAACCTCTTCCTGGACGACGCTGGGATGCTGCGCGTTGGCGGACGTTTGAAAAATTCTCAACTGCCGTATGGGGCTCGACACCCGTTACTGCTCCCTAAGGACGGCACCTTTTTTCAGTTGCTGGTAACTCACCATCATGTTCAGAATGCCCACGCTGGGTGTAACGCACTTTCGGCCATTTTGCAGCGGGAGTTTTGGATTTTGGCTGGCTGACGCACCATTCGGAGCGTCCTATGATGGGCGACTTACAACCCGACCGCGTCAGGTCCATCCGACCATTCGCTGGAGTCGGAACCGACTTTGCCGGCCCCTTCCTCGTCAAGTCCTCGTTCGGCACACCGCCTAAAACTTTACAAGGCGCAGGTTCGTCCGCACATGGAATACTGTTCCCATCTCTGGGCTGGGGCTCCCCAGTACCAGCTCCTTCCACTTGACCGCATCTAGTGCAGAGCGGCTCGAATCGTCGACGACCGAGTGCTTTCCGATTGGCTCGATTCATTCTCACTGCGAAGAGATGTTGCATTTCTTTGCATTTTCTGTCGCATATATCATGGAGAGTGCTCTGAGGAATTGTTCGGATTAATCCTAGTCACCAAATTTCGTGAACGCACTACGCGGCAAACATCCCTATACCATCCACACCAACTGGATGCTTGGCGGTCCACCACTGTACGTTTCAAGAGGAGTTTTCTTCCTCGTACAACCTCTCTGTGGAATAGTTTACCACCAGAGATTTTTCCGGACCGATACGACCTAGGGACCTTCAAGAAAAGAGCGAACTCCTTTCTAAAGGGCCGGCAACGCATCCGCAATTCCCCTGGTGTTGCAGTTAATCATGGGCGGCGGAAATTCAAGCGATCGTATTCGACCGCGCACACCCACAGCAATTTAAACCTTTAAAACTTATATTTAGAGACTACTTTTCTATGAAAAAGTTTGGCAATACAGAATAAATATAAAATATTCTATACTCTAGTGCAAAAAAAAACAGTTATACTATGGATATTTATTACATACGTTAATTTCGTACGCCATTTTCGCGTGAATGTTATTGTGTTAATTTTTGGATTTTTCTCGGATTTTATTAGTGTTTTAGTTTAGTGTTTTATTATAAAATTGTAATGAAAGTTTTTGTGTGGGTATAATTTATCTTTTTTACGTAAATAATTTCGAGTAATATATATTGAAATAATTGTGATTTTCACGCTGCCGACATTAGCTTGATATGTTTTGTTTTTATTATCAAAATATAATAGTGTTTTTGTAATGAAATAAAACCTGACTTTTATATAGAGAATTATGTATAGATTTTAAAATGCCAAACTTCTTCGTAGAAAAGTAGATTTATATATAAATTTTAATGTTTTTAAGTACTTTGGATGAGTGCGTTCGTATGAGACCGCTCGGGATTTAACGGACGCATGCGACTGCATTGCAATTTTAAGGGGACTGAAGGGTTATACATGTTTCATTAATACAAAGGTATATTTCAAAAATAAACACATATAAGTTACTTGATTATTTACTTCCAAAATATTTGAGAATTCGCATGATCTACGAAATACGAAAATTTTCTCGTGGTCTATGAACATGAACTCCTCTTCAGAACTGATGAAAATGGCCGCCTTTACAAAACTTTTTGTTTTCCATCAATAGCTTTTTTAATTTGTGATGGAAATTTTTGCAAGATTTTAACATTAGATAAATTTAGAAACTTGCAAAAAATCCCATTAAAATTTAAAAAGCTGTTGGTACGAACAATTTCTAAATTTGTTGTAAAAGGTTTTGCAAAAAATTTAAAAAGCTATTGGTACAAAATGTTTCATAAATAGTAATAAGGTTCAGCCGATTTTAAATCGCTGCTTGACCCCTTGGCCAAAATTGGACTTACTAATTAGACATTTTTTCCAGTTTCACAGAGTCAGAGTTAAGAGCAGGATTAATGCCCAACAGTGGAACGTATAAAAGGCTATTTAGGCTGTAAATTTACTTTTCCCATATTGTAGTTGTTAACAATTTCGAGAGTAATTTTACAATAAAAACTGGTGAAAATTTGGCATAAGCCTTAGATGTAGTATTAGTCTTTTCTCTCTTTGGTCTCTTAAGACCTATGTTGAAAGAAACAAACAGGCTTATTGAGCATAATGCTATAAATATTCTTCAAGGATGTTGTTTTAAATAAATTGTCGGCAAACCGAATGTGAGTGATTTTTTCACTATTGATGTTGATACTGTATCCTTTGTTTGAAGTGCTTAGGGGATTAAACATCACCAAGTGTAATACCTTTCCGAAACTGGATACGTTTCGTAGCTCAAGGACTAAACGATCTCTGTAAATTTCACAGTAGGCGTGGTACGCAGATTTGATCGTCACCGACACCAATGATATTGTTGACTACAATTTTATAGAATGTTGAGAATGTCCATAAAAGATAATTATTGAGTACCTAACATATAGGGTATTTTTATTTATTTTTATTTTTGGATGCTATAGCATTGGTAAAATATTTTTTATAAGTTTTAAGTTAATGCTTGACTAAAATCCCATCTGACGATGAATGATAAAAAATACTGGGTGATAAATCGCACTTACTTATGTAAGACTATTTAATCTTCTCTTAAAAACTTTTACGTCGTATTTGAACAGAAATAATGAAAATAGAAATATATATACAGAACCACTATAATACACTATACACACAGTATTTCGTTGTTGTTCACTCACTATCTACTTTAGTGTTCACAAATAACAAAAATATATATTTTAATACTTTGGATAATACCACTGTAAATATAATATATTAAAATAATACTAAAATTCGTTTTAATATTAAAATTAAAAAACGCTAAAGATTATATTGTAAAAAATAACTTGACCGTCAACGGGAGCAGCGTCAAAGGTGCGGGAAAATTATATGATCGATAGTTATACTAATGGATGTCGACAATCTGCCTGCCAAGAGTGATGTTTATAGCAAATCCTCCTTATAATGTTAACGACTTTTATCTAATTGTGCACTAGAAGTAGAACTGGAAGTAGAAACATACTACTTTATACTCGCTTATTATTTCAATAAAAGAAAAAAGAAAAGTAATAAATATAATAGTTACACTCCTGCAGTACGATAAGATCGTAGTACGTGCTTAAAATTTTAACCATAACATGAATCTAACTTTCGTGCACGTTTAATGGCCGAACTATTCTAATGTCTTCCTTGCTAACCTTTATTAAGTTTCTCCTTGTTTGATACTATATATTTTATTTAAATTTGAACAAAAAAGTATAGTTTTATTTCGTACAGAGTAGCAAAAGATAAAAATTAAAAAAGAAAACGTGAAAATTAAAAACAAACGAGTTGAATATCTCATCGACAGTATAATATATTTCTTAGCAATCATAGTCTTACACTGAATAGATAAACCCTTGCTTGGCGAACCTCTATTTTTTTATTGAAATTGACAACTCACTTATATGTTGTACTCTTATAGGTGCGGCTTCATCCACTTTGATTCAAAGTCATAATCAACAGGTGAGTCCATGGATATTTTTTTCTTCTCTTTGATCCAACTGTAATCATGATTAATTCTTTTATGAATGGGGTGAAAAACGAGCATACAGTACACCTAATGGTAAGTGGATACTATGGACCACTAACATCTATATATATCTTCGAATGAAAAACAAAATGCAGATGCGTTTTCACCCCTGAGAACTAAGATGGAATGTCTCGTTTCCAGTGAAAACAGTCTCCGTTTCTCTACAACCACAATACGAAACACAACAGCACTATGCTGCTATTTTCCATTGGTTTTCTGTGAGAGCGCTCTTTCACATAATATTCTTGTTTATTTTTATATATTTTCAAGATAAAACCATGACAGAGAGAGAGAGGTAATAAAGAGTACTACTCAAATGGCTATTCTCCGTTAGGACTGGCCGCTGTGGCTAAAATTTGGTCTCGAGAATATTATTGTCACAGAGGCGGTGAAATCTAATTATAAAATTAATACTATCCTGGTATGTACTCTTGATGTCAATTTAAAATCATAAGTAGATATCAGTGTACTTAAAACCTATAAAGTTATGTAAAATATTGAAATAATAACGTTATACTATAATCGCCATCAAAATCTGGTACACATGCACTACCTAATAAGTTAACCAAAGTTGGCTTACTTCGTATCAAACACTCCTAAATTATACTAGTTTTGAAACCTGAAAAAATATGTGTATTTTTTCCCGACATTAGTGGATTGAAGTGGCATAATAATTTCAAAATTATATATTAAAACATTACATATTAAAATAATTTAAGATCACTATACAGGTAAACAGAAGAGGGAAAAATATTTATGGACTCACCTGTGGATCATGGTTGTCGATTCAAGCGGACGGAGCGGATATAATTATAGCTACGTTATTTATATTAACATTGAATTTAAAATAAAATAATGTCTTTAATAAAAATGAGTCCCAGGGCGAGTCTTTGACGGTTAGCTTGGACATAGCAAAGGCCTTCAATGATACGAGTATGTTGCAAATCGATAATATTAATTGCTATGCACACACACGACAGCGCTGGTGATGCTTTTTATAACGGGCGAGCCTATATTTAAGGAAAACGTCGCCAAGTACGGGAACAAACTTGTGTCTGAAGTCGAGACTTTGTTGAATAGAGTGTCAGATTAGGGGCTACTAAATCTAATCCAATTCAATCTCAAGAAGACAAAATTTTCCGCTAATACATGTAAGAAATAACCCTGTGTCGTATCTTCTCAGTTTCAGGAAACTCCCTTTGCCTCAGCCAGTATCGGAAATCCTCGACGTTAACATATCGATTAACGTGCAGTTTCATGATCACTTGGAAGAGAAGGCTAAATTGACCTCTAAAAAAGTTACAGCACACCACCTGCAACTTTACAAGGCGCAGGTTTTGACCTCACATGAAACATAGTTCCTATCTCTAGGCTGGGACTCTCCAATGCTCCTCTCCTTCCATATCGTACCCAGCGCAGAGTGGTTCGAATTGTCGGCGACTGAGCTCTTTCTATTTGGTTTGACTTTCATACAACATTGTTAAAATAATATTTTTATTTTGAAGTCCGTCATCCAGCGTTCGCGATTTTTTTATCCCAAAAACCTCTTGCGGCCTGTGCGCAGTAATGATATTTATGTAGTCTGCTAATTTATTTACTTTTAAAGGGGTTATTAAACAATTTTTATTTCATTCATATGTTTGAAAATGTCATATTTTTGTTTTCCTTCTACCGTAAATATTAAGGGGATAGAGTAAGTCAGCTCAAATTCTAATTTCGTCCCCACTTGCCCGCGCGTCGTATGCTATGATACTGACATGTTTGTAATCACTAATACTGTAAGTAGAAAGGTTGTTAGACACTTATTTCATTAGTTTTATCATATTTATGCCTGTTTCTTAACGCTAAGCCAGTCGCTTCTTATTTTTATTACGGTTATTTCCCATTTTAATTTTACGTCGTCCTGTTGCGTAATGTATATTCTGAGCGTAAGCGACACAACCTCCCCGTTCAAAGGCTGTTTAACTATTTTGTGTCAACAGATGTCGTACTACTAATAGATTACCGTCTTTCATAATCTTTTTGTTCTTGTATAACTATTTGCTTGTCACCAGATGTCGTTGTACTAATCGATTTACTATATTTCGTAATCTCTTTGCTCCTGTATATAACCGTTTAACTTGTCACTAGATGTCGCCACAATAAAAATTGAAATAACTGAATCTCGATGTTGAGATTATTTGTAATTTTATAAGGTGCAAAAGAATTTTCAATAAATTAGCTCATTTGTGTTGGCAACGTACTGGTTGTTTCAATTACGTATCTCATTTCCAAGTGAAAGTTCGTTAGTAAACGAACAGTAAGGTCCTTCGAGCCGGATATTAAGGAAGTGTCAATCATTGCGCCTTCCGGAGTTTTTTTTGAATCAAGCACAGAAAGCAGTGGCGGACCGTCACTGAAGTGCTTCCCGGTGAAGTGGGAGTGTAGTGTATATCCAACTTCATTGGACGAGGGAAAGGAAGGTCGGCGTAAGTATCAACCAAGCTGCGCTAGAGGGAAGTGAAGTCAAACGACGAAAAAAGTGACAGTGACAAGAAGCAAACGTCATCTGTCAGTCAGCAGCATTGGTGGAAGAGTGAAGTTCGAGCAATACGTAATTGGAGATAATTACATCATAAGGAGGTTTGGTGTGTATAAGTGACGTGAAGAAAATAAAACCGTGAGTACTTTATATTGTTTATGTTGCAGTTGTATTTGGACATTAAGTAAAGTGTTGCAAGGTTGCCTAATAGTTAAGTAAATTTTAGACTTGTAAAAATTTAATGTTCAATTATTTGAGACTTAGAATAATTATAAAGAAAGTGATTATACGGGGAACCTATGCTGGATTTCGCCTTAATGTGTTATTTCTTAAACACTTGTGAAAAATTTTGTCTTATTTGGAACTTGTAAAATTTTCTGTATGTTAACTTCATACGGAATAACTTGTAAGAAAATTAAACATGTACGATTTGTTCCACGTGTCAATTTACTTGTAAATTAGTTTTGAACGGCCTATGATTTTAATTTGTAAACGAAAGAATATACTTGTATTATTCACTAGTATACAATAACTTAAATTAAGATTTGTGTCATCTTGAACTTTAATAATTTTGCTTCTAAGTCTCAGTCGCTTTTAACTTAAAATGGATAACTTTATTAAGGTTCAAATAGACATTCAAAGTAGAATAAAAAGAACTTTAATTAATTACAAAAAAGTCTCCGAAGGAAAGAATTAATGCAACATTTTTGAAATTCGTATACAAAATTTAGATGCACAATGGACGCAGTTTCTTGAAACACATGCTCGTCTTATTGAAAAGTGCGGGGAAAGAGAATTGTTCGAAAGTGATTACATTAAAAACAAAATTTATGATGAAACAGAAAATGCATATATAGAAACTAAAACTGTGTTAAGAGATGAGCTTGCTAAGTTAGAATCGGTTCATAAAATTGAAAAACCTAACTTTGAAAAAGGTTTAGAATGTTCAAATGTTAAGCTTCCAAAGATATCCATACCGACTTTCAGTGGAAAGTATACCGAGTGGACAACGTTTAGGGACTTATTTGTAACGCTTATACATAAAAATGCATCTATTGAGAATATTCAAAAGATGCATTATCTTAAGGCGCATTTAATAGGTGAGGCAGAACAACTTTTAAGACATATTCCTGTAACAGCTGCTAATTATTTAGAATCTTGGACTTTATTAAATAAGCGATATGATAATAAAAAATATCTCGCGAATTGTTTATTAAAGAGATTCATGAGTCAACCAAATATTTCTGAATCTTCACGCTCCATAAAGGAACTGCTTGATACTACTGTAGAATGCTTAAACGGTTTAAAGAATATAGGCGTGTCAGTAGAGTCGTGGGATGTTATTGTAATCTACATTGTCAGTGCAAAATTAGATAATGAAACACGTAAGTTATGGGAATCTACCATAAGTGCGTCCGATGATCTACCCAATTTCGATGACTTTACAAAGTTTTTAGAAAATCGGTTTAGATCATTGGAGTTTTTGGATACAAAGGTAAAAACAAGGTCTATTTCTAAACAGAGTGTTTTACACTCACTTAAGACTGATTCATCTAGTAGCTCTTTAAATAATTGCCAATTTTGCCGAGGATCTCATAAAATTGCACATTGCAAAGAATTTGCTCGACAGGATTATGACAATCGGCAAAACTTTGTTCGAAACAATAAATTATGCTTTAATTGTCTGGGAAATAACCACTCAGTTTATTTTTGTCGCCAAACCTCTAAGTGCCATATATGTAAAAGAAAACACCACTCATTGTTACATCCAAACCGAAAGTCAAATCAAGTAGCGAACGGAAAAGCAGAGTCTAGTGCCGTTAATACGGTGACAGAAACTGTTCAACCAAATGAGTCAACTAGTATAACCTCATGTTTTTCAAATATTCATAGTCATGTTCTTTTGGCTACGGCCTTAATAAAGGTTTTGTCAAAAAATGAGGTTGGAATTACTTTTAGATGCCTTTTAGATCAGGGATCCCAAGCGTCTTTTATTACTGAGAACGCAGTTCAAACGCTTGGATTGAAAAAAATTCCGACGAAGGTTGTAATTTCAGGAGTAGGAGGGCAGGAGGGCATAGTATCGAAACATGTAGTTATTGCTAATCTACAGTCAATCTATAATCCCTCTTTTATGATAAGGGTAAAACTACATGTTTTAGACAAATTGACAGCATTCATACCTTCAAGGAAGGTTGCCGTTCAATTGTGGTCGGAACTATCTAAGTTGCATTTAGCTGATCCTAAATTTTATATACCTAATAAAGTAGATTTATTACTGGGAGTAGAAGTATACGGACAAATACTAGAAAACGGTCTAATAAAGGGTCCACAAGGATCACCAGTGGCTCAAAACACTAAATTTGGATGGATTCTTTCAGGAAAAATTGATACAAATTTTTCTAATGAATCGGAGAGTGACTCCAGTAATAGGATCGTCAGTATGCATTCCTATGCAGATGAAAATGAGGTCTTAAGAAGATTTTGGGAAATAGAGTCTGATGATTTTTCCTACAAGAAGAGTAAAATATTAACTCCAGAGCAACAAAAGTGTGAAGAGATCTTTTCACATACAACCTCTAGGGACGACTCTGGACGTTATGTGGTTTATTTACCGTTTAGGGATGAAGATCCTAGAAGCAAATATGGAAATTCAAGGGAGATAGCTACTAGAAGATTACATGTGTTAGAAAGGAAGTTGGACAAGAATCCTGAGTTAAAGACACAATATTCCGCAGTGTTGCAGGAATATCTTGATCTTGGCCATATGGAGTTAGTGTCTGAGAAGGAAAGGGAAGATGTTCATGTAGTTTATCTACCTCATCACGCTGTGGTGAAAGAAGATAGGACTACCAGCAAAATACGTGTTGTTTTCGATGCCTCCTGTAAGGGGAGTAATGGAGTATCACTAAATAACGATCTTTTAGTAGGGCCCACATTACAACCTCATTTGCGGCATATAGTGATGCGTTGGCGACAACATCCTATAATTTTAGTTGCTGATGTGGTAAAAATGTACCGTCAGATAAAGGTGGCAAAAGAACATTGCGACTTTCAACGCATTGTCTGGCGGGATCAATTTGGAAACCTTCAATATTATAGACTATTAAGGGTTACATTTGGCACAAATTCTGCTCCCTATCTTGCTGTAAGGGTATTACAACAGCTATCCGTTGATGAAGGAAAGAACTTTAAATCAGTCGGGGACAGAATTACCCAAGATTTTTATATGGACGATCTCATGACTGGTTGTCAGTCGGTTGAAGAAGGAATAGCAGTTTATAAAGAGATGAAATACTTGATGCGAATGGGAGGCTTTGAGCTACAAAAATGGGGAAGCAACAGTCAAGAATTCTTGGAAAAGGTAGGAGAACTTAAAGGGGATAAAGATAATGAAAAAAATGTTGACATAGGAGTTGAAAAGGGAGTAAAGGAAGTTAGAAAAGTTCTTGGTCTAAATTGGAATAGCGAATTAGATATTTTTGAGTATTTGGTTAAACTCCCTGCTTTGATTACCCCTTTGACTAAAAGGAAAGTAGTGGCAGATATTGCTCGTTTATTCGACCCCCCTTGGCTGGATATCACCTGTAATAATTAGTGCTAAAGTTATTATTCAAAAACTTTGGATGTCGGGCATTGAATGGGATCAGGAGCTTCCAGATAAACTTTTACAAGAGTGGTTGACATATCGTAGCAACTTAATTGATCTTTCTAGTTTCACTATTCCACGATGGATTTATACAAGAGACAACGATGAAAAGATTGAACTTCATGGCTTTAGCGATGCCTCTTGTCATGCCTATGAAGCGGTGGTTTATTTAAGAGTCATCAAAAATACTGGAGAAATATATACGAGCTTAGTCACATCTAAGACAAAAGTGGCACCTATTATTCAAAGATCTATTCCACGCCTTGAATTGTGTGGAGCAGAATTATTAACCCATTTAATGGTTGATGTTGCTGAAACGTTGAAAATACCAAAACATAATATACATGGTTGGACCGACTCGTCAGTGGTGCTTGCTTGGTTAAGCAGCCATCCAAGCCGATGGCAAACCTTCGTTGCAAACAGGACATCGGAGATTTTATCAATCTTAGATAGAAGTCAGTGGTCTCATGTACGTTCGAAAGATAATCCAGCGGACTGCGCTTCTCGTAGTATGAAGCCGTCAGAAATTCTCAATCTCAAGTTATGGAAAGAAGGTCCATCTTGGTTATCAGATGTAGCTATTAAATACAGTCCACATTTTGACCATAACCAAGAAGTTCCGGAAGTGAAAAAGGAAGAAAGATCCAAGTTCGTAAATCTACCATGCTACGTCACGGAATTAAACACTGAGCCTGAAGGTTTGTTTTTAAGGTTTTCGTCTCTGCATAAGCTTCTTAGAGTAATTTCTTATTGCAAAAGATTTATTCAACTTTTAAAAATGAAACCAAAACCGAAGTTTTCGATATGGCTAACCAGTCGTGAGTTGCAATCCTCTTTACATGACTGCATTAAATTATGTCAATTGCAATATTTGGCAGGGGAAGTTGAAAATCTGGAAAAAAGAGGTAGAGTGAGCGAGAAAGGTGGGCTAGCTTCTTTGTGTCCTTTTAAGGATGACCAAGGTATCCTGCGAGTTGGCGGACGTTTACATAAGGCCGAAATAACTCAAGATATGAAACACCCTATTATTATACCTCGAGAGTCTCATTTAGCCCAATTGATTATAACAGAAGCTCATGCAAAAACAATGCATGGTGGCCCATTACTAATGATGAATTACATTCGGACAAAATATTGGATTGTTAATATAAAGACATTAGTAAAAACCTACATTCGAAACTGTATCACTTGCTTACGTTACTCAGCAAGAACTAATCAACCTTTTATGGGTAATCTGCCGAAAATAAGAGTTACTCCCAGTAAACCATTTTTGCAGAGTGGAGTAGATTATGCAGGTCCCGTAGCAATAAGGGTTTCAAAGGGGAGAGGTCATCATGCCTCCAAAGGCTATATCTGTTTATTTATATGCATGGCAACAAGAGCTATCCACCTTGAGGCTGTTAGTGACTTATCCGCTGAAGGGTTTTTAGCAGCATTTAAACGTTTTGTTGCTAGAAGAGGCCATTGTGCCGATTTATGGAGTGATAATGGCACTAACTTTGTAGGTGCCACAAAGGAGCTCAACAAATTATTGAACGTTGAGCGTTCTACTGTAGCCGTAGAAATAGCTGAATGGTTAGCTACTAATGGCACCAACTGGCACAAAATTCCTCCATATGCTCCAAATTTTAGTGGATTGTGGGAGGCTGGTATAAAGTCCACCAAATTTCATCTTAAGCGGGTCATTGGTGATACCACATTGACGTATGAAGAAATCACAACTGTATTGACTCAAATTGAGGCCTGTCTCAATTCAAGGCCGATATCGCAATTAAGCGATAGCATACAGGACCCTTTCTCCGCTGACCCCTGGTCACTTTTTATTGGGTGGATCTTTATTATTAGTTCCTGATGCTAATTATGAAAATTCCAATGTGAGTAGTCTGAGGCGATGGCAATTCACCCAAAAATTGGTCCAACATTTTTGGCGGCGTTGGTCAAATGAATATCTCACGCAATTTTTCCAACGTCACAAATGGAGAAAGAATGTTTGCGAACCGAAATTAGGTGACGTAGTTTTAGTCAAGGAGGCCAATCTTCCACCTGCAAGATGGTTGCATGGTATAATAACTGAGAAACATACAGGCACTGATGGTGTTACACGAGTTGTTAGTTTGCGTTGTGGGAATAGTCAAATTAAAAGACCTGTCTCAAAATTATGTATACTGCCTGTAACTAAATAAGTTTTTTGCACTTTCAATTCATTGTTTTTTTTTTTTTGTTTAAATTTTTCGTTAATATCCATGTAGTAACTCTATGTATTTTAACGTTGTGTCAAAAAAAAATCTTTGTTAGAATTATTCATAACTTGTAAGATAGTTATTAAAGGTTTATTGTGTAGTTATATAAACCGTCATGATTATTGTTATGTACATTCTGTCCATGGCGGGCGGAATGTTTAACTATTTTGTGTCAACAGATGTCGTACTACTAATAGATTACCGTCTTTCATAATCTTTTTGTTCTTGTATAACTATTTGCTTGTCACCAGATGTCGTTGTACTAATCGATTTACTATATTTCGTAATCTCTTTGCTCCTGTATATAACCGTTTAACTTGTCACTAGATGTCGCCACAATAAAAATTGAAATAACTGAATCTCGATGTTGAGATTATTTGTAATTTTATAAGGTGCAAAGAATTTTCAATAAATTAGCTCATTTGTGTTGGCAACGTACTGGTTGTTTCAATTACGTTTCTCATTTCCAAGTGAAAGTTCGTTAGTAAACGAACAAAGGCCGGAAGCGAAATGACCGTGCGGCAGGAATCACGCTTCAAGAGGCCAGTAGTTTAGGTAATTTCTTTTTATTTATTTATTTATTTATGCTTTATTTGCACACCGAGTACAAAAAGGCGGACTTAATGCAACAAGGCATTCTCTGCCAGTCTACCTCCAGGCTAAGCAGAGAAGATATTGTGGGTGCAAAGTGCTACTGAGTTAAAACATTTAAGTAGACATACACATTAAATATTGCATTACATGTTATAAACATACGTATCATTACGTATATATATATATATATATTTGTGTGTATATATATTATTCTTATATATGTATATGTATATATATATATGTGTGTGTATATATATGTATATATATATATATATTTTTATTTATAGTAATGATACGTATGTTTATAACATGTAATGCAATATTTAATGTGTATGTCTACTTAAATGTTTTAACTCAGTAGCACTTTGCACCCACAATATCTTCTCTGCTTAGCCTGGAGGTAGACTGGCAGAGAATGCCTTGTTGCATTAAGTCCGCCTTTTTTGTACTCGGTGTGCAAATAAAGCATAAATAAATAAATAAATAAAAAGAAATTACCTAAACTATTGGCCTCTTGAAGCGTGATTCCTGCCGCACGGTCATTTCGCTTCGGCCTTTGAACGGGGAGGTTGTGTCCCTTACGATCAGAATATACATTACGCAACAGGACGACGTAAAATTAAAATGGGAAATAACCGTAATAAAAATAAGAAGCGACTGGCTTAGCGTTAAGAAACAGGCATAAATATGATAAAACTAATGAAATAAGTGTCTAACAACCTTTCTACTTACAGTATTAGTGATTACAAACATGTCAGTACATAGCATACGACGCGCGGGCAAGTGGGGACGAAATTAGAATTTGAGCTGACTTACTCTATCCCCTTAATATTTACGGTAGAAGGAAAACAAAAATATGACATTTTCAAACATATGAATGAAATAAAAATTGTTTAATAACCCCTTTAAAAGTAAATAAATTAGCAGACTACATACATATCATTACTGCGCACAGGCCGCAAGAGGTTTTTGGGATAAAAAATCGCGAACGCTGGATGACGGACTTCAAAATAAAAATATTATTTTAACAATGTTGTATGAAAGTCAAACCAAATAGAAAGAGCTCAGTCGCCGACAATTCGAACCACTCTGCGCTGGGTACGATATGGAAGGAGAGGAGCATTGGAGAGTCCCAGCCTAGAGATAGGAACTATGTTTCATGTGAGGTCAAAACCTGCGCCTTGTAAATTTGCAGGTGGTGTGCTGTAACTTTTTTAGAGGTCAATTTAGCCTGCTCTTCCAAGTGATCATGAAACTGCACGTTAATCGATATGTTAACGTAGAGGATTCCGATACTGGCTGAGGCAAAGGGAGTTTCCTGAAACTGAGAAGATACGACACAGGGTTATTTCTTACATGTATTAGCGCAAAATTTTGTCTTCTTGAGATTGAATTGGATTAGATTTAGTCGCCCCTAATCTGACACTCTATTCAACAAAGTCTCGACTTCAGACACAAGTTTGTTCCCGTACTTGGCGACGTTTTCCTTAAATATAGGCTCGCCCGTTATAAAAAGCATTACCAGCGCTGTCGTGTGTGTGCATAGCAATTAATATTATCGATTTGCAACATACTCGTATCATTGAAGGCCTTTGCTATGTCCAAGCTAACCGTCAAAGACTCGCCCTGGGACTCATTTTTATTAAAGACATTATTTTATTTTAAATTCAATATTCATATAAATAACGTAGCTATAATTATATCCGCTCCGTCCGCTTGAATCGACAACCATGATCCACAGGTGAGTCCATAAATATTTTTCCCTCTTCTGTTTACCTGTATAGTGATCTTAAATTATTTTAATATGTAATGTTTTAATATATAATTTTGAAATTATTATGCCACTTCAATCCACTAATGTCGGGAAAAAATACACATATTTTTTCAGGTTTCAAAACTAGTATAATTTAGGAGTGTTTGATACGAAGTAAGCCAACTTTGGTTAACTTATTAGGTAGTGCATGTGTACCAGATTTTGATGGCGATTATAGTATAACGTTATTATTTCAATATTTTACATAACTTTATAGGTTTTAAGTACACTGATATCTACTTATGATTTTAAATTGACATCAAGAGTACATACCAGGATAGTATTAATTTTATAATTAGATTTCACCGCCTCTGTGACAATAATATTCTCGAGACCAAATTTTAGCCACAGCGGCCAGTCCTAACGGAGAATAGCCATCTGAGTAGTACTCTCTATTACCTCTCTCTCTCTCTCTCTCTCTCTCTGTCATGGTTTTGTCTTGAAAATATATAAAAATAAACAAGAATATTATGTGAAAGAGCGCTCTAACAGAAAACCAATGGAAAATAGCAGCATAGTGCTGTTGTGTTTCGTATTGTGGTTGTAGAGAAACGGAGACTGTTTTCACTGGAAACGAGACATTCCATCTTAGTTCTCAGGGGTGAAAACGCATCTGCATTTTGTTTTTCATTCGAAGATATATATAGATGTTAGTGGTCCATAGTATCCACTTACCATTAGGTGTACTGTATGCTCGTTTTTCACCCCATTCATAAAAAAATTAAACATGATTACAGTTGGATCAAAGAGAAGAAAAAAATATCCATGGACTCACCTGTTGATTATGACTTTGAATCAAAGTGGATGAAGCCGCACCTATAAGAGTACAACATATAAGTGAGTTGTCAATTTCAATAAAAAAATAGAGGTTCGCCAAGCAAGGGTTTATCTATTCAGTGTAAGACTGTGATTGCTAAGAAATATATTATACTGTCGATGAGATATTCAACTCGTTTGTTTTTAATTTTCACGTTTTCTTTTTTAATTTTTATCTTTTGCTACTCTGTACGAAATAAAACTATACTTTTTTGTTCAAATTTAAATAAAATATATAGTATCAAACAAGGAGAAACTTAATAAAGGTTAGCAAGGAAGACATTAGAATAGTTCGGCCATTAAACGTGCACGAAAGTTAGATTCATGTTATGGTTAAAATTTTAAGCACGTACTACGATCTTATCGTACTGCAGGAGTGTAACTATTATATTTAGTACTTTTCTTTATTCTTTTATTGAAATAATAAGCGAGTATAAAGTAGTATGTTTCTACTTCCAGTTCTACTTCTAGTGCACAATTAGATAAAAGTCGTTAACATTATAAGGAGGATTTGCTATAAACATCACTCTTGGCAGGCAGATTGTCGACATCCATTAGTATAACTATCGATCATATAATTTTCCCGCACCTTTGACGCTGCTCCCGTTGACGGTCAAGTTATTTTTTACAATATAATCTTTAGCGTTTTTTAATTTTAATATTAAAACGAATTTTAGTATTATTTTAATATATTATATTTACAGTGGTATTATCCAAAGTATTAAAATATATATTTTTGTTATTTGTGAACACTAAAGTAGATAGTGAGTGAACAACAACGAAATACTGTGTGTATAGTGTATTATAGTGGTTCTGTATATATATTTCTATTTTCATTATTTCTGTTCAAATACGACGTAAAAGTTTTTAAGAGAAGATTAAATAGTCTTACATAAGTAAGTGCGATTTATCACCCAGTATTTTTTATCATTCATCGTCAGATGGGATTTTAGTCAAGCATTAACTTAAAACTTATAAAAAAATATTTTACCAATGCTATAGCATCCAAAAAAAATAAATAAATAAAAATACCCTATATGTTAGGTACTCAATAATTATCTTTTATGGACATTCTCAACATTCTATAAAATTGTAGTCAACAATATCATTGGTGTCGGTGACGATCAAATCTGCGTACCACGCCTACTGTGAAATTTACAGAGATCGTTTAGTCCTTGAGCTACGAAACGTATCCAGTTTCGGAAAGGTATTACACTTGGTGATGTTTAATCCCCTAAGCACTTCAAACAAAGGATACAGTATCAACATCAATAGTGAAAAAAATCACTCACATTCGGTTTGCCGACAATTTATTTAAAACAACATCCTTGAAGAATATTTATAGCATTATGCTCAATAAGCCTGTTTGTTTCTTTCAACATAGGTCTTATGAGACCAAAGAGAGAAAAGACTAATACTACATCTAAGGCTTATGCCAAATTTTCACCAGTTTTTATTGTAAAATTACTCTCGAAATTGTTAACAACTACAATATGGGAAAAGTAAATTTACAGCCTAAATAGCCCTTTTATACGTTCCACTGTTGGGCATTAATCCTGCTCTTAACTCTGACTCTGTGAAACTGGAAAAAATGTCTAATTAGTAAGTCCAATTTTGGCCAAGGGGTCAAGCAGCGATTTAAAAGTCGGCTGAACTTTATTACTATTTATGAAACATTTTGTACCAATAGCTTTTTAAATTTTTTGCAAAACCTTTTACAACAAATTTAGAAATTGTTCGTACCAACAGCTTTTTAAATTTTAATGGGATTTTTTGCAAGTTTCTAAATTTATCTAATGTTAAAAT
Organism: Parnassius apollo; assembly: GCA_907164705.1. Lineage (NCBI taxonomy): Eukaryota > Metazoa > Arthropoda > Insecta > Lepidoptera > Papilionidae > Parnassius > Parnassius apollo. The sequence continues at coordinate 2,052,513 of CAJQZP010001188.1, read as the reverse complement.
CTTGCAAAAAATTTCCATCACAAATTAAAAAAGCTATTGATGGAAAACAAAAAGTTTTGTAAAGGCGGCCATTTTCAACAGTTCTGAAGAGGAGTTCATGTTCATAGACCACGAGAAAATTTTCGTAATCGTAGATCATGCGAATTCTCAAATATTTTGGAAGTAAATAATCAAGTAACTTATATGTGTTTATTTTTGAAATATACCTTTGTATTAATGAAACATGTATAACCCTTCAGTCCCATTAAAATTGCAATGCAGTCGCATGCGTCCGTTAAATCCCGAGCGGTCTCATACGAACGCACTCATCCAAAGTACTTAAAAACATTAAAATTTATATATAAATCTACTTTTCTACGAAGAAGTTTGGCATTTTAAAATCTATACATAATTCTCTATATAAAAATCAGGTTTTATTTCATTACAAAAACACTATTATATTTTGATAATAAAAACAAAACATATCAAGCTAATGTCGGCAGCGTGAAAATCACAATTATTGCAATATATATTACTCGAAATTATTTACGTAAAAAGATAAATTATATCCACACAAAAACTTTCATTACAATTTTATAATAAAACACTAAACTAAAACACTAATAAAATCCGAGAAAAATCCAAAAATTAACACAATAACATTCACGCGAAAATGGCGTACGAAATTAACGTATGTAATAAATATCCATAGTATAACTGTTTTTTTTTGCACTAGAGTATAGAATATTTTATATTTATTCTGTATTGCCAAACTTTTTCATAGAAAAGTAGTCTCTAAATATAAGTTTTAAAGGTTTAAAGTGCTGTGGGTGTGCGCGGTCGAATCCGACCGCTTGAATTTTGTCGGAATAGCGTCGTGGTCGAATTAACCGTAGACTCTTTTTACTAGGAATGTGAAAATGTGTGGAAAACATTCTATCGTCGTACGCAAAGATGTCAAGGTTTTGATTATTAATTAAAGTTAGACATCTTCACAACTATGAGTCACAGAGCCCACTTAATATCAGGTAGACTGTGAGCGCATTTGTCATTCTTTTTTAAAAAATACAAAAATAAAAAATAAGACCAATAAAAATTCATGTTAGATCTCTCTCATGGTGGTGAAAAACTTTGAATCGGTATCCATGTCAAACCTTGTCATATTATGTTGAAGTTAATAACAGCGCGTTTGATTTTTTCGAGTTCGAAATTTACCGCCTTCTGAATATATCTGTTTTACAAGTATGAGATAATATAACCAAGTTCTTAAATAGTATTTTATATATAAAGGAAAATTTTTCTAAAACAAGTATAATAAATTTTCTAAGACAAGGTTTGGTTATTAAAGTTAAATTTTATTAGATTAAATACTGTACTTAACCGCTTTATATAACATACATAATAGATAAATCTTAATAAAAATCTGAAACTCCATCAGAATCATTATCATCATCGTTATTAGCGCTGCAATTACCAATAGTTTCCCCCAAAGAGTGTCACAAGTAACGGCCTTAGCCATCCTTAGATATTTGCCCGTTACATCAAGTCACACTATAAAATACCACAATTAAAACTAATGTTTGCAACATGTGAAATAATTTACTACGCCTCGAAATAGAACGTCAGCTTTATTTTATCGAAAACAACAGTGAAACGGCGAGTTTTATCTCAGCGGATATCGCAGTAAATTTCGACGTTATGGCCCAATGCTTTATCGATGTTAAGCATATCGTGTCCAAGATGCTTTAACTTTAGATTTAACGTTATATGAAGTTGTTACGAAAACCATTTTATTCAGAACTTAGTTGTTATATGCCTAAAAGAAAAAAAAACACGCGATTGTAATTATGATTTTATAAATTTTTCTTTTTGTATTGTACTTAAATAATTACGGTATTTCCCCCTAGTGCCTCGGAAAACACGTAAAGCCTCTGCACGTAAAACCGTTCTGCGCGATGCACCCACTATTACCTAATCTATTATCTAGCCGGTGCCTTGCACGGGAACTAAACTTGAGCTGTTAGGAGAAAGGGGACATAGTAAAAGAAAAAAAAACGAACGGCTCAAGAGAATTTAGATGTAAGCACTTACCGGGGTGGGTTTCTTTTGGCGGCCTCGAGGACGATGCCCCTGGTGTTGCGACTGCGTTGTAAGAGCGGTGTGCGACTAAAAATGCACTATGCGTAGCGGTTCCTTCTAGATTGTTCTGTGGCCGACTGCCACAGGTGCAATTACATCTAGCGTCTATTTTCAACCGTGATGCAAGCGAGCGACGTCCTTTATTGGTCGGCCATCTTCACTTCCATCTCGGCGGGGCGCATTTCTTTACTGGCCGAAAAGATGACGTCACATTCTAGATCCCCATCTCTCCTTTTAGTGCGCGTGGAAGGAATGCGTGGATGGGATCGAGAGAGGCACTGAATAGATAACAACCAACTAATCAAGATGCGAGAGTACTCGTTTTTCCGCGCAACTAATAAGTCATACTGATTTTAAAACCGTTTCTAGTTTATTCATTTACAATTTTTTTTTGATATTTAGAGGTCTAAAGAATATGAAATAGCATTAATTTTATCAAAATATGTGATATTGATTGACATCTATTTCACCTTCTTAATGACGTCATACAGTTTGCTTTATGCAGTGAGATCAAGCGTAGTGATATAAAACATAAAACATATCGTATTCTTTATTGTCAAGTTCTTAAAAGTCAAACTCTGTGTTTTGTTTATAAAATACAATTTTGTTTCCTACTACCTTACTTTGCTCCATTTTTAATTTAATTGTATTAAAAATGGATAATTTTAATTAAAAATGGAGCACACAACACCTATGCAATGACCAATGGTATGCTACGAGGAACTGTCTTCCTAAAGTTAAAGGTAAATAAATCACTCCATTTACAGTATAAGGAACTCGGAAAATTTTATAAGTGGAAGAGCTACGCTGCAGTTGCAGCACGAATGACTCGGAGTAGGACCACGCTTACACAGAATACCAGCGTAAAATAGCAGCTTAATACTGCTGTATTGTATGGTGAAAATCAGAGACCTTTTTTTACTGCAAATGAGGTATTCCATCTTAGTCCTCAGAAGTGGCAACGCATCTGCATTTTGATTCTTAATCGAGGATAAATGAGGATGTTTATGGGCAACAGCATCCACTAACCATCAGGGGGACTGTGTGGTCGTTTATCACCTATAAAGTTGGGCAGGACAATTGACATACATTCATATTGTGACGGCCCAATATTATTATCTGGGGGCACGGCAGTGCCCGCGCAAGTCGAGCAAAAAAAGCGGCACGGCCGTACCATCTTTCTCGAAGCAATTCAGGTCATTTTCGACGCCTTATAACTTCGTGGTAAATAAAACTAGAAGCCTGAATTTCCAGCAACCGAGTGAGCATAGTATAGACATGGTATAGTTCAAATTTCATTCAATTTTAACCAGGAGTTTAAGAATTGTAACCAGTCAAGTTTCTTAATTTTGTCACCCACTGACTGACCGATCATCAAAACTCTAAGGCACTTCTAGCAAACGTAGAAGCTTAAAATTTAGAATACAATTAGCGTTTAGTGTATAAATCAAGGAAAAACTAAAACATTTGTTAATTTCTGTCCAGTTTTTTAGATACACTAACTGCATAAATAACTTTGTAATCCCATATAAATATATAGAATTACAAAGTTACATTTGCAGTGAATGAATCAGTGTACTTGTATATGTACTACAGGTGTACATAGGTACGTTGTTGTTACTCAAGAAGTAGAAGGTACTGGAAAGGTAAAAAATTAGTACTCTCTTATATACAAAAAGAAATGATATACCATTAAAAACATAACCTGTAAAAAAACCAAGTCTCGTAACTCAGTTCTTCTACCGTAAAAAGTTGTGAGATCCATGTAATACCAAGTCGGTTAATTTATTCAGTTCCTACTTAAGGGTCCTTCTGTTTTAGGTTATTACGTAATTAGCTAACCTAACAACATTTTATAGTGACCATATCAATTTTAAAATTCTTTTATGTTTTAAATATGTAGATTGACTCTATGATGAAGGTCTCTATGATGAATTTGCATTACAATAGTAGAATCGTGGATTGAAGTCTTACATATTAATGACTTATGAAAGTAGGGTCTATGATAAAAAAGCATTATTATAGAAGGTCTCCTTGATGCATAAGCATTGTATGGGGTGGTCGGGTGACCGACTGCTCCTAGTACTGTAGCAAAATGACTAGTCCTTATTAGGAACTTGGAAAGGATTATTATGGTGGCGTGTATGCTGCTTCACGAGAAATTGGTCCGAGGTAAACTTGGGCTTGCTAACCGAAGTGTCCTAGACATATCATCTTAGTGCCGGTGGTAAGAGGGTTTATTGTAGCAATACGGCTTTCCCGTAAACACCGCACACCCATACCGTTTGTGGGCGACGTCGTAGCGCATAGCGATGCGTCGTCTATCTTTCAGATTGGGATGATGAGTGTGTTTGGTAGCACTTTTAAGTGTAACAGGCATACTCAACTTCATGTCTTAGTGCATTAGCGCTATGATACGTTGGTGATATTTTTTCGTTAACAACAATACAAACTTTGTTACCAAAGTCGATAGGGATCGTGTGGGTGTGTTATGAGGGGGCGCCACCCGTATGATAGTTGCATTGATGCTTACTGCTACTTGCGGTATTGCGTCTTGTGGTGGATCTGCTGGTGTGTTGAGCCTGATTCGACGCACTCTTGTGGTTCTGGTCGATGGAGGTATGCGGGTGGTGATATCTGCTGGAATGTATGGGGGACCTTGGGATGGTGTAAGCCCGACGATAGTCGTATTGATGCTTGTTGCGTTCTGCAGCATTGCGTCTCTGCAATGGTTGTTTGGTGGGACGCTATTCTCAATGGCGCTCTCTGGGTCTTGGTTTGACCACACCTGAGTAGCTTTGCCCAAGTCGGGTCCCTTCATTACGGGGCTGCAGACTGTCTGCCCTCCACGATGTTTTATATAACAGCATAATAATTTATCTCTGTAACTTTCCCACCTTTGAATGATTGAAGGCAACTTGTTGGTGGGTGAGATAAACATGATCGAAAATGCATTTACTCAACGTCAGTGACACAAAACCTTTCTGATGGCAAATTATTACTAACAACTTATAACTGACTTTTGGCTATATCTGCCGTTGTATTAGTTGGTGGAGCATATGTGTCGACCTCATGCGGGTGGTAGCTAGCGGGAGGATCTGAGGAGACTCTCAAGGCTGCGGCCGAAAGCCGCACAACGTGGGACCCCATTCCCTTTAGGTGAGCGGTAGACTCATGACACGCTCTGCGGCTAGTAGCCGTGCAAATCATGCAACTGGTGTTGATGCCATACACTTACTTTACCTCTGCAGGAGCGGCGGTCTGGCTGGTGGTGGCGCTCGCGGAGGGTTTACAGCCAGTGTGCCTATTTGCCTAACCCGTGTGACGTACATTCACTGTGGCTGAATTCGTTCGTATTCTGTATGGCGTTTACACGCATTGACATGCAGGAATTCAGTCGATGTTTGTGCTTACGCACTAACAAGGGGCTAAGACTCTTTTACTGGTTCACCAGTTATTTTGCTGTGGACTACGGTCCAGTTCCCGATTTAACGTTCCCTTCGGGGGAGTGCATCAAAATGGTTGGTACTCACCGCGCACGGCGTGTGTGGAGCCGTGTGCCTCCCCTACATTTTTTTAAAAATAAATGAGGAAGCCCTTGTATCGGGTGTTTTGTATAAATATATTGTGAGCCTTTTCCAAGCGGGAAGGGTTAATTAAAAATAAATTAATAATGTAAACCTGATACAAGTGGAATAGGGACGATTTATGTTTATAACATTTCTCGAGCCCTGTCTTCGTGAACGGGGTTCACTTAGCTTACCACTACCAACAGCTTTCAATTACTCTAGTGAATATTCATTCTTCCAAAAGACACCTAAAAGAACTAAGCTACTAAACAAACACAACGTAAATAAGGGTCCTAACTAAGACGATCACGCCAAATTATTACAAACGGCCTATTAATAAATCTTTTGAAAGATCATTTAAAAAGATGAAAACATATCTTATTTATCCTGGTCGCATATATATAATTTTTGTCGAAAAGGGTAAATTTATTATATCTAATATATTTATTATTATGAGAGGGGGTAAGCGTTACAATATCAATAATTATATCAAAATTGGACAAAATCGGACATATAAAAAATATATCACTGAAATACGTACAAAAGGCAGGCCAAAAGAAAAATGGGTCGAAAAATGAGGTGTTGACTACTGCGTGGATTAATATTTTAAAGCGCACTGATATACTAAAAATAAAAGTTTTTTGTATATCCATGTCAAAACGGTAACTAATTTTGTTTGAGCGTAATTATTGAGGAATCAAGGGTTATTAAATTATATTAATTTTACTAATCGTAAACAATAGGCATGTAGTCTTTATAAAATTTTAAGTGTCAACTTATGATTCTTATTACGAAGTTAACGTCATCGTTAGTAAATGTTTGAAAATCTATAAAATTAAAATGTCGCTTCGATAACATAAATAATTTTAATTCGTGACGATAATAGCTATAAGTATAAAGCAAACATTTAAAAAGACCACTTTAAAATATTACAAATCAAAAAGTGGGTATGGTAACAGCCAACAATATATTTTCTTATAGGAGAGGGGGCAAACGAGCATACGGCTCATATGATGTTAAGTGACTACCGCCGCCCATGAACAATTGCAACTCCAGGGGTATTGCAATTGCGTTGCTGGCCTTTTTTTTTTGAAAGCTATTTATATCTTAATTTTGAAAACATTAAGAGCTCGCAGCGTACTCCCACTTGTTTATGTGGCCTCATGTCTTGGAAATGTCTTTTAATTTTCCAGATATTTAGTCATTGTTAAAAGCACGCTGCCGGTCATCTCCTGATTCGTTTACCTCTGTCGCCTCTAACGACACTCACGGGATGATACGGAGTTTAATTGATGCATGTGTAGTGTGTCGGAAATGAAATAAGTCCTTGTAAGAGATAGCGTTTAATTACATTTTATTACGCGTGTAACAACAGTGCCGGCCCGATCGTCACTGACTCACAATTACGATATTATTCTCTCACCATCGGGCATATCATAGTAAAGTTATCTTTTGAAATCGCATGGTATTGGGCGTATTAAGGTTACAACATTATATACTTTGATAGATCAATATATTTTATGAACGCGGATTTACCGCGTTGCGCAGCGTAATTGAAAATCTTTACTTATTGTCGAGATAAATTTTGTTATATTCATAATGTTAATTATGAATGTCGTTTTTTTATAAAATGGGAGTGACAAATGAGCACACAGTCCACTAGATGGTTAGTGGATGCTGTAACACTTCGACATCTATATTTATCTTTGAAGAATCAAAATGGAGATGCGTTGTTGAAAGGTGTAAAATGTGTTTCTGGTTCTCTAAACAAAATTAAAAACTGCGCTTACCAACCCGCTTACTAAGCGTGGCTAATATTATTTTTAGTCATTGTTAAAAGCACGCTGCCGGTCATCTCCTGATTCGTTTACCTCTGTCGCCTCTAACGACACTCACGGGATGATAGGGGGTTTAATTGATGCATGTGTAGTGTGTCGGAAATGAAATAAGTCCTTGTAAGAGATATTACGCGTGTAACAACAGTGCCGGCCCGATCGTAACTGACTCACAATTCAGTTACATAGATATAATAAATACATACATTACGTACATATAATAATTATGTACGATATCAAATACATATTATATTTTATATATATATATATATATATATATATATATATATATATATATATATATATATATATGGCGAGGATTAATAAAATATGTTTTGATATTTCTAAATGATCTTTTAAAAGGTTTAATAATAGGCCGTTTGTAATATTTTTGGCGTGATCATCTTAGTTAGGACCCTTATTTACGTTGTGTTTGTTTAGTAACTTAGTTCTTTAAAGTGTCTTTTGGAAGAATGAATATTCACTAGAGCAATTGAAAGCTGTTGGTAGTGCCTTAAAAGCTAAGTGCCGTTCACGAAGACAGGGCTCGAGAAAGGTTAAAAACATAAATCGTCCCTATTCCACTTGTATCAGGTTTACATTATTAATTATTATTTATCCCTTCCCGCTTAGAAAAGGCTCACAATATATTTATACAAAATACCCGATACAAGGGCATCGCTCTCCTACATTTATTAAAAAAATGTACATGGCTCCACACACGCCGTGCGCGGTGAGCGCCAACTATTTTAATGCACTCCCCTCGAATGGAACGTTAATTCGGGAACTGGACCGTAGTCCACAGCAAAATAACTGGCGAACCAGTAAAAGAGGCTTAGCCCCTTGTTAGTGCGTAAGCACAAACATCGAACGAAGTCGCGCATGTCAATGCGTGTAAACGCCATACATAATACGAACGAATCCAGCCACAGAGAATGTAAGTCACACGGTTTAGGCAAATAGGCACACTGGCCGTAAACCTCCCGTGAGCGCCACACCATGCCAGACCGCCACTCCTGCAGACGTAAAGTAAGTGTATGGCATCGCCATCAATTGCATGATCAGCACGGCTACCAGCCGCAGAGCGTGTTATGAGTCTACCGCTCACCTAAAGGAAAGAAGGAGGAAAATGGGGTCCCACGTTGTGGGGCTTTCGGCCGCAGCCTTAAGAGTCTCCTCAGATCCCGCCAGCTACCACCCGCATGAGGTGGACACATATGCTCCACCAACTAATACAACGGCAGATATAGCCAAAAGGCAGTTTAAGTGTTAGTAATAATTTGCATCAGAAAGGTTGTGTCTGCGTGATGAATTTTCGATCATGTTTGTCTCACCCACCAACAAGTTGCCTTCAATCATTCAAAGGTGGGAAAGTTACAGAGATAAATTATTATAGCTTAAGAAAGCTGTATTGCTACAACAAACCCGCTTACCAACGGCATTAAGATGATATGTCTAGGACACATCGGTTAGCGAGCCCAAGTTTACCTCGGACCAATTGATCATGAAGCAGCATACACACCACCATAATAATCCTTTTTCAATTATTATGGTTGGGGTATCTATATAATTTTCTCACCTGGTTGGGTTCTATAAATATATAATTATAAATTAAAATGAAAAGATAAATATACATAAATATCAATAAAATAAAATAAATACAAAAACTACATAAATAAATAAGATCCAAGCAGATGGGAGCCCCCGGCAAAGGAGACCAGACGGCCGAGGGTTAGGGGGAATAGTCCTGTCTGTGATGATGGCCTGGTCCCAGTAGAGCCTAGCGCGGTCATTTTCGAGCAGGGCTTCCGGTAAGTACTTGTAATACGGCAATTTCCGATCCACGAGACCGCATTTCAGAGTTAGCTCCTGGTGTAGAATTCTGGCTACTTGGTTGTGCCTGTGCAAATACTCAGAGTTAGAAAGCGCCGAATAACCGGAGATGACATGCCTAAGTGACTCACCGGGATGGCGACAAGCTCGACAGACGTCGACGGTGCCATCCCTTAGGATGTATCTCCGATAGTTGTTGGTCTTAATAACCTGATCCTGTATTGCACAAACAAAACCCTCGGTTTCCCCAAAAAGTTTACTGAAACGTAGCCAGTTGAGGGAGGCGACTGTATCTACGAAGAGCTCATGTAGAACCCTGTAGTATCTCCCGTGGAGCTCCTTCTCCTTCCATACGTTCTCCCAGTCGGAAATGCTTTGTACTGCCGGGTCTTGCCATTGCTCGTTGGCTAAGAATAGAGGGGTAAGTCCTTTATCACTATAAATGACGTTATTATAGAATGGATCATCCGATCTCACCAGGAAGTAATTACGGAGGCTGCACACTCCGCGATTATGCATGGTGAGCGCGCTCAAGGAAGCCACGCCCACTTACGTACACCACGTACAGCCTCATTACCGACGATCTCGGATGATGCATCCTATGGGACGTTATGGTAGTGCGGACTTTTCTATCCAGGGCATTAAGTTCGGTCTGAGTCCACCTGAGTATGCCAAATATATACATGAGGACAGGCATGACCCAGCCGTTATATGCGTGTGCCTTATTCACACTGGACAAAAGGCTGTTAAGCACTTTGGTCAAGCGTGCATAAAACGTGTCGCAAACTGACTGTTTCATACCAGCCTCATCGATACCGATGTTCTGTGACATACCCAGGTATCGGTATGTTTCAGCCTCGGAAAGGGTCCTTAAGTTGACGGGCATAGATAAGTCTATGCCCTCTGAGTTAGCAACCCTACCCCTCTCAACATGGAGGACCGCACACTTATCCGACCCCAGCTCCATTCCAATAGAATTGCTAAATTCACAAGTGATGTTTAGCAATTCCATAACATAGGAGCGACTGGAGGCGAATAATTTGAGGTCATCCATATAGAAAAGGTGGGTCACTTTTTGTACCTCCTTTCCGAAGCTGAAATACCCTCCCGGAACCCTCCAGTAACTTATTATTATTATTATTACAGAATATTTTCTTAAATATTGTGTACTTACAAGCTAGACAAATGAAACAGTACGTCTGATATCGCCAAACACCATTTAACCCGTTAACAAATTTCTATTTTAGTCGGCCATTTTGTGCGAGTCGTGAGCTCTTCGGAAGCTGGCTCTGGTAGCTTGAGTCATTTGTAAGGCTTGTTCTTGCACGAACCCCATCTGCTTCCGCACCCACTTCTTAACCTGAGCCGTCCCGTAACGGCAGAAGAAATACAGGATCATAACGGTTATCGAGAAAATCGCAACAGCCCAACCAATATATGATCGCACTATTGTCTCTTTCATCGCTGCTTCAGACTGTGCGATAACTGCATCATCCTTGTTGTCAGTGTTACCCATTATTTAAAATTAAAATAATAGTTTTTTTATTCGGAGAATGAACGTATTTACTACACGAAACTCAGCGCCGATAAGAATTAATTAATATTTATATATAATATTCATTGAGTCGACTTATGTAAATTATAAATTGAAACGTACGGGCTTCCTTGAAATACGGCCGCTACGAGTGGTGTAGTTGAGCGGGCGATCAACTTTATCCGCTCCGCTTATGTTAATGTTGCGCGCCTTAGTTGACATCGTACGCGTATTTATTTGAATATTCTGGATGTTTCGGTGCTAATGTGTATTTATAGGCGCTGCAAGATGCGATAGGGGAAGTATTGAATTTGGCGAAGCTTCGGAGCGAAATAAAGTGAATCAGTGTAGTTAATTATTAGTGTTCTAAGTTTTAATTAGTGTAAAGTGAATTAAAGAGTTAATTTTGGTAATTCAATCGGCAGTTTTTATTGTCACGAACCTCAAGATCGTAACAATTTGTGTAAGAAGTGGGATAAAATCATGCCGATTTTACCTAAGGAGGGAATGGAGGGTGTCAGTACTCGAAGTCAACGCCAGCAGAAGAAGGACCAAAGAAGATTTGGTGGTGCAACGCCGCAGACGTCGGAGGGCCAGCCACCTGCTGCAGGCCCGTCAGTAGCTCCTACATCTGCAGCACCTGACTTAGGTGCTCTGATGGTGATGCTGCATGAGCAGGCTCGCCGACAGTAGGAGCAGGCACGTTGGTTGAAAGAGCAGCAGGAGGAACAGGCTCGCCGACAGGAGGAGCAGGCCCGTTGGTAGAAAGAGCAGCAGGAGGAAGATAGGAAGAGCAGATGCTCCTCATGAAGGACATTCACGCTACCTTCGGGAAAGAGATAAGGGAGGTGAAGGATAAGGTTGCTCAACATGACAACCGCCTGTCGGAAGCTGAAACCCGAATCGACCAAGTGAACAATCGGGTTGACAACGTAATGGCTGACATGAAGAAGTCATTGGACAAACTCAAACTTGGGGATGGAACTACAGCTCCCGTAGTAGCTACTGCACATTCGCTACGTGGGTTCAAGGTGCCACGGTTCGACGGAACTTCTTCCTGGTCACCCTACAAAATCCAGTTCGAGGCTGTTATGAAGGCGAACGGCTGGAATAAAAGTCAGGCCGTGACTGCTCTCACACTAGGCCTTCTTGACAATGCATCTCCGTTTCCATGAGATTTCCCGCTGCGATGTTCGATCTCAAAGTCGTATTCCTGCAGTAGTTCAATCCACCTCGCAACTTGTCCTTCAGGTATTTTGAACTGCAATAGCCATGTTATTGCAGCATAGTCAGTTCGTAAGTGAAATTTTCGCCCCAGAGGATATTTGCTAAAATGCTTCAACGACTTTACCACAGCTAGCAATTCGCGTCCTGTGACACAATAGTTCCTTTCCGGTTTTGACAACGACTTGCTGAAATACGCTATCACGACCTCTTGATCACCATTCCGTTGAGATAAGATCTTGTCCTGAAGATTGCAGACATTGTACTAGGCAAGAGAGTAAGGAAGTGGTTATCCGTGAGGATGCTGAGGGCAGACCACCTCAGAAACGAGTGGAAGAACAGCTTACAACGTGCACAGCAGGAAGATCCGGACATCAAGCCGATTCTGGAATGGATGAAGGCCAGCGCTCCCAAGCCCAAGTGGAGCGACGTCTCAGCGATGAGTTCGACCACTAAAAGCTATTGGGCCCAGTGGGACAGCTTGCTGCTTCAGGATGGAGTTCTGTGCCGTAAATGGGGAAATGTTCGGGGATACAGCTGTCATTTGCAAATGGTTGTCCCTAAAGCTAAAGTAACGGATGTTCTACAGCTGTACCATAATAATTGTTCAGGAGGCCATCTGGGAGTTAAACGAACTCCACTGAAGATCCGAGAACGGTTTTACTGGGTTCAATGTCGAAACGACTTCGAGGACTGGTGCCGCAAAAGCCCGTCTTGGACATCGTAGTACCTAAATAAGTCCTGTTGCTGGACAGAAATTCGACGACCTCTTTCAAATATCTATCCGTGCCCTTATATTCGTTCCGCAATCAGACCGAATCAGGTCCGGCAAACCATGACGCGATACGGAGCGGCCCAGCGTGGCCACAAAGCTTCAGTGCTGAGGGCACTAACAAGTTCTAAGTGAACGGCCTTAGTGGCGCGGCACACGAAAACGCACAGATAAGCCTTATGTGAACGCGCGTTACGAAGGTTGGAGGACTTGACGAGGAAGGGGCCAGCAAAGTTGGTTCCGACTCCAGCTAATGTTCGGATGGCCCTGATGCGGTCGGGTGGTAAGTCACCCATCATCGGCTGCGATATGGTGGCCTTCAATTTAAAACAAGGTATGCACTTAAAGATGACGCTCCGAATGGTGCGTCGGCCAGCCAAAATCCAAAACTCCCGCTGCAAAATAGCCGAAAGAGCGTTACACCCCGCGTGGGCATTCTGAAAATTGTAGTGAGTTACCAGTAACCCAACAAAGACACCGTCCTTAGGGAGCAGTAATGCATGTCGAGCAGTTGAGAATTTTTCAAACGTCCGCCAACGCGCAGCATCCCAGCGTCGTCCAGGAAGAGGTTCAGGCGGGCCAGAGCGCCCTTGACAACGGAACTCTGCCTCAAGGTGTCACGGGCACAAAATGCTCCGCTTGGACCATATGGGTCCAATATATCAAGATTTCGCGACGCTTGCTAGGGGACAAAACGGAATCAGAGATTCGGTTGGACGGGTCTCTCGAATTGCGGACAAATCGACGCAACCAAGCAAACACTCCTAAGAGCTTATCAAGAGAGCTGTACCGTTCAAGCAGGGAGAAATCACGAGTAGGCTTATCCTTGTCCACTCCTATTCGGGCTCGTAGGACAGACAATTCAATCGGTTCGGAGTATTTATTCTGGGGCCAGAATGACTGAGACTCAGTCAACCAACTGGGACCCCACCACAGTGGGTGGTCAACCAAAGAGGGAGCTTCACAGCCGCGAGAAGCGCAGTCTGTGGGATTCAACTCCCCCTGGGACATGTCTCCAGCTTAGAGACCTGCCAGAACTCTGGATTTGAGATACGCGGTTCGCCGAAAAGACCTCAAGATTGTGAGGTGCAGCTCTGAGCCAACAAAGTACTATCTCACTGTCCGACCAAGCATAGACGTCCGTAATGTCGATTACAGACTTCAAAGACGAGTGAACGTGGTTTAAAGAGTCGCGTGAGAAGAGCGGCTCCGGACAGTTCCAATTTAGGGATAGTTAAGCGGGACTTAATGGCAGCAACCTAGTAGTAGCTTTTAGCAAGTACGAGATGGACGGAAGTATGGCCAGAAGAGCTCACAGTCCGCAAATATACGACAGCAGCATAGCCTTTCTCACAGGCGTCGCAAAATCCATGAAGGGTAGCACTGCATTTCCCAGGAGGAAGAAAGCACCTTGGCATGGAGACCCGGTTGATGTCCGGAAGGGAGGACACAATGGAGAGCCACTCTCTCAAGAGAGCACCGCTTATAGGGTCGTCCCAACCCAACCCGGAAATCCAGAGCTTATGAAGAAAGCACTTAGCCAAAAAAATTACCGGAGTGATCAATCCATTATGATCGAAGGTGCGGGCTACAGTCGACAGCACGGAACGCTTGGTCCATGATTTAGGAGGGGGATCGAGTTTGACTCGATACTTGAAAGTATCGAGTAAAACTCGAGTAACCGGCTGATATTGAATACCCAGCACAGTCAACAAATTAGGATTTTCATGGTGCACGAATAGATGAGGGTCTTGTTGATCCTCTCCTGAGAGGTCCTTCAAAATACGAGGGGAGTTCGACAATCATTTGCGCAACTCATAATCTCCGGATTTCAGGATGGCAATCAATTCGTCTCGCAATACAAGAGCCTCCTCGACGGTGAAGGCGCCCGTGCAAATGTCGTCCATGTAGAACGAAGTATCCAAAATAAAAGCCCCCGAGTGTATCTCAGACGCTCTCTCTCAGCGAGTTCGAGGATGGTTCGCATGGCGATATACGGACTGGACCGGTGTCCATAGGTGGTGGTGTTCAACTCAAACACCTGTATCGGATCGCTGGGCTTCTCACGCCACAATATGAGCTGATATCAACGGTCAACACGGTGGACCACTGATTGTCGATACATCATCCGAATGTCGGCTACAAAACCACTTGATGCCGACGGTAGTGGATCAAAATGTCGGATACGTCCTTGATCAATTTAGGACCAGATTGGAGACACTGGTTCAGGGACACACCATTTGACGAGGGGGGGGGTGTAAAAAACTAACCGAATCTGACTACCAGGGGTCCTCAAGACCGCATGGTGAGGGAGGAAGTAGTGCTCCTGTGACCGCCAGTCGAAGTTGGACGGTGACATGTGACCCAGCTCTTGATACTCGCGCATGAACTCGACATATTTGTCCCGAAAGGCTGAGTCGCGTACCAGAACTATACCGACCGTCGACACGACGGCCGATATTGTTCTGGTAGAACAACTCACACTCACGGTCCAGAGGATTGACTCGAGGCGCGTGTGGTGGCTCCTTAATTTCCCAGAACCGCTAGATGACGTCCGAAAAGGACACGCCCACCACAGAGAGCGGGTCAGCCATCTGAGAAGGGGGAGACCACAGAACCGGTCCAAAGAAACTGTGCCCAAATACACAGGCTGACAAGCCATCGGGCTTTAGAGCTCGTATCTCGCCTAACAGGATGAACCCCAGCACGTCGGCCCCCAGCAACTAATAATTAGGCCCAGGTCGGGACCATTGAGGGTCTGCCGGTCTAAAACCCGACGTACAACGAACAGCGTTGTCATTTATACGTTAGGGAGAAATAATGAAAGCAATGAAAAGCATGAAAGCAGGTAAGGTTGCCGGTTATGATAGAGTTTCACTTTAAATGCTAAGGGCTGAAGAGGAAGTGGTGGCAGGACTGCTGCACACCTTGTTTAATGTATGTTGGGAACTGAAGCGGGTACCGGGAGACTGGTGCAAAGCCGTGATAGTCCCAGTATATAAGGGAAAAGGGTCGCAGTAGGACTGTAAAAACTACCGCGGTATCAGCCTTCTTAGCATCGTGGGAAAATTGTATGCCAAGGTACTAATTGAAAGGGTCATGAAAGAAACCGATGGAAAAATTTGGGATGTGCAAGAGGGATTTAGAAAGGGAATGGGATGTACAGATCAAGTCTTCTCCATGCGCATGATCGCGGAGAAGTTTTTGGCCAAAAACCAAAAGGTTTTTTGTGCGTTCATGGACTTGGAGAAGGCCTATGACAGAGTGGATAGGAATGTGCTATGGCAAACACTGAACTCATTTAGGTTGAGCGCTGGCTTGATACAGGCATTGGAATCTCTTTATAGGGACTCTAGTGCTTGTCTTAGGATCAACGGGGTCTACTCCGACTGGTTTGGCATCCATAAAGGTGTCAGACAGGGCTGTGTGGCTTCCCCGTGGTTGTTCAACCTATTTATGGACAGTTGTATTGTATATTGTTCCGATTTATAACACCCGACCCGTAAGCATCTTGTCTTGCCTTGGTAAATTGTTTGAATCATTGGTGTATGATTCTCTTTAACATCATATTCAACCTTTCCTATCGCTTCGACAACATGGCTTCATTAAGAACAGTTCGACGACTTCTAATTTACTTGAATACAAACACTATCTTTGCAGTGCTTTCGCCAAGAGAAAACAGGTTGATAGCGTATATACCGATTTCTCAAAAGCATTCGATAGAGTAAATCATAATATCTTATGTATTAAATTAGCATGTTACGGAATACATGGGAGTCTGTTGAGATGGACTGAATCATACCTCTACAGGAGAAGTCAGTTAGTTACTATAAAAGGTTTCAAATCCTCACCCGTTTCTGTGACATCGGGTGTGCCACAAGGGTCCCATTTAGGTCCTTTATTTTTTATTATGTTTATTAACGATCTCATTGATAAATTGACATGTCCATGCCTGTTGTATGCAGATGATTTGAAGATATTTTCCGTTATTGATACACTCACCGATTCGTTCAATCTTCAGTCGAATTTAGACTCCATTCATAATTGGTGTAAGGAAAATCTAATGCATCTGAATACGAGAAAATGTTTTGTGTTATCATTTAGTAACAAGAAGCACAGACTTACATTTGAGTATAAAATAAATGGACAGGTATTTGATAGAAAATACGTAGTTAAGGATCTTGGAATACTGTTTGATGAAAAGCTTACGTTTCGCGATCATTACGATCATGTAATATCTAAAAGTACAAAACTTCTTGGCTTTATATTTAGAACTGCAAAGACTTTTAAAAATCCACGAAGCTTTCTTATTTTGTACTGTTCCCTATTACGCAGTATTTTAGAGTACAACATAATTATTTGGTTTCCATACTACGCTGTCCACGTAGATCGTATTGAACGTGTTCAAAAGAAATTTCTATCAATCCTCTGCTATAGGTACGGTTTAAATAGAAGTCTGCCCTCCTATGAAGAGAAACTAAAAAAGTTTAACATTATGTCACTACAAACTCGGTGTAAATATCAGAATATGACTTGCCTTTTCAAAATTATTCATTCTTTTATAGATTCCCCCACCCTCCTTTCATTTGTCAAGATTAATACTAAGCCCCATCGTCGGTATACTTTCCTAAATACTTTTGCTTTGCAAGTTTATAGAAATAATACGTCCTATTACAATCCTCTTGTAAGAATGTGTCGCCTATATAATGACTTATTGATTAATAATAGTAAAAATATAGATATTTTTAATAACAAATTAAACAATTTCAAAAAATCTGTATTAGATATATTTTGTAAATAAGGCATTCAAGGATTAAAATTTAAATTTAAATTTAAATATGTAGGTTAATGAACATTATTTTAATAAAGATTTAATTTTTCAAAATTTTCCACAACATAAGTTCATAAATATAGTATGTTTATAAGTAAGGTTTTAACTATTTGTGCTGTATAATCGTTACCGTTACTTAATATCATGTTGTGTGCACATGTTTTGGAATAACATCCAGATTGTAACTTTGTATTTATTATTTTCAATTGTTCATGTTTTGGTGTTATTCTGTTTTGTGTACCTAAATAAATAAATAAATAAGTTGTTTGCAAAATTTGAAAGTTGAAGAATGCGGATTAAGAATGGGTGAGTTAACCATCAAATGCCTTTTGTACGCCGATGATCAATTTATTCTTGCGTCGTCGGCGGCTGAGTTGCAAATGATGGTTACATTAATGAACAGATCATTAAAAGAAAGGGGTATGAAAGTGAACGCAAGTAAGACGAAAATTATGGTTTTTGAAAGAGATGAAAGTAAAACGATATGTGAAATAAGAATAGATGGGGAGTTGATCGAGCAAGTAGATGAGTTTGTATGTTTGGGTTGCGTATTTAGCAGGGATGGGAGATATGATAAGGATATAGCACGACGAGTGAATGCAGGAAACAGAGTAAATGGGGCCCTGCACTCTATTGTGAAGAGTCAAAATGTGTCAAAAAAGGCACGTATGGCAATTCACAATGCTGTGTTGGTCCCTACTTTAACGTATGGTAGTGAAAGTTGGGTGTGGCAGAAGAAGCACGAGAGTAGAATAAATGCAGTAGAAATGCGGTCGTTAAGGAGTATGTTAGGGCTGAATTTGAATGACAGGGTGAAGAATTGTGTGATAAGAGAAGAGTGTGGTTTGCAAGATGATGTTGTGACCAGGATTAAGAAAGGAATGCTTCGGTGGTTTGGTCATGTGGAAAGAATGGATGAGGAAAGAGTGACATAGAAAATTTATGTTGCAGAAGTGAATGGCAGAGTCGGAAAGGGACGTCCTAGGCGAAAATTTATCGACCAAATTGGCGATTTATTGAAAACGGGCCAAATTAGGAGTACCCTTAACCGACGAGCATGCATGCGTAGATGAATGGATGTGAAGGAGGCGAGAGAGGTGTGTCAGGATCGTGCCAAATGGAAGTCTGTAGTCTCTGCCTACCCCTCTGGGTGACAGAAAACCTACAACGTCATCGAGGACAGTTACTTAAACTAGAATATGCAGGCCGTACACCAACTCCGCTTGTCTCCTATAAGTAGGAGGCTCGGCACCGCTGATACCTACCATTGGACTTGATTCAGAGCTCCAGAGGACCCTAGTCTTCCCACCAACCAAGTGGAGGCCACACAGCGTTGTGAACCCGAATCCAATAGAGCGCGAACGGTTAAACAGTTGCCACTCGGGTTGTACACCTTCACTGAGGCCGTCGGCAATAGAACAGTTTGACAAATAGAGTGTTGGCTCAAAGGATCACCACCTTCCATGGCCCCACCGACCCTCAGGTCATACGGGCCTAATCTCGGGAGATGCGCGCGGTACTTGCACCTTGCTCTTTCCCGCGCGCACTTTCTTGACTCCCTACAAATATTTGTTCTATTCCTTGTCCCAGTTTAACGTCATTCTCCCCCTTCTGGGGCTGACGGCACAATAACGCCTACGTCGTCGGGCTTTACTACCAGCATTCTATCTTGCCTTATCCTGCGATCGTGCCACCTATGCGCAAACTCGCGCAGCAGTCCGTAGTTCACCCCATCGCTGACGAGATCCAAGTAGTAAATCGGTCCCTGAACCGTACGAACTAGTCCATCCATCATTTTCGTTCTCAGGTCGTCATACAGAGGACATTCCCATAGAACATGGTGAACATCCTCTTCTGACACACCACACTCACACATACTCGTATCACACAAACGCATGTCGCATAATCTCTTCCGAAAACATCCATGTCCGGTGAGAATCCGGGATGTTTGATAGTCCGGTGAGACCCAGGTGTACCTGAGCCTCAACGCCACCTCCGGGAAAAACGAAATAGTTCACGTCCTTTCGTATCATTCATCCATCGTTCCTGCCAGGCACCTATCACCTCAGTCCAGATTTCGCGCTTTCGTCTGCTCAACTCCTCTTTGGGCGCGGTCAAACGTGCCACACCCATCCTACCAGCACGGATAACCTCCAGGTCAGCTGGGAGGACTCCAGCCAGCACCGGTAAGGCCGCCGTGCTAGTTGATCGGTACGCCTTGGTAAGCAATACAAGGGCGGATCGTTGCGATCTCAGTAGTACGCTACGGACTGTATACATGTTCGCTCGCTCATACCAGCACTCTGCCGCATACGCAAGCGTGGACACAAACACTCCCCTGTACACAATTTTTAAACTCGGGTATCGCACGCCCCATGACGATGTCGATACGCGAGTCATCTTGCCGAATCCCTTGGTCGCTCTTTCAGAGATATCAGTCGCATGTTGCACAAATGATAGTCCTGAATCCAAAACCACGCCTAGTACCTTAGCGGTAGTCACAGTCTTGATAGATTCCCCACCAAGTTTAATAACGGGGGGGGGGCCGCTGAAGCTTTCCTCTAACAGTCATGGTAGTTGACTGCTCAAAGGATCACCCACCACCTCCCATGGCCCCACCGACCCTCAGGTCATACGGGCCTAATCTCGGGAGATGCGCGCGGTACTTGCACCTTGCTCTTTCCCGCGCGCACTTTCTTGACTCCCTACAAATATTTATTCTGTTCCTTGTCCCAGTTTAACGTCATTCTCCCCCTTCTGGGGCTGACGGCACAATAACGCCTACGTCGTCGGGCCTTACTACCAGCATTCTATCTTGCCTTATCCTGCGATCGTGCCACCTATGCGCAAACTCACGCAACAGCCCGTAGTTCAACCCATCGATGTCGAAATCCGAGTAGTAGATAGGTCCCTGAACCGTGCGAACCAGCCCATCCAACACTTTCGCTCTTAGATCGTCATACAGAGGACATTCCCATAGGACATGGTGAACATCCTCCTCTGCCGTACCACACTCACACATACTGGTTTCACACAGTCGCATGTCATGCAGTCTTTTCCGAAAACATCCATGTCCAGTGAGAATCTGGGATGTTTGATAGTCCGGTGAGACCCAGGTATACCTGAGTCTCACCGCCACCTCCGGGAAAAATCGATATAACTCACGTCCTTTCGTTTCGTTTTTCCATCGATTTTGCCATACGCCAATCATCTTAGTCCAGATATCGCGCTTTCGTCTGCTCAACTCCTCTCTGGGCGCGGTCAAGCGTTCCAAACCCATCCTACCAGCACGAATGACCTCCAGGTCAGCAGGGAGAACGCCAGCCAGCACCGGTAAGGCCGCCGTGCTAGTGGACCGGTACGCCTTGGTCAGCAAGACAAGTGCAGATCGTTGCGATCTCAGTAGTACGCTACGGACTGTGTACATGTTCGCCCGCTCGTACCAGCACTCTGCTGCATACGTGAGCGTGGACACAAACACTCCTCTGTAAATAATTTTTAAACTCGGGTATCGCATACCCCATGACGATGTCGATACGCGAGTCATTTTGCCAAATCCCTTAGTCGCTCTTTCAGAGATATCAGAAGCGTGTTGCACAAATGATAGTCCTGAGTCCAAAACCACGCCTAGCACCTTAGCGGTAGTCACAGACTTGATTGATTCCCCACCAAGTTTAATAACGGGGGGGCGCTGAAGTTTCCCTCTAACAGTCATGGTGGTAGACTTTGAGGAGGAGAACTTCAGTCGATTCCTTAGCCCCCATTCCCGTACAAGGTCCAGAGTGACCCGGGCCCTGGATTCAATACCTGCTCTCGTTTCCGATTTAACCAAGATTGTGACATCATCGGCATAGGCAGTCATGGCAACTCCCTCAGGCAGAGGAGTCGAAGCAAATCGTCCATCAGCACGTTCCACAGTGTTGGGCCCAGCACGGAGCCTTGAGGACATCCCATGGTCGAAGTCTTCCACTCTACCTGGTCCCCGATGTAGAGGCCCACACGCCTGGAGGTGAAGTAGTCCACCAACATTTTATAAATGTTAGGTGGACATCCACCCCTCTTAGCTTTGACCATCATCATCGGCCACCAGGCGTTGTCGAAGGCACCAGAAATATCCAAAAAGATAGCTTGCACGTAGCATGCCCGAGAATACTTTGCCGTGCTGAGCAATACTCGCAGCGCTGTTACCGTAGATCGCCCCGGAGAAAATCCGTGCTGGTGCTCGGATATCCCGTGACTAATCACAGGGGCACACCTTAGGATTATGCGTTCAAGTAACTTACCCAAAACAGGCAGGAGCGTTATGGGAAGATACGTCTTGGCGTCAGTGAGTGGCTTGTCATTACCCTTGGGAATGACAATCAATCTACCGTCCTTCCATACCTGAGGGAAAAACTCAAAGGATCAGTGGAGGCGGCCGTGTTGGGAGCTAGGGCGGCAGCTAGCTAGTTGTAGCTGCCTCCATGGACCTGGGAAGCTTCGGGGAACCTCGGCCTTGAGGCCCGGGACAAATTCGAGCTCGCAGGAACCTCGTAGTACCAGTACCGACCAAAGGGGGGAGGTTGGTGCCCCGCCCCTGGGGGAACAACCCCCCGACTGGTCGGGGGAGGGACCCTCTTATACCCAGAGGCACGGTGACTGTCAGGGGAGCGTCGAACTGCCCGACTGAGGGCGTGGCAGAGCGCCCGCGCCCGTGGGAGTTGAGGGCCCGGCAGAGGCTCGAGAGGAAGCGCCCTTCGCACCCAGGCAAAAAACGGCATGGTGGTTGCCCTGGCAATGCGGACAGGGCCGCTGGTGCCGGCAGTCTCGTTAGAGGTGCCTTTCCAAGCACAAGTAGCACCAGCGGCGCTCCTTGGAGAATGATCGCCTCGCCGAGACCGGTTTACCCAGTAACTTAGGGCACAACGTCACCCGGTGATCGGATGCTCGACAATAGGAGCAGGGGGCGCCTCCCTGGCCGCTAATGCCGCTATAAGATGGTAGGGGGCAGTGCCCTCCCGCGGGAGCTCCGCTCGGTCTTAGGGGAGTTGGCGACGACTTGCCCGGTGTATTCCGCCTCTCCCTGGGCACGGCTCGGTTGGCGGCCCGTAGGTCGTCGACAGTGCCCGTTGCGTTCTAGATTTGCCGGCACTGCTCCTCCAAGAACCGCAGCAGGACCCTGAAGGGAAATACCTGACGCATAGGTACCTAACCTTGGACACACTCCGACATGCGCAGCCTAACGGCATGGTTCTATCCACCGATCCGCTAATAAAACAAAAACAAATTATTTTATTACTACGCTCTGCTACCAGAAACGTTACGGCCCTCAGTTACCCCGACAAAAGTCGACTGGGCTAGGGCCCATAGTAATCCAACTCGACGAGCAACTGAGGGGAGGGCCCTAATGGCCTATGGATAATTAATTTAAAGCGGCTGTATAAGCAAACTTACCGAGCTCCGGAGGTAGTGTCGACCGCAAGGCACCGTCAGGGGTAAGTAAATGGTATGTGTGAGTGGTGTAGGAAAGTGTGTAGTGTAACCTGACGTCACTGAGGTAATCGTTCAGCAGAACCACATGCGTTGCCCGCTCCACAAGGCGCTTACCGCTATCGGAACTCAAGTATAACGTCACTTAGCACGACTATAATCGGACGCGATCTCCACCCGGATCACAAAGTTTAGCGTTCCACACGACAAAGCAAAATTCCTTCGTACAATATTAACTACGCAAGCCACTCGTCGACGCAAATTAATGTCAATCGAAGTTAAGCTAATCACTCAAAACTCAGAGAAAGCCTCGTTGTCACGTTTATTAACGAAATAAGACAACACAAAGGAGGCCGTCGTAATGCGGCGTAACAATTCTTATGTAACTCAAGACCTCTAATCGACAAGGCCGTCGCGTCCAATCGAATATTCTAGACAAATTTCCCGACCTACCCACGTCCGTAGCGCACAAAGATTCTTCCAAACTAGCTGGGTACGGTCGACGCCCGCTCGGCTCGACCCGTCAAACCGGTTCCTCGCCCGAGACTCGAGCCTTGCAAGTTTCAAGATGCCACAATTTGGCGTAAACAGTCACTGACTCACAATTCAGTTACATAGGTACTATACTAATTGTATTAGTTACATAGGTACTATACTAATTGTATTAGTTACATAGGTACTATACTAAGTGTAGTTACAGGGTAATGGATATTCTTACACCGCCACTTTACGGTAATTTAGTTTAGTTTAATTAATTTTAGTTTTATTATGGGAACAACAACATTATACTTTCAAAAAATCTTTAGTAGTAACTACTTATACTTTTCAAATAGATAATTTATATTGTTTTATTCCTTACGCAACAAACAGTAATTTTTTAATAATAATTTCGTTTCTTTTTCGAGAAATAGCATATATAAACGACCTATAATTTTAAATTTATAAGGAAATTTTCTTACCTTTTATTATTTAAGAAAAATTCGTGATTATAACACTTAAAACTTTGACTTCACCATTATAACTAATTTAACACTGTCTGTGTGTTTTTACGCCAATGCTTTTAAATTTTTTACAATATCATGTGCAAACCTGCCATAAATTTTAATTTATTCTTCAAAATGATAGTTCTATTTAGCACCATGGTGGAATGGATATGTTTTTTTTTGGTGTTGCTTTAAATAAATGAACATGAAATACTTTCGACTTGTATAGGCATGATTTTTTAAATAATTGTGCGTTATCAACACTTTTTTAATTTACATTCAATATGATACAATATATTTTATAGACATACTATAGTACATATTTTTTATAGACTCGATTAAGTAACTAAAAAATAAAATAAATATTTAGCTGCATAATTTTAAAATTACATTAAATTTACTTTAGCGCTTATGTCAGGTATTAGTACTTGCCAATTTTATATCATAAGTATAGTAATATCGCAAACAAAATATTATAAATTGAATTAAATGTAACATGTGTGCACGAAATTACACAATAAGCACTTCGTTATGTATTTTTTTCTAATGTGTAATTTTAGGTAACCCACTCATTTCCTTGTATTATATGATGCAAAATCAATGTCCCAAAAGAATTTCTCTGTTGTAATTTTATTTCAAACAATAAATATGAATACATGATATATTTGTATAGAGATATAGAGCCTGACTTATTATTGAGACGGGTACTCCCACGGGCAAAGCTTGTGATATTCTCAAGGAACTTTCCTCATAAATCC
This sequence comes from Parnassius apollo, assembly GCA_907164705.1. NCBI lineage: Eukaryota > Metazoa > Arthropoda > Insecta > Lepidoptera > Papilionidae > Parnassius > Parnassius apollo. Next base: position 2,027,587 of record CAJQZP010001188.1, on the reverse strand, counting down.
TAGCCGTATATGATGTTTGTTTTGCATTATACAACACTTATTTTGCTTTGTTCCACGTGTGTGACAGGTATGTGATATTGTTTAGTATAATTCCACTATTATTTTATCGCCGTATTAGTAATAAGTATATCGCTTAGTAAGGTTTTTATAGTCAAGTATCAGCAAGTTAAGAGGTTAAACGTATGTGTTTAACGTTATCGCTTGCTTAAATTCTTTTTTAGTTATTTTTCTACTTCTCTTAATATATTATATATGTTGATAGTTTACTGGAAGATGTTTAAGTAAATTACGGAATTTGTTTCTCGCAAATCGTCTTTATTGTAGATATTTTATCAAAGTAACTTTAATATGTTAATTTACTATTTGTGTTCAAATATTATGCCAATGTAGCAAGTGCTCGTTATTTTTAGCTAAGTTCTTTCTCAGTAAGTTATGCGTTGAGAGTAAAAAAAAATCGTTAATTTTCTCAATTGCACGGGGTTCAATTTATATCAAATCAAATTACATTAAGATTAACCTACTGGATCATTTACTAGTAAAATCGAATTATCTTATTTTGTTACTACGCGGCTATCAAATAAGAAAATCGACGGCACAGACATGAAGATACGGCCTCATCCATATGCATTTATTTATTTCATAATTGATGGATAACTTGTTGAAAACAAATATGTTAATTTATTACCCGTTAACTAAGCCCATTACCATAATTTGATTGCTAGGAGCTTGTATTAAAAGAATCAAGATATTGAATAATGGTTCTTATTAAAATATTCAGCGAATAAAATAAAAGCATTTTCATGTATCGGTCAAGGAAATAATTTAATTTAATTTTTCAAAGGAGGGAATCGTTAATATATTCGTGTAAAGATTGATCCATATTTGTTTAATTAGCTGTAATTTATTTTATCGTACAATTATTATTTGCAACTATTGCTTAAATTGTTGAAGTTTTTGTTCAAAAATTGGAAAATATTATAACGGCTGACTTATTAACACACTGTGTAAACTTGTTGTAATCACCCGAATTGCTCCCAACCGAGTTGAAAACGTCGATTAACAACTTAGACTCATCTAGTCCGATTATCTTCCTAAATTTCTTTACTCTCATTATATTATATGTATTATAAATTTACTACCTGTAATTTCGTAATCTATGGACAATAATTGTATTACAGTGTTGAATACTGCCCAGGTCGCGGCCCTCAACGGCTTTAAATAGGCTTTTTCCACCGAAACATTGAGAATACTCCAGCGAATACCGGCCCCGTACCGACCAGTTGCAGAAAGTTCGAGTGTGGAGCTTTCTAGAAAGCTTACTTCTACTATTCGATACTAGATGGCGCGAGTGGGAGAGTTCTAGAAAGACCTTGACGCTCCTATTTCTGCTGCTTGATACCAAATGGCGCTAATAATCAACCGCCACATACCAGACGCTAGCGCAATCCTAAGAAATGCTCGTCCCGAGCATTATCGACCCCATAGTAACGCACCAGTCGATCCACATGGACGATCTTAGGAGTACCTCTTGCAATTTTCTGAAACGGCTCCGCAACGTCAAGGGCTGTCTTCTCCCATGTTGCACCAACACTGTACAATTTCAATGCACTTCTACTACGATTCTGATGTCCTTCACAGCCGCACAACTTGTACATTTGCAACACCAAGCCTTGACATCGTCACAATAATGGACCCAGTAAAACCATTCTCGGATCTTCAGTAAAGTTCGTTTAACTCCAAGATGGAACAACCGTTATGATACAACTGTAGAATACTCGGCACTTTAGCTTTAGGGACAATGTATTGTATGCGATCTAAATGAAACGACCGTACTGCTAGAGAATTGGTTTATTACTGACTCATTATTTCGAAGTGCGCGTATACATCATCCCTTCTGCATTAATTTGAGAACCTAATAACAAAAAAAAGTAATTTATAATTTCACAATTTTCTTTTTTCTTGGCCTAAGATTATAACGGCAGCGAGGGATGCTTTGTTCGGTATCGCTATGTGGCGGGGAAGGACCAGGCTTAGGTGCAACAGAAGCAGTCTCTGGTTGTTTCCCGCCATCCTGTCGATCGATGATCCCCTCTGCCGAGACACTCTGCCGATCCGCCACCACCGCCTCTCCTCTATCCGCATCTAGCATTGAAGTTGGCTCACTGCCTTCCCGTGAAGATGTCTCGACATTAGAATGCTTATTCGTGGATGCTGTGCCGTCTGGCGAATCGTTATTGTTATTATCCGGCATAGGGAGGTGCGGGGGAGATGGCATTCGGATACCGCGGGTGAAATTCTGATGCACAACCCACGTCATTCGCAGTTTTCAGGTGTCTTGTCTCTTTCCGTATATCGCAGCAGTTGGTCCACGTGTCGCTTGCAAAGACCTTGACCATCAACTGAAACCGTATACATTTGGTTACCTTCCATACTTACAATTATAGCTTTGGACCAGAATGGTTTACGGGACGTATAACAATGTGCCCAAATCTTTTCACGGTACTCGGTTAAATTGATAATGTAATACATAAAATATTCTACACATTCTTTATTTTGTTTATCAATTATAAACCAGCCCTTGAATTTTATGCCTCCTAATTTTAAGTGGGGATATAGCCCATGATGCCTTAACGATGACCACATTGTAACCAGATGGAACTGACAGACGCTGACAAACTATTTCATTACATAAAGAAGTGAAGACTCAGGAGTGAAGATCGGTTAATTGTTCGATGGCACAACGGAGAAGGAGGAATTAAATATTTTCACAAATATGGGTATATAATTTGCTCTAAAATGGGAATCTGTTTGAGTAACACAAACGTAAAGAAATAATGGGGTATTATATTGAAATAATACATAAAAAATAATTTGAATTTCACTTTTAGCATTAAGGTTCTTCTATAAAGAAAGTATCTACACATAATTGTTGAAGTAAGTAACGATTACATAAAGTAGTCATGCGATCCGAAAATTTTGTTATATAATGGAGTTAATGGAGTTATATATACAATGGAGTTATTTATGAAATCGTTAAATATTTTCTTGAAAAGAATAATTTCGTGTTCCATTCAGGACTTCTTAATGTTTTGACATTATAACTAAATGGATTGGAATCATCTGGCCTTTCCTTTCAGTCGAATTTATATGAAATTTGCTAAAAAAGTTATGAAGAAACATGTAATGAAGGCCCTTTTCCCAAGTAATTACGTAGACTGTTACTGTTTATAAAATTATTAGCGCGAATTACCCAATATTTTTATCCTTAATTTTGAGGGGAGGGGTTATTTTTATTACACATCAATTTATAAATCACCAATATTACCTCTTTATCTGATACTCGTTTACATTACTTGAAGTGATTTGAAGCATAGGGCATGTGTTATACATTCTCGCAGTCACTATAACATTTTATTTATTTCGAGTACAAATCAAAATCTAAAAGTCTATTTATACCTTTCATCTATTTTAAGCGTAAAATCACTTGTCACCCTAATCCTACAAAAAAAAAGCAATAAATTTTTATCGGAGTTAAAAAAGCCAAGTCTTCAATAAATAATAACTAAACATGGTAGAGCCACGCTGCAGCTGCGTACGATTTCCCCCTTCCTTCCCTCTACCGGGGTCCTCTAAAAGACATTTTTTTGTGTGGTGAGTGTAGAGAACCTGACATCCATTTTACTGGCAACTAGGCATACCTTCTTAGTCCTCAGGGGTGACAACGCGTCTAAATTATAATTCTGAATCAATGTAGATGTCTTAGAGCCTCAGTATTCACTTACTATCAGGTGAACTATGTACTCGCTTGTAACTCTTATTCCATAAAAAATGATCACTTTTGGAGTGGTTTGGGATTTTGATAAAATATCACGGAAATAGGTGCCTGTATCTTGCTTTAAGTTTAGTCTAACTATTTTTTAAATATATTGAAGTGGCAAGCTGAAAATATCCAAAATCTCTGATTGATTATCCTGACGGTAAGTGGCATCATGGAACTCCGCAAACAACTTCTGAACTGAGCAACAACTGAAACAGCATAAAATATTAATCAAGAAGTGTGACGGAATTTCGATTTTTTCGCGCTTATTGGTGCACTCAACTATCGACATATGCGTTATCGGTCATGTGGACGAGGGGGGTCTGAGGTATTCGACGTCCTAATGTCATAGTTAACACGGCTACCTCCAGATTCAATATTACTAATTATTAAATATTAATAATTAGTAAGTTAATATCCGCGATAAAATCCACAAATACTGATATTATTTAAATGTGTAGTATTCGCGTAAATATAAGAAATCACTATATGCGTTGTCGCCTCACAGCCTGTAACTATACGTTGCCGCCTTCTCTGTGTTTGTATACTATGTAGTCTACTATGTAGAAAAAATAAGATTTTTACTGGTATCCCAAGCTAAATGAGCTCCCACTGGCAACACCATACACCTTATGTCATTGAGAATCAGCGAGTCGCATCTTCAAATTAAAAAGTTTTAAATTGTTTTTTCAACTAAAAGTTCTGGATTTTATTATTAGCAAAAGATAAACACTTATTGAAACACTCATAAATGTTTTAGACGATTGCAATGTATGTAATTGTTGCATTTAAATAATTTGTAGGGTAGATTAATTACAGCTCGAAATGTGAAATCTATATATGAGACACATAGAAATCTAAATAATTGCCTTGTTATTTAGATATCTGTGATGAGACAGAACGAGCGTCTGTAAGTACAAAATTTTTTAAAGAACTTAATTTGTATATTGTATTTATTTATTGAAAACGTATTTTGAATATTATGTATTTAAATAACCAGTAGGGTTGATTTATAAAACGCGATATATGATATCTATGTATGAAACAGAACGAACATCTGTACCTACATACTTTCTCAACATAGTACGTATGGTTCTTATCAAAAAGGCTGATAAAAAATAGTGATTCTGTAAATGACTACATTGGACTGTTACGTGGTTTATACAATTAAAAGACTCCTTTAAAATTAGTATTACTGCTATCAGAGTTCACTAATGATTATAAAGAAAGCTCTTGAAGAAAGCCAAGATACGTTTTATTTGGTGTGGAATTTTGTCATAAAAATCTTCACAAATCTAAAAAACACATACAGAAATCTTTAAACTATTGGGACCTCTCTTCATCAGTAACAACTCACTAGCCATACAATAACCTCCAGCAGTTGTACACAACGACACTCAACGCAGTATCGAGCCAGATGCGCAATAACAACGGCTCAGTAGGGTGGGATGCGGCGCTGGAAGGCCACAGTTTCGAGTCCCACAAGAAACAAGTGTTTTGTAGCCTAGACATAATTGTGCCGGGTTTGAAACCCTTGTGCAATTACTATAAAGGGTAACTTTTTTTAAGACAAGAAAATTATTTCTAAGTTACTAAATAAAAATGTAATCGATTAAGCGTTTTTCTCTCATTGAAAACACATTTTATTCGTCCATTTCATTTGTGGACCTGATCTAGTAATTGATACTTGTATCAGTAAGTCATGATGGTTGTATCACTGACTTCTACAAATAAATAAAGCTAAAAAATATAAAATGTATAAAAATGAAAACATTAACCTTTGCATGCCTTTTCATTTTTGCATTCCTTTTATTTTCTTTAAAACGTTTTGCGTATTAAAATAAAAAGAACGCAAAGTAACATAATTTTGAGGAGCGATAAAAGAATGGCAATGGTCTCAAAGAACCATTAATCTGACGTTGCATTATGAAGCCTGGCATGATCGATAATAGAGCTGGAACATTGATGAATTATCGCCTGGGCAACACGCCATTACCCTCCTTCATACTGTAAACTCTAAAAATAAGAGTTCACGTCTAAACAATTTTTATAATCCCTCAAATATGTCATTTTTTAATATTATTCATTTATAACTTTTATGTTTAGTCATTAATTGTCCTACCGTTGCTATTGAAAAATTCGATTTGAATGCATCGGTTAATTACAGCCTATCATAATTTGTTCACTGCTAAACGGGGTATCTGCCATAGTTGCTACACCTGGCAGGCGGGTTGACAACTGCAAGTTTTTTTATTATTTTGAGTTATTTTCAAGAAGACTTTTTTACCCACCTACTGCAACACTTCCCTCTGTCGCCTCTTATGACACCCACGTGATGATATATGAGGTAGTGGATTCTCTTACGTCGTCACTGCACGGCATGTTTAAAAAAAACAACCAAAAACATTTTTTCTGTAACAATTATTGAATGTAGGGCAAACGTGTTCTCCAAATGCGAGTATTAAATTACAACAAAAGTAGACACAAACATACCATTAAATTTAAGATTTATATGTGGTAGAGCCATGCTGCAGTTATATTAGTAGTATACTTGTAGCACGAATGGGTCGGCTCGACCGGGGAAAGACTACGCTCTCACAGAATACCAGCGTAAAATAGTAGCTTAATGCTGCTGTGTTTCGTATGGTGATTGTAGAGAACTGGAGACCCTTTTTACTGGAAACGAGGCATTCAACCTAAGTCCTCATGGGTGACAACGCATCTGCATTTTGATTTGTAATCGAGGATTGATGTAGATGGCTATGGGCCGCAGCAACCACTTACCATAATGTGGACTGCATGCTCGTTTGTCACCCTATCCTATAAAATAAAAGTACGTCTGTAGGCAAAGTAATAATGCAACTTGTTAACCCAACCCCTTATCAACCCAAGTCAGATCGCATTACGAATTGCAGACATTGTTATATACTTTCATGACTTTTCAAGTTAAGAGTACAGCAACACTACTTAGAGTTAGAAATGTCATGTCACCTATATAATACCTATACTTTGAGTGAGCATTTCTTGTATTGTAAGTAATTGGTTTCTTGAAAACGGCTCTAACAATTTGGATCAACTTTTTATTTAGATAATGCGTTTCTTTCCGAGTTTAGTTAGATAGACATAACTCTGAGAAAATAATAGTTTCTTTATGAACACTGAGAAAACTTGATTGCTAAGGTACTTATTTCTTATAAATTACACTCCCCCCACCGTGTCTGTGTTTATGTTCGCACTAATCTCAGAAACTACTGTGGGGATTTTCATTCGCTATTGACCGATGAACACATTGATACACGAGAAAGTTTTTACTAAATATTTTGTGCAAATGTAATGTTCTGATAATAATTTATTAATTCAGTTTTAAAACCTCCTTAGAACTTCCAAGGCGTATGCTGCGAAAAATGTAATGATTTAAGAATATAATGCATATTGGAATTTTTTTCTCTGATGAACTCTTCCACCATACAGTTATAAAGAAAACTCCGTGACATTGTACGTCTTATAAAATGAAGTTTTTAATTAGTCTCAGGCTAAAAATAGAGTAAGTTTCAATTAAAAAGTCCAGCGGAAAATAAGAAAACTAAAATGTAAAGTATGGAATTTGCCATTACTAAATTTTTTTATAAAAACACTTTTTTTTAATCATTATATCAATTAATAAATATACCACATTTATTGAAAGTTTCGGGTATGAAGAATATTATTTGCCGCAAAGAACTCCCTAGCCATGGTGCCGGTCTTCTCGAGATTTGATTTATCACATCTACATCTATCCACGGTTAAAGATCAAAAAGCAGATGTGTTTTCACCTCTGAGGATTTGCATAGAACGCCTCATTACTAGTTAAGGTGCTTTTCGGTTCTCTACACTCGTCATATGAAACAAAGCGTAATGCAATCACAATAAAGCTGCCGCGTCGCTTTACTAAGGTATATATTATGTCTGTCGATTAAAATAATCAAAAATATTATTTACAAATACACTTACTAATACTTTAGATTATGTGAATGATTTGTATTTACCAAAGATCAGATCCTAATCCTATTAACTATAATCACTTCCTTTTTTTACAAGTGTATTATATTTGTAGTCTACCATTGGCTTACCGTGTAGTGTCGCTGTACGAATATTCACTACTCCATGTCATCCCACAGGTGCTGTAAAAGACAGAGAGAAAGAAATCGGGAGATGGGTAGAAGTTTCTTCCTAATAATGACTAAAAATGCGGTTACTAACTCGCTTGTGAAGCTCAGCAACTATTGCAAATATATCCTCATATAAAGGAATCTGTGGAGGGTGCTATGTTCAGCAGTGGACAAGGACATAGGCTGTAACCGTAGCGGTAACTAGCTTATCGTAAGTAAAAAAAAAGAAAAAAACTGTTTTTCGTTTTCAAAAACGACCCTGGGCATCCCAAACTGCGACGATAACATACTCAAAGTCGGTGTGCATTTTTGGTAACAGCCAAGCGTTCAAAAAACATCTAAAAATGATCGGGATCACAAGAATTATATCGCTAGAACTTGAGATTTTATTTCACGTTAATTCGTTTTGGTTATTCATTTAAAATCGATGTCATTATCTTAGAACTCCGTTGATACAATATAGTACACGTATAAGATTGAAGATGTGCAAAGTATACGGTCAGTATAAGGATCCTTACGTTAAAGGCGATACCCCGATCAGAACATTGTCATAGTGCGTTTTTCAGAGACTATTATCTTATTAGTTATGAAAAATAAACTACATCTAAATCACATTATCAACGTTCGTTTTCATCACATTCCACGTTCTAATTTGTTTTTATGTGTTATAAATACATTAAAACCAACTTTTAAAAAATGACTAAAATTTTTGATGAAATGCATCTGTTGCTAAAGGCGACACTCTAATCATTTGAGAATTACATGAAAGGATATATAATTTAAAAATCTATATTATTCACGCTTTATTGAATTTCTTAAGTTCGCTTTTCTTTTTTAATTGAAATAATTCCAAACATTATGCATATTTCTTACGCGATATATTGTAGAGAGAGCGCGTGGAATGTATAGAACCGAACGCTCAAGGTCGTTCGTTAGGAGTAGCGCTTTAATGAATTTGTGTCCTAATTATTTTAGATAAAATTTCAGCTGAGTTTTGAATTTGTAGCCTAACACTAAAATTTACAACTCATAAAATAAACTTTGTAACTCAATGTACGATATTGTACAAAGACATGATAGGCTTTAGAATTATAACAAAAAGGTGGTTTAATAAACTTTAACAATTCTTTTTTTATTTTTTTATATAGCATTAGGTGATAAGCGAGCACACAGTCCACCTGATGGTAAGCAGATGCTGTGGCCCTTAGACATCCATATTTATCTTCAATTAAGGATCAAAATGCAAATACATTGTCACCCCTGAGGGCTCATATGAAATGCCTCGATTCCAGTAAAAAGGGTCTCCAGTTCTCTAAAGAATTAACTCCTTATACCTTTCTATATATTGAGGACGCCTTCGACAGTAGCTCCATATGACTACTTGTTGAGTGACTTGACATCTAAAAATATTGACCCCACGCTCAAAAGGTGCAGTCGATTCTCTCAAACATCGATTGAGGTTTGCCGCTATCAGAGGTGTCACAAATACATGTTTGTTTGTTTTTTTTTAAGAGTCATTGTATATATTCATAAAATGCTGTTAAAACTGTTAAATACCTTTTATCAAAAAGAGACGACTGAAAAAATTAGTAACACCAAAGTTTAATGGTAACAAAGCACCTCCTGTAAAATAGCATAATGCTATAAGCAGGAGTGCTACCAAGCCTGGGCTGATGCATTAACGTCCCGGAATGTAAGCACCAGGGCTCTAAAAAAGAAGTATAATTCCGCCTCTAGGTCCTTCAAAAGAGTCATTACCAAGGCAAAGTCAGAGCACATAGGCAGAATTGGCGACAAACTCGTTCGCCTTCCTTCTGAAACCCGTGCATTCTGGTCTCTCACCAAGGCTGTCCAGGGAAATTTCTGTCAGCTATCTCTTCCTTCTCTGCACAGGGAGGACGACTCACTGGCCCATACCGCAATGGAGAAAGCCGATCTGCTAGGCTCTTTCTTTGTGTCCAAGTCGACCTTCGATGACGGGGGCAGTACGCCTCCGACCATCCTGGAGTATGAGTGCTCCACGCCGGAAGTGCAATTCACACGGCGCTCGGTTCGAAAAGCACTCCTCTACCTGGACATCCACAAGTTGAATGGGCGTGACGGATCCCGCCAACTGTGCTGAGGACGTGTGCTCCAAAGTTAGCACTGGTTTTAACGCGTCTTATTCGGTACTCCTACTCCCTGGGCGTAGTCCCAAAATCATGGAAGACGGCATTCGTCCACCCGATCCCTAAAAAAGGCGACCGCTCAGACCCGTCTAACTACCGGCCTATCGCTATCACCTCCTTGTTCTCCAAAACAATTGAGTCCATGGTCAACTACCAGCCCATGAGGTACCTTGAGGATTACCAACTGATTAGTGATCGCCAATATGGTTTTCGTCGTGGTCGATCAGCTGGTGATCTTCTGGTCTACCTAACTCATAGATGGGCGGCAGCAGTAGAGTCCGAGGGGGAGGCCTTGGCTGTTAGTTTAGACATTGCGAAGGCCTTCGATCGGGTTTGGCACAAAGCGCTTCTTTCGAAGCTCCCTTCCTATGGGCTTCCCGAAAAATTGTGTATTTGGATAACCAGCTTCCTTGCAGATCGGAGCATCAAGCTCCGATTACAAGCCTATTAATGCTGGTGTTTCACAAGGCTGCGTGCTATCACCACCGCTGTTTCTTCTGCATATCAATGATATGTTGCAATCCTACAACATTCATTGTTATGCAGATGCTCTGTACACCGGCCGTGCCAATATTTCTCGGGAAAACGTCTCCTACCGGGACAAACTTGTGAATGAAGTCGAATCTTTGCTGAACAAAATCTCGGATTGGGTGTGACTAAATCTAGTTCGGTTTAACCCTCAGAAGACACTATTTCTCGCGTTAAATACTAAAATTGAATCCCTTTGTCGTATTTCTTCAGTTTCAAGGCATTCCCCTTGTTGCCACTGCCAGTATCGGAATCCTCGGCGTCGACATATCGAGTGACGTGCAGTTTCGTGGTCACTTGGAAAATAAGGCCAAATTGGCCTCTAATAAGCTTGGCGTCCTCAGCAAAGCTGGACAGTATTTCATGCCGGCACACCGCCTGCAACTTTACAAGGCGCAGGTTCGGCCGTACATGGAGTACTGTTCCCATCTTAGGGCTAGAGCTCCCCAGTACCAGCATCTTCCACTTGACAGCAACCAGCGCAAAGCGGCTCGAATCGTCGACGACCAAGTGCTTTCCGATCGGATCGATTCACTTGCGCTGCGAAGAGATGTTGCATCTCTTTGCATTTTCTTTCGCATATACCATGGGGAGTGCTCTGAGGAATTGTTCGGATTAATCCCAGCCGCCAAATTTTGTGAAAACACTACGCGGCAAACGTCCGGATACGATCAACAACATCTGGATGCTTGGCGGTCCACCACTGTACGTTTCACAAGGAATTTTCTTCCGCGTACGACATCTCTGTGAAATAATTTACCACCGGCGATTTTTCCGGAACGATACGACCTGGGGACCGTCAAGAAAAGAGCTTACTCCTTTCTGAAGGGCTGGAAACGCACCTGCAATTCCCCTGGTGTTGCGGTTGATCATGGGCGGCGGTAGTTACTTAACATCAAGTGAGCAGCATGCTCGTTTGCCCCCTCTTCTATAAAAAAATCTCCTCTGAAGTTAAGTATTTAGGCGTTATAATTGACCAACAACTATCGTGGAATCTTAAAGACTAATGTCATAAGGCTAAAATTACGTGCGATATTTACGTGCAGTCGTATGGTTAGGAACAACTGTGACAGGTGTTTCAGGGTGATCTTATCGCTTTACTGCAAAAAAGTGAAGCAGATTATAACCTACACCTCCAATGTTTGTTGTAATAAGGCCAACCAAAAAAACGACTGTAGACCAGCTAATCTACAAACCTGACTAATACCAACTGAAGCGATGCAATCATAACCTTAAACAACTCTTAATGCACTTCTATGGCTATAGCTCCTTAATATTTATGAAGACAAGGAGGCGAGGGCTAGTTGTATAGGATCAACGCCCATGGCAGTTTGAACTTGCTGTCCTACATACTGAGATTCCTGCTCCACTCAATGAATTAAACACCAGCTTTATGCTTGATCTCATACCAAACATTGCATCCATTATACACTTTTAACAAAATCTATATTGTAGAACTATTTTACAGAGAACACATGGTCACATACTACGAATGAACATGTCACCTGTGTGGTCGGCATTCTTATATGGTTTAACCAATGGGTCCAAAATAGGCCCCGACGTAGGCTTTGAAATTCATGGAAAAAGCCCCAAATTTAAGCAAGAGTATTAATTTGGGGAAATTTATTATCATCTTATCATCCAGGAATCCTCCAAAAATTTAAACATACTTCGTTGTGCGGAAGTCAATCTGCAAAAACACTACGTCAACCATATTTTACGTATTTATAAACATTGATAGACAAGCAACACTGCTAGCGTTTAGATCGTAATTAGTGAGCTCAAAGCTAGTTGTACACCGCGTGAACCATTTTTACGTCTTTGGGTGTAACAACTAGGTAATTTTGAGATGGGTTCCAGGTCATACAGATATTGTAGGCAATGATATAGCTGACAAACTTGCACGGGAGGATTCAATATGTACACAATTTGTACCTGAGCGATTATGTAAAGTCTTAAGAAGCCTGGCCAGATTAACCCTTGAAATTCTTATCACAATAAATTATTTAAGATCTGGTCTGACACATCAGGCTTATAACCTTTAGAAATATTAGTTTGGGCTTATTACGAGTATCGTGAATTCGTTTTAGAGATATAAGGTTTATCAGTAAACTATAGCCATAGCAGCGATCCCAATAGATCTTAATAATTGCAGTCATAATATTTTAAGAGACCTGCATAGCGGTTTGCACAAATTAAATATGGAGTCAGAGATAGAGAATATGAGAAATCAATCGTGCCAAGCCGTGGATAATAACTAAACTTGTTATGAGCAAATATAAATTGTGTTTACCAGTTTTTCTGCAATATAGAAAAATGTTTAGAATTTTAATTGTAAATATATTAATTCTACGTAAACGGTATCCGACCACCTTATCCATAAACTTTCATAGTTTTATTGTAAGATGATGTTGTAGTAAAAAATAAACAAAAAATTTAATTGCATCAAAAATTTGAATATGAGAAAGCAGATAAAGGTAGAGAAACTTTTAAGTTTAAAGGAGACGGTCCAAAATTGTATGAAGCGTAGGTCTTGTTTTGTACTAATAATAATAATAATAGCCATTTAATTCCCAATTTTCATACAACAGTCGATATTAGTTAAAACCAATTACAATATTATTATGAGTTATGCAATTTTTTTTTAATTAAAAGACATGATAATGCCAGTGTCAATTTTAAATAAAAAGTTTAAATTAAATTTTTACGATTTTTTTTTTGTTATTTATAAATAATGTTAGAGTAATAAACAATTTATATTTATATTTTCGAGTAATTGTCAACTTATTTTGATTTTTGTCACAAAATATATAGTTAAAAATAATAAAATTGAAGTTAATAATAATCCACTGAATTTGGCTATACACATAAAATAGAGTCATAATTTATTATATTAATTTTTATTAATTATGGGATACCCATTTCCGGGTGAAGGCCTCCTCCATCCTTTTCCATGAAGTTCTGTCTGCCGCTAGCCTCGTCCACGTTTTGTACTAATTGGGAAATAAATTATAATGAAATTTTGATCCACTTTTGATCATTCAAATTCATGAATTTGCTTTTATTTCAGTGGGTTACCATTTTATTCTCACCAAAAAATGCAACAATAAATGTGGATAAATGTGGTTTTGAAGTTGCTGTCAACTGTCATGAGATTATTGATCAATTTATTGATGGCTATTTAGAATTCTAATTTTGTGTTATCCTTATCACTAAACCAAAACCAGCTCACCAAAGAAATTTACCAGAAACATAATAAATGCATTCACAAGATCAAAATTATACGACCAAGCTCGGAATAAATAAAAATATTACGCTACCTACATTATTTCATCACTCAAGTCAATTGCTAGAAATGACATTTTCCAAATAATGGCGTCTTTTTTTATGACTGGAAGTGCGCCATCTAGTGAAACTATTAAAAACTTGAGATATCATTTTTATTTTTAACAAATTATTTAGATTGATTTATTCTCTTATTTTATTTTTAATAAAATCCCTGAATTTTTCGCTTTTTTACGGTATAGTGTACATAGACTTGGCCTGAAATGGACCTTCTCCATTATACACCAAAAACATTTAATTTAAAACTTTTTTATATCTATAGCTTAATGAAAAAGTTGTCATAGATTATATATTTTATGAGTTTTTTCTAATAAAATCATGCATCTTTTCGAATAAGATATATCCTATATCACTCTTCGTACTAGAAATCTATTAGTTAAGTTAGTTGTTATAATCTAGTTAGGAAACAGACCGACAGGCAGACAGATATGCTAACAAGACAGATGACAGCTAAAAAACTTGTTTTTTGTATATTAAGAGCGTGAAGGCCATATTGCTTGAACTCTACAGATACTTCAGTTATTAACTTCGATAAATACCTGTTTACGCCAAATTATGGCGACTTGAAACTTGCCAAGGCGCGCGTCTTGGGCGAAAAACCGGGTTGCGCGGGGTGGGGGGGGGGGGCTTCGCTTTGCGCTTACGGTGGTGCCAGCTAGTCTAGAAGATTCGATTGGACGCGATGGCCGTGTCGATTAGAGGTCGGGGCTTACGTAAGAATTGTTACGTCGCATTACGACGGCCTCCTTTGTGTTGTCTTATTTTGTACATCTACGTGACAACGAGGCTTTCCTTGAGTTTTGATGATTGATGAGTATTAGTGACTAATGTAACTTCGATTGCCAATAATTTGCGTCGACGTGTGGCTTGTGTCGTATTTAATATCGTACGAAGTAATTTTGCTTGTCGTTTGGAACGCTAACTTTGTGATCCGAGTGGAGATCGCGTTCGATTATAGTTAGTGCTAAGTGACGTTAGACTTGAGTCCCGATAGCGGGGAATGCCCTCTGTTGTGATTGCACCTTGTGGAGCTGGGCAACGCATGTGGTTCTGCTATCCGATTGCATCTGTGACGTCAGGTTACATTACATACCTTCCTACACCACTCACACGTACCATTTACTTGCCCCTGACGGCACCTTGTGGTCGAACCTACCTCCGGAACTCGGTAAGTTTGTGTTTGCTTATCCAGCCGTTGTAAATTAATGACCCATAGGCCATTGGGCCCTAACTCTCGGCCGCTCGTCGAGTTGGATTACTGATGGTCCCTAGTCCGGTCGACTTTTGTCGGGGCAACTGAGGGCCGTAACATTACCCAATATACTCGTAATATGTTAAACCAAATAAAACAATAAACAATTTTATATTTATTCCTTTAAAATAATAAAATATTGTTCACAAATGTAACTAATTGTTTTATTAAAAAAATAAAATGCGTACCTTCGTCAGTCCTAGTTTGTGGTGGTAAATAATGTAATCGCTCTCAAGAAAAAAATATTAATATTAAACAGAACAAAGATATAATTTCGTTTAGGCTTTCTTTTCAGAGTCATTAACAAACAATACAGTTTTTATACATTTTTATTGTAGAAAATACCAGGCGTTTCCTAATTACGCAATTAGAATGACTAATTACGTACTAAGTCTCTCCAAGCTATTATTTTTAAATTTTAAAACCGTACAAACTGCTGGTTGATTCCTGCGAACATGTTCCATTTCCACCATAATAGTATAAAGTACTAATGTTAACATAAGACGTGTCCTAGCTTTTAGAGGACGTTGGAACTGGAGTTTTTGAGAAAACATGTTTGTTGTCAGAATGTAGTTTGTTGAATAAAACAATAATATGAAAACTAAATAAGTATTTAGCTTAGACTCTAAAAGCGTGAGTAACGTTACTGACAAAGCGAGGCACGCGACCTATTCAATATGACCACATTTCAACTCCCCCGAAAAAGTGGTGGGTAAACAACTCCTTATACAAAAAATGTGTTCGCGCATGTCACTTTGTCTTATTAAGTTACCTTATAAAATACAAACTAAAATTTTTATGAAAAGAACTTAAAAACTTCATTTTACATGTATTCAATCATATAAAACTTATTGATAGGGGAAATAACTAAGAATAAAAGGATTTTTGTGCTACTCTTGTACACTGTTATCTCCGTGTTATTCATCATACGGTAGAACACTACATATCCACTAGTAGGCAGTATATGAAAATCATTCAATATCATTCTAATTTCATCCTTATCTGTAACGAGTTCAATATCTCTTGTAATTAAATACCGTGATATTTGTTTACGCTGTGCAGCAAACGTATTATATTTTTCTCGTTATGCTTATTTATAATTATTAGCAATTGCTTTATATTCAATTTCTTATACATTTTTTCTAAACCTCTTTCTAACACCTCTGGGGTCGATAGCGATCGAGAATATAAAAAAAACCCTGATTGAGATGGTACGTATGTGCAAAACTAGCGTCGGAAATAAAACGTAATTCAATTATATCGATAGATCTTTTGGGTGCTATCACAGCGACAGGTTGATCAAGCCGGTCAGTTGGTGAAGCATCAATTGTCAAGTCAGTACTATCCCTAAGTTTTCTACTTTGTATCTCTATCAAAACCGGTATCATATTCTCGACTTTTCCGTGCATGTTTTTCAGATCTTGTGACGTCACCGAAAATCGACATAAGGCATCTGCAGCTGCGTGATTTTGACCTGGGTTCGTTTCGGTACAACATTCGACGGTAAATTCGTATTCTTCTAAGTACGGACGAAATTTGATTAAACAACAGGATGGGTCCTTTAATTCAAATAAATAAACTAAAGGTCTAAGGTTGGAATAAATTTTAAATTGTCTACCATATAAATACGGCCTAATATGACGGACTGCTTACACCAGAGTTCCCCAAACTTTTTTGTGTCGTAGACCCCTTGCTATGTTTTTCCGTGTTGGGTAGACCTCCTACGTACCTGATATTGATTTCCTGTAAATTTCTAACTATAGTGAAGTTTAGTGTTAAAAACTTAAAGTAAAAACTCATGTTAATTTATACAGATATTAATTGAATTTAAATTAAAACTACTCAAAATAAAATTTTGTAGCTGTTATGTAAAATATACGTAGCATTAAATAAACATAAAATAAACTATAAATAAAATAACATAAGCAATAAGTCAATATTTTTAGCGAGAAGGATGAACCTGATGCTTTAATAATAAATTATCAACATTTGGCGTCAATTTTGTAAGGGTTAATCTTAAATCTCCTCGGCTAATGATGTCCAGTCTTTTTTTCGTTAGGAGATTGGTAACAGCGCTGAACCCCCTTTCCACTTGGTATGACGATGGAAAGGAAATTAAAAATTTCCTCGTATATTCCATAATACGGGATAAGTAACTGGTATGTTGTTTTGCAGCCAGAATTGCTGATATCCGTTTTTAAACTGTATCTTAAGTTCTTCGTTTGTACTTAGTTCAGTCAGTTCCTCCTTGTATTATGACATTCGTTTCTTCTATGTCACCATATGGATTAATTATCCACGGTGGTATTACCATAGTCAAAATATCCTCAAACCTAGATTCAAAATCTGAATAGAGGGAATTTAAATGTTGAACGTAAGTTGAAACGTCGTATTCCTGGCAGCTTGTCTGCGACAAATTGGGGAACTAAGAAAATTTGCCCCGTCTAATATTTTGCTTCATTAGTTAAACTCTGGCAAGAAAGGCTGATAAGATGGACTTTGTTTTAATCAAATTCAGACTGTCGCCTTGTAATTGCAAATTAACCATATTAAATTTTGTAAACAAATCTGTTAAATAGGCGATGTCTGTTTTCCTCTTCATTAAATTTTCTTTTAAAATTTTATCTTTAGTATCCATAAATTCTAAAATAGTCTCAAAAAGTGCAAAAAATCTTGTCAAACATAAGCCTTTCGACAGCGCGTACTTCAGTGTGAAGGAGTAATTGATGAAAGTGTTCGTCATTTTCTTCACACAACTGCGCAAATAACCGCGTATTCAACGCGTTGCTTCGGATTCAGTTTACTGCATCAATGACTAAGTGAAGTGATTCATGCAATCTAACACTCAAAATTTTAGCAACTAAATGTTGTCGATGGATGACGCAAAATATTGCTAACACCCCTGACACATATTGTTTTAAATAGATTATAAATACACGATAACGTCCAACCATGGCAGGTGCTCAATCTGTAGCTACTAATATTATATTTGATAAAGGAATTGCTTTTTCAATGAAGTAATCCTTCAAAACATGAAATATTGATTCACCTTTAGTGTCGGTTATCAAAGTTCTTGCGAAGAGCAGTTCTTCGTAGATTTCTTGATTCATAATAAAACGAACATTGCCAATAATAATGCTGCATTATCAGGTAAAGTTGACTCGTCCAGTTGTATAGAGAAATAGGTCGTTTGCAAATAATTATATAAGAAGCTATCAATATCAAAACTCACTTCATCAATACGTCTTTCAACAGTATTGTTGCTTAAGGGAATTCTCTTGAATGATATCAGATGCAGGTTTGTGTAAAACAGTTTTTAAAACCTCTTCAAAGGCTGGCAAAATTAATTTCTCTCCGATAGTATGCGGTTTTCCGGACTTTGCTATAAGTAACGAGATATTGTAAGACCCCCGCAACCCTGCAAACCATCATCATTTCTTTATGACATCGAAGCGAACATTCTGTCCAGTGTAGGTCTCTTCTGAAGTTTATCTTTGAGTGTTTGAAAGTATTTGAAATCTTGCTCTGTTTTATCAGGGTGGCATCTTCTCAGATGATCTTGCAGTTTAGATGGTTTCATAGCGTCATTGCCCAAAACTTTGTTGCATAAAAAGCACGTAAGCAATTGTTTATCCGGCAATGATGGAATGAAGCCAAATTTCAAATAATCGACACTGTACTGTCTACATTTCTTTTTAGATTCGGACATGTCATCAGTCATCTGTGGGCAAAATTAAATTATTTAAATAATACAGAAAATCCCGCAGCTGTATATTAAAAATATTTTTTTGATTTTTCCGAAAACATTCCATAATTCGAATATCTTCTTGTAACAATTAGCTCGAATTACGGAGATTGCACTGTAATTATAATACCGATTGCTAAAACTTTCAAAAAGAAACTATTGAGGAGTACTCGTGTAATTTTGCATGATTGAATATTAAACTACTAATAACTAGTCATGATTGGTGTAATTTATCTATCTTTGCTAACTACGAGTACAAAACTAAAATTTTATAAAAAAAAATGTACTTACTTTTCTCCAGCACTCTCAAACAAAATAACACTGACTCACTATAATTTGTGTGATATACTCTCTGTTTATATTTTTTAAAATATTTTCTTAGCACTTTCCTTTTCAAGATTCAGGAAACGAATAAACGTATTTGTCCCACATTATTAGTATTTATAGAGTGACGAATTGAACAAGTCAGTGCAAGGTAAGCGAAGCTCTGAGACTGCGACTCTCAGGTTTTTACAAGTTCAAAATGTATTGCGACCACAAAGCGAATACCAACATCCTACAACTTACACAATTTTATAAACATATATAATAAATTTTTTACTTCATAGGTACTTTTATAAATAATGTATATGTTTTGATATTATAAGATAGTATGATGTAAGTAAATATGTACTATCAATATATGTGTTGAGATGCACTATCGTGGACCCCCATTCTCATTTCATGGACCCTCAAATTTTTTTTCGCTGACGTAGACCCCTTGCAGGTTGTCATAGACCCCTAGGGGTATATATAGACCACTTTGGGAATCACTGGCTTAGACGATCGCTAATAGGTCTAACTCCATGACGAGGTATCTCGATTCAGCAGCTTTTAAATTTCTACAGGCATATGCGATGACTTTACCATTCCCATTGGAAAGTTCGGCTCCTAAACCTATTCGAGATTTGTACGTCTGTAATATAAAAATGTTCGTGTCCGATTAATCTGGATAGTTTAAGACAGGTGGTTTGTTAGAGCATTTTTAATATTTGAAAAGATTTCTTACATTCATTAGACTACTCAAATATTTTGCCTTTTTTACATAATTGATTCAACGGAAATACTAAATTGGCAAAATCTGATATAAACCGTCTCTAATATTTTGCTGACGGGTCGCGGAGTGGTCTAACTTTGTAAATATGGGCTTGCTTCACAGTGTCTATAAACCTAGCACCAGGGCTAATTTAATATTTTTTATATTTCCTGGATACGAGGGCACTGAAAATTTCGGGAATCAAGGAAGTGACACAACATTACTATTTAAAAATGTATTTATTGCTTTTCGAAGTATTCTCCGCGAAATTTGACACATTTTTCCATACGATGGAACCAATCATTGAAGAAACCATTCCATTAGGAAGTTGGGGTCTCCAAAATGGCCGTTTTGTAGGCGTCCACAGCTTCTTCAGGTGATGAATATCTCTGTCCACGAAATTTATTCTTTATTTTAGGGAAAGTATAGAAATCATTAGGGGTTAGGTTGGGGCTGTACGGCGGATGGTCTAATAATTCTATGTTTTCTTGCTCTAGTCTCTTCATCGAAACTAGCGAGATCCCTGACGTATATAAGTACATAACGCCTGCCTTTAATGTAAAAATTACCAATACGGTAATTTGTATAATTGCTTTTCTTTCCGAAAGCTTTCACCAAGCGAACGTTATAAACTTATGTTTGAATAGTTTAAGCAACAGGCACCGCGTTGCCAATTGTAGCTCTAGTTCGGTATGTAACAAATGCCACAGTAGACACCACATATTGTTGCATTTTTAGAGTGGTACCATATCCCACATAGTTCGACACTCTCTTCCAATGTGTGGTTGGGTACAGCACGTATCATAGTTAGAGATTAGCATGAAAACGAACAGATAGTTCCTACGCTGTAGATAGTGCGTCGCAAAGTAACTTTATAACTCAGCAGTGTTGCAAATGTTTGGGATTATTAGTAAACAAGACACCTTCATATTCCATATTAAAGGGAATTGGAGATTTCAAAAAATAAAACGGTCCAAGGTTCGATAAACTTAAAATTTTACTCTCGGGCTGCACTAAAAGTTTTGGGAATGGAATATTTCCACTGTTCTTGTCATATTAAAATCTTTTTAGTTGAAAATTCCTTGGTTTTAAAAATCGAATACCATTTATTTATTTAACAAAAGATTCTCGGTGAACGCTTTCGGAAAGAAAAGCAATTATACAAATTACCGTATTGGTAATTTTAACAAGTTTGACAAAACCTTGTGACAAGGTCACAAGGTTTTGTCAAACTTGTTTAGTCGTTGAGAAAATGGAATTGACTCGATAAAATTCAAGAGCGATGATTTATTATGACTTACGATGTGGTTTAACACAAAATCAGTGTGTTGACCGGATGATTTCTGCATTTGGTGATGAAGCCCTATCCAAAACCACAATTTATCGCTGGTTTGCTGAATTTCAACGTGGACATGTCAAGCTCAGTGATGATCCCCGTCAAGGTCATCCAAAAACTGCAGTAACCCAAGAAAACGTTGATGCTGATTGAGGAAGATCGACATGTGACGTACCGCAAAATTCAGGCAACTTTAGACATTGGCATGAGTCAAATATAAAATATCTTGCATGAACAATTAGGTGTAAAAAAGTTGTTTTCCCGATGGATACCGCATTCGCTCTGTGAAGAGCATAAAGCGGCACGGTTACTTGGTGCGTCAGAACTCTTGATGAGAGATTCCACGCAGGATCCTCAAATGCTGTATACAACATCGTATCAGGTGTCGAATCCTGGACATATGCGTACGAACCCGAAACGAAAAACCAGTTACGAGTTTGGGTGTTCTAAAATGAGTTAAAGCCAACAAAAGATGTAGGTTCACGGAGTGTTGCAAAAAAAATGGTGGCCACGATTGTCTCCAAAACCGGCCATGTTACGACTATTCCTCTTGAGGGACAAAGAACGGTTAATGCAGAATGGTATGCTAGCATTTGTTTGCCACAGATCGTTTCTGAACTCCGTAAAGAGAACTGCAACCGCCGCATCATCCTCCATCACGACAATGCGAGACTGGTCGATGGTCATTTGTGATGGAAAATTGTTCAAGATTACTGATATTCGCAGATGACATATCTTTAAGATCGAACATTTTATCCAAATATGAAGAGCCTAGCGTTCGTTTATCTTCATATTTATTTTTAAGCGTTTGGAAAATTAACGAATATTTATTTGCTGCGACATTTTGTTTAATTCGACGAATGGTTTGACTTCATCCGCGGAAGTCCGTGTTGGGTAATTGTTTATTAAAGCTGGTGGAGCGGTAGAGTGCTAATTTTAAATCAGGCCCGAATAAGCCAGAAGATGGTAGGGCCGATTGACTCGACTCTAATCAGGCTCAAAAACCAGAAAAATTTGATGCTAATGGTTTCTGGGTTCGTATCCGGAAACGTATTGTGACGGCCCAATATTATTATTAATAATTAATTTCAATATAAAGGGGCATCTAAACTAGTCTTAAAATACATACACATACACACACACACACACACACACACATATATATATATATATATATATATATATATATATATATATATATATATATATATATATATATATATTAAGCAATGAAATTACATTAATAAGCATAAAGTTAATATGAATATATTACAGACATTAGACAAATATTATAGAAGTTTTTTATTTAATATTGTCTTTCAGTATTAATAATATTTATAAGATAATTAGAAAATTTGTCAAAAATTATAATATTTAAAATAATTTAATTGAGTTATGGAAGGTGTTCATGTATAGATGTCTTGTATGGAGGAACTGCCGGAGCTATCTGCAGTTGGTACATATTATATATGGGGTGGTCGGGAGCACGACTGCTTGAAGTACTGTAGCACAATGACTAGTCCTATATTAGGGACTTATGATAATAAACTCAATGATACAAAAGCAATACCATAGAAGGTATCTATGATGAATTTGCATTACAATAATGGGGTCGTGGGTTGAAGTCCTATATATTAATGACTTATGAAAGTAAGGTCTATGATACAAAAGCAATACTATAGAAGGTATCTATGACGAATTTGCATTACAATAGTGGGGTCGTGGGTTGAAGTCCTATATATATTAATGACTTATGAAAGTAAGGTCTATGATACATATGCAATACTAAAGAAGGTCTCTATGATGAATTTGCATTACAATAATGGGGTCGTGGGTTGAAGTCCTATATATTAATGACTTATGAAAGTAAGGTCCATGATACAAAAGCAATACTATAGAAGGTCTCCTTGATGAATAAGCATTATATAGGGTGGTCGGGTGACTGACTGCTCTTAGTACTGTAGAAAAATGACAAGTCCTTATTAGGGACTTGAAAAGGAATATTATGGTGGCGTGTATGCTGCTTCACGAGCAATTGGACCAAGGTAAACTTGGACTCGCTAACCGATGTGTCCTAGACATATCATCTTAGTACCGGTGGTAAGCGGGTTTGTTGTAGCAATACGGCTTTCCCGTGAACATCGCACACCTATACCGTTTCAGGGCGGCGTCGTAGCGCATAGCGATGCGTCGTCTATCTTTCGGATTGGGATGATGAGTGTGTTTGTTAGCACTTTTAAGTGTAACAGGCATAATTAACTTCATGTCTTAGTGCATTAGCGCTATGATACGTGGGGATTTGTTCATTGGCGTCTTAGTAGGGTGCTATTATAATACGTTGGTGATATTTTTAAGTAAACAACAATACAAACTTTGTTACCAAAGTCGAATGGGATCATGTGGGTGTGTTGTGAGGGGCGCCACCGGTATGATAGTTGCATTGATGCTAACTGCTACTTGCGGTATTGCATCTTGTGATGGATCTGCGGGTGTGCTGCGCCTGATTCGACACAAATATACAATTAACTGTATCTTAGTAGTAAGCGGGTTTGTTGTAGCAATACGGCTTTCTCGTGGACATCGCACACCCATACCGTTTGTGGGCGGTGTCGTAGGGCATAGCGATGCGTCATCTATCTTTCTGATTAGGATGAGTGTGTTTGGTAGCACTTATAAGTGTAGCAGGCATACTCATCTTCATGTCTTAGTACATTAGCGCTATGATACGTAGAGTTTTGTTAAGGAGAGCTGGTAGTATGATTGAGAAAAATCTAATTTAGAACAATAAATACAGTCTGAAAGTGAATCTAAACTTTCGTTAAAGTTCGGTAACGGAAATTTATCATCCTGTATTTTATTATTTACTTGTCTGTAGTCAATTACTAATCTACATTTTTTTTAGTTTGATTTTGATCGGCTTTCCTTTCGTTATTTGTCAATACTAATCTACATTTTTTTTAGTTTGATTTTGATCGGCTTTCCTTAGAACCAAGAGAACAGGGCCACCAACCATTCGGAGATTATAATTATCTAACATCTCCCGTACCTGCTTTTCAACTTTACATTCCAAGGCATGGGGGATACGGTAGGGTTTAATATTAACAGGGGTCACCTTCTTTTTTAGATCCATACTATGCTCCATTAAATTGGTTACTGATAAAAAATCTCCACACACACATCTGCGTACTTAGCACAAATCTTTTCGATACCTAGCTTTCTTGTTTATTTAAGTAACTGATGTCAAGCAATTCGAACAACATCTTAACTTGCTGTACTTATTTGTCCTCATTTTCAAGATAACAAACATCTAAATTATTTATTGAATTTACCTAAATATTTGAAAAATTTAAAGTACGTTGGTTGCGCGGAAAACGATTAGTGTATTTTAACTTTATTCGAAGGTATATTGTGCCAAGTGTCCTTCCTTCGACCTATCCCTTCCGTACACACTGAGGGGGGTGATAGGGGAAAGAAGAGATTCTAGAATGTTGCGTGATTCTCGCAACCAATGAGAAGCGCGCCCGACCGAGATGCATTGATAGGAGGACCGAAGCAATATAAGCTCGCGCACGGCCCTCGTGCGCTCTCTTCCAACGCTCCACCGGCCAGGACCGTATCCCTGGGGCCCCAGGAGATCCGCCAGAAGTCGCACCGCAGCAACAGAAGCGTCCAAGCCGCATCGAAGTCACACCCCGGTAAGTGTCTTTTTTTCCTATAGCTCAATGCCTGCTTGAGTATTAGTTTGTTAACTAAATGGCCCCATTTCATTCCTCCTAATGTGCTCAAGCAGGATTCCTTCATAACCTTGGCAAACAATTGATTTCGGAAGAGCGAGTGCATTGTCAAGGAACCGCGTGACACCTCTGCCATCTTGTTGAGGCAGAAGAAGCTTACCGCGTATACAGTCCATCTAGTATAACATCTCGCGTAATAGGGTCAAGGTTCGACCGGGGAATCGGACTCGGCAATCCTAAGGCCCGCCGCTCAACCATACGTCCTTATTTTTCGTATTTAAAATTCTCGCGGGAGTTTTACCATTAACTGTCCTACATATCATTCCCGCAAGATAAATTCCATCACTATTCCCTTGCGCTAAAACTATACTACCATCTTTACTAGAATAAGGGATCTATTTTATATTTCATATCACACCGTGCTGGTATCATGTGTGTGTAATGACCCTTTTATATCAATAATCAGGTTTATTACTATACCGCCTATTTGTAAGTTAAGTGAACTGGATTCGTAATTTATAATAGCGTTATATCGCTTCGAATATAATATCTCTACGAAACGTATCCCAGACTACTGATAAGGCGACGTTGACCTTTGCAAGATAGAGTCAATTATTTTTGGCATCGCACTCACAATCTGCCGAATCATTCAAACAAAAAACAACAAATAAGACAAAAAAATTTAAAACCGTATTTCAACGGCAAAGGCCTTCATTAGCAGACTGAACGCTAGAACGTTAGAATAGCGTTTGCTTGGACAAATATCGGTTTGTTCCAGCTAGATACCATGCAGAAATTAATGAATTGCATAGACGACCTGAAGCAAAGAATCGCTGATTGGGGAAAGTAGATTCGGCGATATACTGAGAGGTCAGGACGCTTCAACCAGAATTGTCCCTTCCAGAGTGATCAAAAGAGTTTCTGTAAATTTTGGAGCAATCAATGGTATTTAAAGTGGGCAAAGTAATGAATTGATATGACACTGTCGCATTCTGGCATGGCCTGTAATCTAAACCCGTGAACCTTTGACGGAAGTTGAGGCGAGTCAGTGTGTGAGTGTTACGCCCACGAACCGCATCACCATAACGCCGGAAGGCGTAGCTTAGGCGGTCCGTAGAGTCACGAACTGAAAAATTCCGAGAATCAACGGCCTGTATCACCGCTGGCTAAAAGTGTTCGTAGTGTGTCACGCTGTACTCGCCCATCAGTTTCTTTTCTTTTATAGAAGAGAGGGCAAACGAGCATGCGGCTCACCTGATGTTAAGTGACTACCGCCGCCTATGATCAACAGTAACACCAGGGGAATTGCAGTTGCGTTGCCGGCCTTTTAGAAACCGTTTTTAAAAACAGCCTTTTAGAAAATAGTCACCAGGTCGTATAGGTCCGGAAAAAATCACCGGTGGCGAACTATTCTACAGAGAGGTCGTACGCGGAAGAAAACTCCTTGTGAAACGTACAGTGATGGACCGCCAAGAATCTAGACGGTGTGGATGGTATCGGGACGTTTGCCGCGTAGTGTGTTTACGAAATTTTGCGGCTGGGTTTAATCCGAACAATTCCACAGAGCACTTTCTAGAAACTCTGGGGAATGCTCTGAGGAATTGTTCTCTCGATCAGAAGTCACTCTCAAGCCCCTTCAATACTGGGATCACTTGTTTAGTCCTTAAAGATCAGTATATCACATACCCAACCAAATACTAACCCATCGCGTGTCTATCCATCATATATTATAAGACACTAACATTCATTTTGAGCGCGAGAATCACACGTCACCTGGAATTAAATTAGGAGATATCACGCGCTCAAAATAGATGTATAAATGTATTGGGATTATAAATTACTGAAAATTACACTAAAAGGTTCTGTCAACTTGGTTCAGTATTAGTCCGTTCATTTCAATAAAATTAAAAGGAAAAGTTTTTAAGCTATTGCATAGCTTCTATCGCGGGCCTTGAGCGCGGGGACCGAATCCAGAAATTCATTCCGTAACGAAAAAAACCTCACGCTCCCCACTCCGACGGGCACGGAGGTGTGGCTTGAAGGCCGTGCATCGTCTAACGTCGTTTCTCTCTAGTATATAGTCAGTAATCTATGGTCGTTTCAGTTCGGCAGACTTCGGCACGATGTTTGTGTGCGTGCGACTAGACGTATGCGTGTACACTAGCTGCTAACTCAATGATAAAAATTCCTGAATAACCTACATGTATTGTAAGATATTAAAAATATTTTAAAAAGTATTAACTTTTCATTTATTCAATAATTATTTATGTAATTTAAGTATCCTGTTTACTCCAAAGAATACAGTTTTAATTTTTTTTTTATTGGATAGATTGGCAAACGAGCACACAGTACACCTGATGGTAAGTGGTTGCTGCAGCCCATAGACATCTACATCTATCATCGATTACAAATCAAAATGCAGATGCGTTGTCACCCGTGAGGACTAAAATGGAATGCCTCATTTCCAGTAAAAAGTGTCTTCGGTTCTCTACACTCACCATACGAAACACAGCAGCATTAAGACACTATTTCACACTGGTATTCTGTGAGAGCGTGTTCCTTCCTCGGTCGAGCCTGCCCGTTAGTGCTATATACTACTAATATAACTGCAGCATGGATCTACCATGTATAAACTATATACACTTAACTACTCGAAATAGTCTCATATTTTGCTTGTAAGTGGACGAGACATTGTTATACTTAATAAGTTTAATTAGTTCTGCATAATTTCAAACATTAAACGTGAACTAATTTCTTTAAAAAATGTACAACAAGTTATATATAATTATATATCAATTGGATTTAGCCAGCGAAAAAATGAAATCATGTCGTGTTTACGCCATCTAGCGTATTTTTAGCATACCACCTTGAAAGTTAATCAATGTTTGTTCGATAAAATCATTTTACGTATAAAATGCAGTAGATGGCGATATAACAAATTATTATTTTACTTGTGTACTCCAAAGAATACAGTTTTAATTTATTACACTTAAATTCTCAAAATACTCCCATATTATGCTTGTAAGCGGACAAGACATTGTTATACTTAATAGGTATAATTAGTTCTACACAATGTCCAACACTAAATTTGAACTAATTTCTTTAAAAAATTTACAGTACCTACCTACCTAACATCTAAGCATCTAACTAATATTTTATGTTACATTACTTTTTATACAAAAAACAGTTCAAACTTAAAAAACTATCATAAAACTAATAAAATTATATTTATGTAAATTAAGTATCCATAAAATCTCATAATATAAGAAGTGACATATAAGTCTATATCAATAGGATATAAATGCCTATATCCATAAGTGTTTATTAAGCTATCCTTAAAATCCGATAACATAACAAGTTACATACAAGTATATATCAATAGGATTTAGCCTGCGAGAAAATGAAATCGTGTCGTGTTTGCGCCATCTAGCGTATTTTGTGCGTACCAACTTGAAAGTTAATCAATGATTGTTCGATAAAATCGTTTTACGTATAAAATGCAGCAGATGGCGCTATAAAAAATTATTATTATACTTGTTTACTCCAAAGAATACAGTTTTAATTTATTACACTTAACTTCTCAAAATATTACCATATTATGCTTGTAAGCGGACCAGACTTTGTTGTACTTAATAAGTTTAAGTAGTTCTACATAATGTCAAACATTAAACGTGAACTAATTTTCTTTAAAAAATGTACAACAAGTTATATATAATTATATATCAATTGAATTTAGCCACCGAGAGAATGAAATCATGTCGTCTTTACGCCATCTAGCGTATTTTTTGCATACCACCTTGAAAGTTAATCAATGTTTGTTCGATAAAATCATTTTACGTATAAAATGCAGTAGATGGCGATATAATGAATTATTATTTTACTGTTTACTCCAAAGAATACAGTTTTAATTTATTACACTTAACTTCTTAAAATAGTCTTATATTATGCTTGTAAGCATACGAGACATTGTTATACTTAATAGGTTTAATTAGTTCTACACAATGTCCATTCTGTACTATTTCACGCTGGTATTTTATGAGAGCGTGGTCCTTCCTCGGTCGAGCCTGCCCATTAGCGCTACGACTATACTACTAATATAACTGGAGCATGGCTCTACCACATATAAAACTATATATACACTTAACTTCGCAAAAATAGTCCCATATTATGCTTGTAATCGGACGAGACATTGTTATACTTAATAGGTTTAATTAGTTCTACACAAGGTCAAACACTAAACTTGAATTAATTTCTTTAAAAAATGTACAGTATCTACCTAATATCTACGCATCTATATAATATTTTTTGTTACATTACTTTTTATACACAAAAACAGTTCAAACTTAAAAACCTATCATAAAACGAAAAAATAATTGTTTATGTAATCTAAGTATCCTCAAAATCTCATAATATAAGAAGTGATATATAAGTATATATCAATAGAATTTAGCCTGCGAGAAAATGAAATAGAACATTAAATTAAATCGTTTCCTGTTTATGCCGTCTAGCATATTTTATGCGTACTACCTTGAGAGTTAATCAATGTTTTTTCGATAAAATCATTTTACGTATAAAATGCAGGAGATGGCGCTATAACAAATTATTATTTTACTTGTTTACTCCAAAGAATACAGTTTTAATTTATTACAATTAACTTCTCAAAATATTACCATATTATGCTTATAAGCGGACCAGACATTGTTATACTTAATAAGTTTAAGTAGTTCTACATAATGTCAAACATTAAACGTGAACTAATTTCTTTAAAAAATTTACAGTTCTTACCTAATATCTACGCATTTTTATAATATTTTATGTTACATTACCTTATATACACAAAAACCAGTTCAAACTTAAAAAACTATCATAAAATGGAAAAATTATTATTTATGTAATCTAAGTATCCTTAACCCTTAACCACCTAGCATCGGTCACAGTTACTCCAGGCCATTTTTAAGCTATTTTATTATGAAATGAGAAACTAGGTAACTAAATTGCATTCTATGGGTCATTTTAAAAATAATTGTGATTTCAATATAGTTACTAAATCTTAAGAAATTAATAATTTCAATAAAATCTACCAAGAGTAAATTATGTTTCATAGAAGCAACTTGTAATTCTACAAAACGTGTAATTTATAATTAATTAGTGAATGCGTGTCCTGATTTCACTAATTTCCCTTATTCCTTTCTGTTATGTTATATTTTTATTCTCTTTACGATAGTTATAAAGATTATTTTACTGGTGGTACTGTCAGTGAACTGTCATACTAAATGAAGAATCAAAAACGTTCGGCCATTTTGTTGATTATACGGTGTCAAGATTTTTGTGGTGCAGTGATTAATCGACAATTGAGTTACATTTTACTCCTGGACTTTTAAAGCAAGTGTAAGTACTTTTATTTTGAATAAAACTAAATTTACGGATACTATCGCGTTTAATTAATTACTTTTACTTGTTTTTAATTCCCAAAGTTTCGGGTGCTTTACAGCACCCATGGTGACGAGGGGGTCTGAGATATTTGACGTCCCAATGTCATTGTTAGCCCGGCTACCTTCAGTTTTTTGAATATTGTTACGAGCTTGAGGTTCGTGACAATAAAAATTGCCGATAAAATTACCTAAATTAACACTTTAATTTACTTTACCATAAATTAAAACTAAAAACACTAATAATTAAACACACTAATTCACTTAATTCCGCTCCGAAGCTTCGCTTGCGTCGCCGAGTTCAACTCTGCCTCGATCGCATCTTGCAGCGCCTATATATTTAAATTAGCAAAGAAATATCCTGAATGTTCAAGTAAACACGCGCAAGGTACCGAGCGTTCGAGTTTCGACTAGGCGCTGTCGGTTGAGTGATTTGTGATGTCATTTTCTCAATGCTCCCCTCGCTCTCGTTCCTGACACTAGATGGCGCTAGTGTATTGTCGATTTGAGCGCGTAACACTGCCCCCTCCTAAGACATGCTCGTCCCGAGCATTATCGGCCCCATAATAACGCGCTAGGCGATCCACATGGACGATCTCAGGAGTCCCTCTTGCGCCTTTCTGTATCCGGTAGGTTACATCGTTGATCCTGGTCACAATCCGGTACGGGCCGTCCCATTTAGCTTGAAGCTTAGGAGATTTCCCTTTGCTGCGGACTGGATTGTGCAACCACACAAGTGAACCTTCGTCGAACCCTTTGTTGTTCATTTTGCGGTCATACCGGGTTTTCATCTTTTCAGACATTTGCTGGCCCGATTGTCTGACGTGCTCATAAACGTCATTCATTTTTCTCCGCAAGTCATTTGCATAATCGGTTATACTGCGTGGAGCATCAGGTGGTATCCCGGTGATCAGGTCTGCAGGCAGCCGTAATTCTCTTCCAAAGTTTGCGAAAGCTGGTGTCACTGCTGTACTTTCGTGAACAGAACTTCGATATGACAACAAAAACGGTTGTATGTGCTTGTCCCAATCTCGTTGCCGATTGTCTACAACTTTTGCTAGGTACCTCTCCAATGTCTGATTAAATCGTTCCACCATTCCATCAGATTGCGGGTGATAAGAAGTCGTTCTTGTTTTATGAGTACCCATAACTCGGCAAGTTTCCTGGAATATTTGAGACTCAAAATTCCTTCCTTGATCGCTGTGAATCTCTAAAGGTACTCCAAAACGACAGAAGACTTCATGAACTAGTTTATCTGCAACTGTTGAAGCTTCTTGATTTGGAATGGCGAAGACTTCTGGCCACTTAGTGAAGTAATCCATCACAACCATGAAATACTTGTTACCGCTTTCACTCTCCGGAAACGGCCCCGCCACGTCAATGGCTATTCTCTCCCATGGTGCACCAGCATTGTACAACTTCAATGCACCTCTACTACGAGTCTGAGGTCCCTTTACAGCCGCACAACTTGTACATTTGCGACACCAGTCCTCGACATCGTTTCGACAGTGGACCCAGTAAAACCGTTCTCGGATCTTCAGTAGAGTTCGTTTAACTCCCAGATGGCCTCCTGATTTATGGTACAGCTGTAGAACATCCGGTACTTTAGCTTTAGTGACAACCATTTGTAAATGACAGCTGTCTTCCCGAACATTTTCCCATTTACGGCACAGAACTCCATCCTGAAGCAGCAAGCTGTCCCACTGGGCCCAATAGCTTTTAGTGGTCGAACTCATCGCTGAGACGTCGCTCCACTTGGGCTTGGGAGCACTGGCCTTCATCCATTCCAGGATCGGCTTGATGTCCGGATCTTCCTGCTGTGCACGTTGTAAGCTGTCCTTCCACTCGTTGCTGAGGTGGTCTGTCCTGAGCATCCTCACGGATACCACTTTCTTACTCTCTTATCTAGTACAATGTTTGCAATCTTCAGGACAAGGTCTTCTTGACAATGCATCTGCGTTGCCATGAGATTTCCCGCTGCGATGTTCGATCTCAAAGTCGTATTCCTGCAGTAGTTCAATCCACCTCGCAACTTGTCCTTCTGGATTTTTAAACTGCAATAGCCATTTTAGTGCAGCATGGTCAGTTCGTAAGTGAAATTTTCGCCCCAGAAGATATTTGCTAAAATACTGTAACGACTTTACCACAGCTAGCAATTCGCGTCTTGTGACACAATAGTTCCTTTCCGGTTTTGACAACGACTTGCTGAAGTACGCTATCACGACCTCTTGGTCACCATTCCGTTGAGACAACACACCGCCAAGTACTATATCACTTGCGTCTGTGTCAACTATAAATTCTTTGCTTGCATCAGGGTATCCTAAAATAGGTGTTTTGCACAGACGGTCCTTGAGCTCCTGGAATGCGATATTACAACTTTCATCCCAGCAGAAATGTCGCTTCTCCTCGGTTAGCTTATGCAGAGGTTTAGCTATATCTGCAAAGATCTTCACAAAACGTCGGTAATAGGAGCACAAACCCAAAAATGCTCTAACCTGCGTCTTGTCTTTTGGAACCGGCCAATCCTTTACAGCTGCGATTTTCTCTGGATCCATGCGGATACCTTCTTCCGACACTACATATCCCATAAAGTTGACTTGCCGTTTGAATAGTGAACATTTCTTCGGACTCAACTTGAGGTTGGCACTCTTAATCTTCATGAGCACGCGTTCCAAGTTTTGAAGGTGTTCCTCAAACGTACGGCCCACGATGATGATGTCATCCAAGTAGACCAGACAGGCGTCGCCAATTAGCCCGGTAAGTATAAGTTCCATCAGCCTTTCAAACGTTGCTGGAGCATTGCACAACCCAAACTGCATTACTTTAAATTGCCACAGACCCTTTCCCGTCGAGAACGCAGTTTTCTCCTTGTCCTTAGGGTTAATTTCAACTTGCCAGTAGCCACTTTTTAGGTCCAGCGTGCTAAACCACTTTACTCCTGTAAGCATGTCCAGCGTGTCGTCAATTCTTGGCAAGGGATAGCTATCCTTCTTAGTAACGTCGTTCAGACGGCGGTAGTCAACACAAAACCGCAAGCTGCCGTCCTTCTTCTTTACCATTACCGCGGGTGAACGCCATGGACTAGATGAAGGTTCAATAAAACCATCCTTCACCATTCCCTTAATCATGGTTTCCACTTCCTTTTCACGTGCTACCGGCAATCGTCTTGGCCGCTGACGGATAGGCAACTCTTCACCTGTGTTTATTTTGTGTCGAACTAAACCAGTCTTTCCTATGTCAGCATCGTTTGATGAGAATACATCGGCGTACTCGAGTAACAACTTCTTCGCCTTGACCAATACGTTCGAGGACAGAACACTGCGACAGTCTTCCAAAAGTGTGGTCACTCTCGTTTCTGAATCCTTGCTGGGGGTCCCACTCGATATATATTGGCACTGACGTAACCAATCCACTTCCTCACAAGTACCAACCAGTGTGCCTTTTTCTATAATCTGTTCCTGGTCGCAAAGGTTCAGCACACGTACTCCTGAGATGTCAGTGGTCCTGACCAAGGTTCGAGCTACTTTCCATGGAAGGTCATTGTTTACCCTTTCCACAAGTACACAACGGTGAGCTTGCCCAGCGTTTCGAGGTAGACTAACCGGAACAATCGTTTCCGATCTCGGCGGAAGAACAATCTTCTTGATGCTGTACACGTTCCCTGGTAACGCACCTTCCATAAAAAGTTCCTCCAGTCCACATTTCAAAACACCTTGCTTAACGTCGATCTCACAACAATTATTCCTCATAAAGTCTAGGCCTAGGATGCAGTCGTCCATTATATCAGCCACGATGACATTATGCAGGTAGATCACGTTGCCTAGCTTCAACTCCATCTCCTTCTCTCCACGGACGGGTAGACGCTGACCGGTGGCTGTTACCAAATTAATGCGTTCTCGGTTGTATGCGGAGTCCCCAAGGAACTGACTTATAAGTTGGGAACTAACAACCGTACGAGAGGCTCCAGTGTCTATGGTCAGCTTACACGGCATTCCGTTGATCTCGCCCTTTATGATTAGGCTGTTCCCATCATGGGTTTGTGAGATCGAGATTCTTGGGGCTCTTTTAACATCAGCCAGCACCCGCCCCGCAGTTCTGGCTTTTACTCGTTTCCCTGCCGCTGCTGGGCGGTGCTGTTGGCCGCACTACCCTCCTGAGATCGTTCAATTTCCCTTTCTAGGGTTCGCTTAGGGCAGCTGGATCGAAGATGGGCCTTTTCCCCACAGCCATAGCACCTTGGGCTGTATCCTTTGTTGCGGTCGCGAACTGTAGCTGCTGCAACCTCCCTGACGCGATGGGAACGATGATCCTGCCGCACGGCTTCCACTTCCAGTGCATGGGCCAAGGCGTCCTTAAGCTTCTCGTGGTGCCCGAGCCTCACAGCAGCTCTGACTTCCAGGTCGCGGATGCCGTTGATGAATGTCTGCACCAGGTTCCCTTCAATGAGCGCAGGTACAGACCGGTATGCTTTTCGCACCAGCTTCTCCACTTCTAGAGCCCACTGCTGCAGGTTTTCGTTGATGCGCTGCACACGATCTTTAAGCTGCGCACGAAAGACGTGTTCCAGGTGAGCGTCGCCATATCTCGCCTCCAATGCCTCAAGGAGTTGCTCATAAGTCACTTCCTCACCGAGAGCTTCATGAACTGTTAAGGCCTGGTCGCGCAGGCCTAGTGTGAGAGCAGTCATGGCCTGACTTTTATTCCAGCCGTTCGCCTTCATAACAGCCTCGAACTGGATTTTGTAGGCTGACCAGGAAGAAGTCCCGTCGAACGGTGGCACCTTGAACCCACGTAGCGAAGGTGTAGTAGCTACTACGGGAGCTGTAGTTCCATCCCCCAGTTTGAGGTCGTCCAGCGTTTTCTTCACGTCAGCCATCACGTAATCAACCCGATTGTTTACTTGGTCGATTTGGGTTTTAGCTTCCTTGATTTGGGTTTCAGCTTCCGACAGGCGGTTGTCATGTTGAGCAACCCTATCCTTCACCTCCCTAATCTCTTTCCCGAAGTTAGCGTGAATGTCCTTCACGAGGAGCATCTGCTCTTCCTGTCGGCGGGCCTGTTCCTCCTGCTGCTCTTTCAACCAACGGGCCTGTTCCTGTAGCATCACCATCAGAGCACCTAAATCGGGTGCTGCAGATGTAGGGGCTACTGACGGGCCTGCAGACGGCGGCTGGCCCTCCGACGTCTGCGGCGTTGCACCACCAAATCTTCTTTGGTCCGTCTCCTGCTGGCGTTGATTTCGAGTACGGACAACCTCCGTTTCCTCCTTAGGTAAAATCGGCATGATTTTATCCCACTTCTGACACCAATTGTTACGAGCTTGAGGTTCGTGACAATAAAAATTGCCGATAAAATTACCTAAATTAACACTTTAATTTACTTTACACAAATTAAAACTAAAAACACTAATAATTAAACACACTAATTCACTTAATTCCGCTCCGAAGCTTCGCTTGTGTCGCCGAGTTCAACTCTGCCTCGATCGCATCTTGTAGCGCCTATTTATTTAAATTAGCAAAGAAATATCCAGAATGTTCAAGTAAACACGCGCAAGGTACCGAGCGTTCGAGTTTCGACTAGGCGCTGTCGGTTGAGTGATTTGTGATGTCATTTTCTCAATGCTCCCCTCGCTCTCGTTCCTGACACTAGATGGCGCTAGTGTATTGTCGATTTGAGCGCGTAACAATATTAATTTTGGTCCGATTTACGCAAAACGAGCTTATCGTATCTTGAAGTCTTCTTTGGTTTGGGTTAATTATAGGATCCCAATCAGATGGCAGCACCCAACCATCTTCTCTATTGAAATTATGATTTTTTTTTAATTTCAATAGCCTCGCGTATCATCCTTAGGTAGGAATCGGTGTTATTTTGCGAGGGTTTGTGGTTTATCAAATCTGATGTAATGGTGGGGACGATCTTGAACATGTTCACAGACTGCAGACTTCCCGGAGCGTCGGTGCTTCACGTCAGTTATATGTTCTTTCACGCGGGTTAACATATAGCTGACGTGAAGCACCAACGCTCCGGCTCCGATGAGACAAACCCACAGGTGAGAACAAAATTAAGCGGTTCGCATATAGTTAGTGTGGTCGATGTTATAATTTGTTACCTTTGTTGTAAGTTTATTTATAAGTTTAGAAATCCATTTGTATTTTATATATAAAATTTTAAATAAGAAACGTTTTTATTATTAAATTAGAAACTAGGTAAATAATTTGCATACTATAATTTTTCACTTTGGTTTTTTGCTTAGTTTAGAAATAACCGCGGTTTAAATTGCAAAATTTATTTTATGAATTCACTCTATACTTATACCGAAAACTTGGAAAGCGTACTTTAGACTTCGATATCCATACTAATTTTTTGTTTTGTTTGTGTGTTTGTTTGTCCTTCTTTCACGTCGCAACAGAGCGTCGGTATGGCATGATTTTTTGTATGGGGATAGTTCGGTGGCTGTAGAGTGACATATACTACGGACATAGGCTTTTTTCACCGGAAAAATATATAATTCCCGTGGGAAAATCGAATATGTTGCAAAATTAAATTCAGCTAGGTGGCGCCACCGTGATTCTACAAGACTGACGACGGTACGATGGACGAACACAGAAGGTCAGAATATCTGGATTATTATGTCTTTTTACCAAAATTAAGATAAAAAATGTATGGATCTGAATGTTTCCACGCAGGACCGGGAAGAGAGCGATAAAAAACATAAAATTCACCACCTGATTTTCTTCAAACGTTTTGGTGCATTGTAATTCACAAAATAGGCGATAACCTCGCAGACGATATTAAGTAGTCCGTTGATGCTCTGCCTACCCCGCAAGGGTTACAGGCGTGATTATGAATGAATGAATATACTTTATTGTACACCACAAACAAAGTTACAAAGAACATAACAGAGAGCAGATTACATGTACAATTTGGCGGCCTTATTATCAATATATCGCTACATAGCGATCTCTTTCAGGCAACCAAAGGTGTAAAGGAATAAAACAGTGAATACTAGGTAGGTGGCGCAATATAAATATACCTAATATAATATCAATACATGCAATAAAACACATATAAATAACTAATACATTAAAAAATATGATACACATATACATACGTATATACATAAACACACACACATATACATACATACATACACACATATATATATATATATATATATCCATACATATACATATACATACATACATACATACTACATATACACATATACATATAAATACACATATATACATACATATATCCTCAAATATATACCACTAACAATAACAAACAAATAAAAAATACATTTTCACATAATTTATCCTAATGATTTTCGAACGATTGAGACAAGTAATGCTCTTTAAGAAGTCGCTTAAAGACTACAATAGTCTGAGCTTCACGTATATACAAAGGTAGGGCATTCCAGAGCTTAATAGACTGTACAGTAAAAGATTTATTAAAGAAAGATGTATTGTGAGTTGGTACCCTTAAAATGAGTTTTCTTGAAGAGCGTAAAGGTTCGCCTGGAAGCCCAACAAAACTAAACTTCTCCTTACGATAAGGAGGAGTTGAAGGGTGAAATAAGACACAGAGAATAGAAAAATATGCATGTTCCGGCGAAATTGGATAGGTAACCACTTGAGACGTGAGCGAAATTGGGAAATGTGGTCAAATTTCGGCAATCCAAATATGAAC
The DNA here is from genome assembly GCA_907164705.1 of Parnassius apollo. Lineage (NCBI taxonomy): Eukaryota > Metazoa > Arthropoda > Insecta > Lepidoptera > Papilionidae > Parnassius > Parnassius apollo. Next base: position 1,989,318 of record CAJQZP010001188.1, on the reverse strand, counting down.
CAAATACTAGTATTTTGAAGTCTCTCAAGCTTAGTTAGCTGGTCTTAAGTTATGTCTACATAGCTTGCGTCAGCATAGTCGAGAATCGGAAGGAGAAGAGACTGTGATGGGAAGAAATGATCGAAGGCGACGCAGTGAACTAAGAGCGACAAAGGTTTTCTTACTTACCTCATTCAGTTGGCGTTTCCAATTTAAGGAACTATCAAGGTAAACACCAAGATTTTTGACATTGTCAAAGTAAGGGATCACAGCCCCATCGAATACAGCGGGTGGTATGGAGAACCAGTCAATTCTTGAGAAGCTCCGACTACCAAAAATGATAGCCTGTGACTTTTTAGGATTGACATTTAGGCCATATGACTGACTCCACTCATGAATCATATTTAAGTCATTGTTTAATGTAGCGATTGCATTCGGCAAATTCTCAAGAGTTGACTGGGTGTAAATTTGGACATCATCCGCATAAATGTGGTAGAGAGAAGAAATTTTATGAGTAATTGAATTAATAAAAATGGAAAAGAGTAAAGGTGAAAACATGCCACCCTGCGGCATGCCTGCAGTAACATCACACCAAGATGAGTGAGTTTCATCAACATGAATACACTGCCGACGGCCACAGAGATAACTTTGAAACCAGTCAATTACTGATGGCGTGATTATAAGTATGGATCAGAAATACTATCACCACCTGTCACGCTTTCACCCTTAACTATTACTTAACTGTGGTAGAAACAGTTCTTAGTAAGCCTTATTAATAAGCCTTAGTAATATTTATTGAACGGAAATGAATACAGTTCTTATATGTGGTTATGAATGAATCGGTATTACAACAAGAAAAATTGTGCAAAATTATAAGAAAAATATTTTTGAGAGTTCTTATTAACTAACGGATACATAGTTTAAATTGATTCGCTAGAGCGTTACTAGGTTTTTAAAAGGCGGTAACGAAATGTTTCCTGACATGTACTTAAATCCCGCCGTTGAGCCGCGCGTCAACTTATAGTGCATACGGTATCTATACGCTTTCGATTTCGGTTGTTTGTTATTTGCTTTGTGATTTGGTTAAGGTTGAATGGATTTATATTGGCTTAATTTGTGTATTTTCTTGGATCAGTTTTGTTGATTTGGTTGGTATTTCTTTACACATATTTAGACTCTGGCTTTGATTTTGGATTTTGTTTATTTATAATCGTGAATTGGTTTTCGTTGTTTTAGGTTGTTTAACAATATTTCAAAGGAATATTAATAGTAGATAGTGTATTTCGGTTTTCTAAGATTTGTTTTGTGATTTGGTTTAAGTTGATTTGATTTTTTATGGCTATCGTTTTCGGATTCGTGTTGTGACTTGAATTGGTTTTGTTGTTTTGATTTTAAAAAATATTTAAAATGAATATTTATTCCTTTTAGATATTTTGGATTTGCTTTTAAAAAAATTAAAAAAAATTAATTCCTTTTAGTTATTTTAACGTTCTTTTATAAATAGTTTTTTTTTTACTTCATAATGCCTCGCAAACGTAAGTCCAGCCTTTCAAGAGTATCTTTTCAAAGACAAGCGAAAAGATGAGCTCGATCGCTAGAATGTTTAGAAGATGCTGAACTGAGAAGGCAAGAACAAGCAGAGCGTCAGGCTGCTTTTAGAGCATCTGAGACACCTTCTCAACGTCAGCAAAGGCGTCTTGAACAGACAGAGCGTAAGGCTGATTTAAGAGCTTCTGAAACACCATCTCAAATTCAGGAAAAGCGTCTTGTACAGGCAGAGCGTCAAGCTACTTTACGAGCTTCTGAAACACCTTCTCAAAGTTAGCGAAGGCGTCTTGAACAGGCAGAGCGTCAAGCTACTTTAAGAGCTACTGAAACACCTGATCAAAGTCAGCAAAGGCGTTTGAAAGGAAGCAATCTAGTTTAAGAGTATGATCTAAAGTCAGCAAAGGTATTCCAACAAGCGGAACGTCAGGCCGCCTTAAGAGCCGTGAAAACACCTGATGAAACTCAACACAGACTCATTGAGAAAGCTGAACGTCAATCTACTATAAAGGTATCTGAAACACCAGAATAGACACAGGCTCGAAGAAATGCAAATGCACAGCTCCAAGCTGAAAGTCGACAAAATTTTCAAAAAAACAATTGGTCGGTTTTTAATGACGCAGCATTCAATTATGATCCGTTGATTGATTATAAAAATCACAGGTTAGTTGTTATCGGATTGATGGACGAGGCGTGTCGATTTTGCAGCGCATTAAAATGGAAAGATGAGACCGCAGGAATGTGCTATTCCAATGGCAAAGTATTTTTTCCTTTACTTGGGGAACCAGAAGAACCTTTGAAAACTCTCTTTTTATATGATGCTAATGAGTCACGGCGCTTTTTAAACAGGATCCGGAAATATAACTCATACTTTCAAATGACGTCCTTCGAAGTTGACCGGGAAATAATAATGCCGGGATTTTCGCCTATATTTACGGTGCAAGGGCAAATTTAACATAGAATAGATTCACTTTTTCCAGCTGAAAACGAACAGCATAAATTTTTACAAGTATATTTTATGGGTGACGAAGAAATTGAGGTAGACCTTCGCTGCCAATTTATCCAGGGAGTTGATAGAGACACAGTGTTCAAAATTCAAAGATTCTTGCATGAACGTAACATTTTAGTCAAAACATTTAAAACTGCTTTAGAGAACCTACTTGAAGAGCATTAAAAATTCGTCATTCACGCAGATCGGACCCTTTGAGGAGAGCATGAGAGGCGCTACAATACACCTTTGATAAACGAAATAGCAGCCGTAATTAGAGTTGATCAATTTTCTTCATGAGACATTGTCTTGCGAGCACGTGATGATATGTTGCAACGGGTAGCCGATACACACAAGTTTTATGAAGCTCTACAATACCCAATGATTTATTGCAAAGGACAAGAGGGTCATCATTTTCAAATTCCACTCATTAACCCGGTCACAATGTAGCCTACTCCGAACAAAAAATTATTATGTATGGATTTTTATGCGCGAGATAATTATTTCATCAATTTTTGGTAGACATGTATGTGAAGGTAGAAAGTGATTCGTTTATTATCCTTAAATCAAAAAAAACTGCGCGTTGAGAATTATATACATTTACAAGAAGCAGTTTCTAGCGACGCCAATGTAAACCCCAGAGATTTAGGCAAAACGGTAATTCTGCCCTCATCATACGTTAACAGTCCCCGCTACCTACATGAGTACATACAAGACGCATTCACCTATGTACGAATTTACGGAAGACCTGATATTTTTATTACTTGCAATCCCACATGGAAAAAAATAACCGAGGAGCTAATGCCGACCCAAAAAATACTGACAGACACGATTTAGTTGCTAGAGTATTTAGATTAAGAGTACAAAAATTAATGTTTGTAATTAATAATGGGAAAATTTTCGGAGAGGTGCAGTGCTTCATGTATTCAATTGAATGGCAAAAAAGAGGATTACCGCACCGATGCCCACATTCTAATATGGCTTAAATAAAAGTTATGTCGTCTATTTGGCGGCCCAGCCAAATAGACGACATAATAAGCGCCGAGATTCCGGATCCTGAGCAAGATAAAGAATTGTATGATACCATCGTCCGAAATATGATTCACGGTCCATGTGGAGCACGAAATTCAATATCGCCATGTATGAAAGAAGGAAAATGTACAAAGAAATTCCCTAAACAGCTATTAAAAGAAACAGTGCACAATGACAATGGCTACCCTTTATACAGACGCAGAGCTCCCGAAGATCGAGGCAGGAAAGTTACTACAGTCGCTCTGGAGCGCTCGAAACCTTAGATAACAGCTGTATTGTCCCGTATTCGCCCATTCTATGTAAAATTTTTAATGCCCACATTAATGTAGAAGCATGTAGCTCTGTCCGCGCAATCATGTATATCTGTAAGTACGTAAGAAAAGGAAGCGACCAAGCAATATTTAATCTCAGGCCTTTCAAGCCGGGCGTTACGTCAGCAGTAACCAGGCTGCGTGGCGTCTCCTTGGCTTCCATTTACACGAAAGGCACACAACAGTTACTCACCTTGCTGTGAACTTAGAAAATGGAGAGCGTGTATATTTCACCGAAAGAAATTTCCAAGAAAGAATTGCATCTTCGCCAAAACCTACACTAACAGCCTTCTTTCAACTTTGTCAAACCGACCCCTTTGCAAAAACGTTGTTATATTCTGAAGTCTCCCGCTATTATACTTGGAACACATCTAGGAAGGAGTGGAAATGCCTTATTCAAGGCGCGCCCGTTGCAAATTGGCCCGGTGTAAAATCATCAGATGCCCTTGGTCGTGTGTATACCGTCCATATAACTAATTTTGAATATTTCTGTTTACGGTTGCTGCTGCAACATGTTCGGGGTCCTACAGGATATAAAGACCTTAAAACTGTCAACGGTCAGGAATGCGCAACCTATAGAGAAGCATGTGAAGCTCTGCATCTTTTAGAAAACGATAATCACTGGGATGAAACCGTGGAGGCTGTGAGTGCGCCAAATTTAGGGATCTTTATGCAACTCTCATATTATCTTGCGGGCTATCTAATATTTTGCGGAAGATATTTTGGGAAAGTTACAGCAGACACACGCGAACATGACATACAATGAACAAATTTATAATGAAGCACTTGGAAAAATTGAAGATAAAGTAATGGCAATGGTAGGCAAAAAATTAAGCGACTTTGGAATGATAAGCCCTCAGCGAACAACCGAAAATGAAATAAGTGATGAAATTATACGTGAAACAAACTACGATATACCAGCTTTGCAGCAGTAAGTAGCCGAATTTGTACCCCGCTTGCTTCCCGAACAAAAACGAGTTTGTTGACAAAGTTGACAAAGTATTAGGACAAATTGAATCTGGAAATGGTGCACTTTTCTTTTTAGATGCCCCTGGAGGAACTGGGAAGACATTTTTATTAAATTTATTATTAGCGCAAGTACAGAAAGACAAAAACATTACTGTGGCCGTAGCTTCCTCCGGTATAGCCGCCACGCTGCTAAGCGGTGGCCCCACTGCACATTCTGTTTTAAAACTCCCTCTAAATCTAGCCCAGGAAGAATCGCCGATCTGCAACTTTAGCAAAAATAGTGCACGAGGTATAATGCTACGACAATGCAAACTTTTAGTGTGGGACCAAATGTACAATGTCGCATAAAAAAGCTGTAGAAGCACTAAATCGAACGCTCCAGGATTTGTGCAGCAATACCGATGTAATGGGAGGAATGGTGGTTTTACTGGCTGGTGACTTTCGCCAAACTTTACCTGTCACTCGAAAGGCCACACCTGCAGATGAAATTAAAGCATGCCTCAAGTCGTCTATTTTCCATAAAATTTTATGGAACAAGGTGACAAAATTCAGTTTAACTACGAATATGAGAGTGCATTTGTATAATGATATCAATGCTGGAAATTATGCTGACACACTATTAAAAATTGGCGATGGGCGGTTGGAAACGGATGCTGAGGGCTGCGTTAAATTGACGAGAGATTTTTGTCATTTAGTACAGAGTTATTCCGAATTAATTGCGAGCGTTTATTCAGATTTAACGAACAACATATATGAAGTTGAGTCTTTGCCAAACAAAGTCTCGGATTGGAGGCGACTAAATTTAGTCCAGTTTAATCTTCAAAAGACTCAAGTTTCGCGTTTACCGCTAAAAGGAACACTTTTGTCGTATTTTTTTCCATTTAAAGGCACTCCCCTTATTACCTCAGCCAGTATAAGAATCCTCGGCTTCGACATATCGATTGACATGGAGTTTTGTGGTCACTTATACGAGAATTGGTCTCTAAAAAACTTTGCGTGCCCAACAGAGCGGGACAGTATTTCGTGCCGGCACACCGCCTGTAACTTTTAAAGAGGCAGGTTTGGTCTCACATGGAATACTGTTCCACCTTTGGGCTGAGACTCCACAGTGCCAGTTCCTTCCACTTGATCGCATCCCGTGCAGAACTGCTCGCATCGTCGATGAACGTGTCCTTTCTGGTCGGTTCAATTCACTGGTGCTGCGATGAGATGTTGCATCCCCTTGCATTTTCTTTCGAATCTACCACGGGAAGTGCTCTGAGGAATTCGTAATATTTTCTGCCAGCAAATTTCATGTGCGCACATCATTACAAACCTCACGATACTATCCACATCATCTGGATGCTTGGCGGTCCACCACTGAAATTTCCCTAGTAGTTTTTCCGCGTACGACCCCTCTGTGGAATAGTTTTCCACTGGCGATTGTTTCAGACTGATACGAATTTAGGAACTTCAAGAAAAGAGCTCACTTTTTTCTAAAAGGCCGGCAACGCACCTGCAATTACCTTGGTGTTGCAGTTGTTCGTATTTGCCTCCTCTCGTATAAAAAAAAACATAAGTTTATCCTTTCTTTCACACAAAGATTTGGTAGTAAGCCGAGTTACGAAGTTAATCTGGATATTTAAAATACTGCGTTATCTCATAGCAAGTGACATCTTTAACAAAATTTATATTTCCCTGGTTTAGTCCATCATAGCGTATTGCATCCCGTAATGGGGAGGTGCTACAAAAAGAAAATTAATCAAAATAGAGAGGTGACAAAGATAACTTATTAAAGTGATTTATTTTAAGACATATATTCTCCACGTAAAATATTTATTAACTTTGCAATCTCTTATCGTCAAGAAAACTACATTCTGAATTTGAACTTTACTTTTCCCAGAACACTGCATTTATATGTCATAATTAAATTAAATAAAAGAAAAAACTGTACTGTTTCTCCTACCAACGTTGTTGTTACTGTACTCGGAAGTCGTCTGTACCTTTCAAAGTACTTATCTAAATAACGCATTACCGCATAAATGCACACACGCACGCATGCACGCACGCAAATGCTCACAAACACACACACACACACACACACACACACACACACACACATCACACATACACACACACATACACACATATTAAATAGTAGCAGATAGAAACAAATATAAATTAGTAAATGAGGTTTTAGTTTTAGTTTTATGTTATACATAAATACGTTTATAATTAAATTTTAAAATCTTGATGAATATTAAAGAACCAGGGTAAGAGCACCCAACAAGAGTATGTTAACCTCTCAACCAAGTCTGCGGCCATATTCCGTCAAATCCCTAGCGGCCTCATGTGGTCGCACGCACCCACAGCAGTTAAACCCATAAAAACTTTACTTTACTTTATTGTGTAATATTAATTTGTTCAGGGAACTAAAGACATTTTTAACGACATTTGATTTTAATAATTGCATCAAAACTTTAAACAAACGAGAAACATCAAAATACAATGAATGCAAAAATAAACAAATAGAAAAATACCAAAAATTAACGATCAAATCAAATGCCAACCATCTAAGTCAACGTCAGAACGAAACACAACCGTTGACCACAGACGCAAACAATAAACAACGCACGGTCTATAATCTGTCAAAACATACACTGGACGAACCAACAATAAAGGTATTAGCGAAGGGAATGAACTTCGCATTAACACCGCGAAAAATTCTGTACGAAATCATTAAATTATCTGCAGTGTTAAGGATTGTCTTTTTAAAAATAATATTGATAAGGAAGATTTGGAGGCTATACGTCAAGATATTTCGTCCTTGTTACGTCGTAGTGCAGTGCCGAAACCAAACCTTCTTAAAGACGAATTTACAGCGTTGATTGACTTACGGAACAGACCAGAGTTAACGATTCTCCGCGCGGATAAAGGAAATGCTACGGTAATAATGGACACGTCAGAGTATGTTAATTTTAAAATACTACAGCTTTTATCGGACGAAAGTACATACAAAAAGATCAAAACAGACCCGCTTAAAGCAACTAGCGATTTAATAAAGAAATATTCCGAAAAATTAAATCTCGAAGTGAATTCGCTAATACCATCACGTACCAAACCACCGAGGTTATATGGGTTACCGAAGATACACAAACCAAACGCTTCACTACGTCCTATAGTAAGCCAGATCGATTCACCAACTTATAAGCTGGCACAATACTTGGCAAAAATACTGTCACCACTGAGAAGACAGAAGACGACCAACCAGAGCACACATAAAGGGTTCATACCATTTTGTTAGTGAGATAAAAGACCTACATCTCGCTGACAATGAAACTTTGGTCAGTTTTGATGTTCAGTCACTATTCACATGCCTACCTATTGAAGACTGCATATCAATTGTAACTAGCAAGCTAGAAGATAATAATATGCCTGCTGAATATGCAGTATTACTCAAACACTGCCTCACATCTGGCTATCTATTGTGAAAGGAAGAGTTCTACAAGCAAGTAGATGGTGTGGCGATGGGCTCTACTGTATCTCCCATAGTCACCGACATATTCATGGAGGACTTCGGGGAGAAAGCCCTTCCTACTACTCCTGTAAATCCAAGATTCTACAAGCGGTACGTAGACGACACTTTCACAAATTTACCATCTGATAAAGTAACTGCATTTTTAAACCACCTTACCTCTATAAACTCTAAAATACAATTCACAATGGAGTTAGAGGCAAATAATTCTTTAGCTTTTCTAGATTTTTTAGTCATTCGAAATCCTAATAACACAATTGGTCACACTGTGTATAGGTAAATCTTTATTTAAGAGAGCACGAGGGATCTGTGACAGAAAACGTCTGGTTGCCGAGCATCAGCACGTCAAGCAAGTATTGCAAGACAACAAGCTTCGGGTCCCGCGCCTACGTCACAGTGACCGAGTGAAGCCGGCCACAGTCGAGCATGTACCTGCTGTACTACCATATGTCAGAGGAGTCACAGACAAGGTTGGCTACATCTTGAAGCGAGCTTCCATTAAAACATACTACAAGCCGCTGAAGAAGATTAGTCAATTTTTACCATCCGTCAAGTGTAATATCCCTCTACAAGATGCAGGAGTGTACAAGTTAGATTGTGAATGTGGTCTCTCTTACATAGGTCAAACAAAAAGATCCATAAAAACCCGCGTGAAAGAACATATAGCTGACGTGAAGCACCGACGCTCCGGGAAGTCTGCAGTCTGCGAACATGTTCAAGATCGTCCCCACCATTACATTCGATTTGGTTAACCACAAATCCTCGCAAAAGAACACCGATTCCTACCAAGGATGATACGCGAGGCTATTGAAATTAAAAAACATCCAAATTTCAATAGAGAAGATGGATGGGTGCTGCCACCTGCTTGGGATCCTATAATTAACAAAATTAAACCCAAACCTAAGCATATCACTGCAAGACTTCATGATACTATAAGCTCGTTTTGCGTAAATCGGACCGAAAATTAATATTCAAAAACAGAAGGTAGCCGGACTAACTTGACATTGGGATGTCAAACATCTCAGTCCCCCCCGTGCCCATGGGTGCTGTAAAGCACCTGAAACGTCGGGAATTAAAAATAAGTAAAAGTAGTGAAATAAACGCGATAAAATCCGTTAATTTCGTGTTATTCAATGTGTAGTGTTCGCGTAAAGGGGATTGCCCACTCTTCATAGACAGTTCGGCCATGGGTGCCCACATATAAAAATATATAGATATGATAATATGCAATTAAAACAATGAAATGGTTAAGGAATTGCTTTAAAAAAGTCGGGGTTTTGAAGATATATAAGTTTTTAAGCTATTGCATAACTTCTATCTTGGGCCTTGAGCGCGGGGACCGAATCCAGAAATTCCGTAACGAAAAAAAAAACCTCACGCTCCCCACTCCGATGGGCACGGATGTGTGGCGTTGAAAGCCGTGCATCGTCTAACGTCGTTTCAGTTCGGCAGACTTCGGCACGGTGTTTGTGTGCGTGCGACTAGACGTATACGTGTACACTAGCTGCTAACTCAATGATAAAAATTCCTGAGTAACTGTATTGTAAGATATTAAAAATATTTTAAACAATATTAACTTCTCATTTATTCAATAATAGAAAAAAATTGTTTTCTTATCGGTCACCACGCTCAAAAATTGTAACTTGATTTAATATCAAAGACTTAACTGCATAAATAAAATAAATAAATAATTATAATTGCATAAGTTGATAAAAAATGCTATGAAATAGCTTTACCGCGGCAGTCACCGAGTGCCACACGTATTTTTATTTTCACAAATTCAGTTTTATTAACAACTATTTTTATCGATTTTATCGCGTTTTATTTTATTGATTTTCAATTCCAGATGTTTCGGGTGCTTTCCAACACCCATGATTACGGCGGACTGAGGTGACTGACGTCCCAATGTCAGTATTAACCCGGAGTGCCTTCAGATTTTTAATTTTTAATTATGGTCCGATCTACAGAATGAACTTACTGTGTCTTGAAGTCTTGCAATGGTATGCTTGGATTTAATTTTAATTTCATTAATTACAGGGTCTTAAGCAGGTGGTAGTACCAAACTTCCTTCTCTATTGAATTTTTTTTTATTTCATTAGTCTCAGGTATCGGTCCTTGATAGGAATTGATGTACCTTTTAAAAGATTTGTGGTCTATCAAATCTTTTTTATACGTCTATCTGTTTGGGGCCGTCCAGGATATGATCACAAACTGCAAACTTCCCTGAACCTTGATGCTTCATGTCAGCTCGCTTCAAGGTGTAGCCAATATTGTCTGTGACACCCCTGACAAATGCTAGTACTGCACATGCTTGACTGTGGCCGGCTTCACTCGGTCACTGTGACGTAAGCGCGGGCCTGAAGCTTGTTGACGTGCAGAACCTGCTTGATGTGCTGAAGCTCGACGGCTCGATGTTTGCTGCCACAGATCCCTTGTGCTCTCTGTAACAAAGATTTGCTCACGGTAACTAACTGTGAAGGATAATGGGGAAATTCATTGTTTTCTATACACAATGTGACCTATGGTGTTGTTAGAATTTTGGATGACTAACGCATCTATGAAAGCAAAGGAATTATTTGCCTCTAATTTACACATCAATACATCATTCAGGAACTGAGCAGGAGGCAAAATATTAGTCTGATGCCGTGCCCAACCCAAATACCATATTACTGTCATACCATGGGCACAGCAACCAGTAGTTCGACGGACGTCAGTACTTTTTAATTTCACTTCTACCAGAACCATTGCCACTAATTAAAATATATATATAAAATACACTTTACGACTAATGGTGATAAATTGCAATTCTAGCCCTAAGTAAAGATCAGCTATGGCTTAAGTTTATTCCTTCCATAATGCTGCTCCTCTGGTTATCACAGAGTTCTATCTGGTAGCAACCATTAAATCTTATATACTCATCATAATAGTAGCGAGCTTGCTTTAATTGGTATGTGACACAAGCAATTAATATTAAGTCGCTGTAAGTTTAAACAGGAAATTCCCTAACATTTTAAAATCTACATTTATATTTCTAAAGTCTGCCTGCTCTACCTCTATTTAGATTGCTTTCCCTAGCATACTTAGACAAATCATTATTTGTATCCATATTTTGGTGAACTATTGCAAGTATTTGAGCCGCATCATCCCTGTCCCTTATTTTTGTGTGGAATTTATTAATTATAGCAGCAGCCACAGCAGTCTATCATGAAATGTGTAGAAGCCCTGTTATAGTAATTTTGATGAAATATTTTAAATTCAGTTTTAAAAATGCCATTCACTACCTCTACTACTCATATCGACACTTAGTCACGGCTCTGGATTTATTAGCATATCTTGTCATTAACTGAGATTCACCATCTGCTGGAGACATTGCTGCGGCTCTTAGACATCCACATCTATTCTCTATTACAAATCAAAATGCAGATGCGTTGTCACCCGTGAGGACTAAGATCATTTTCTCGTTTCCAGTAAAAAGATTTTGTATGGTGAGTGTAGAAAACCGGAGACCGGTTCTCTACACTCACCATACAAAACACAGCAGCATTAAGCTACTATTTCATGCTGGTATTCTGTGAGAGCGTGGTCCTTCCCCGGTGGAGCCGACCCATTCATGCTACAACTATACTTCTAATATAACTGCAGCATTTCTCTACCACGTATAACACACGTACATAGTAATTGTAATCACAAAAGAGACATACTCGCAATTCTGATGGAACATTGAGTCCATTGGAATTGTTACAACCAGGTAAAAAACATTGATTTGGTATCAGTGGCGCTTTTAAATAATTAGTCAGCAGTACACTGTGTGATATATGATCTAAGATTTGTTGTTCTGGGTGCAATACATTACTCACTTCAGATTGCAACGAGGATGGACTAGATGATTCAGATGGTTCCCGTTCTGCAGTTGAATGTAATGCTGTTCTATCAGTTCATTGCCAGCAATTATGATACACACGGCATGACAACGGCAACTGTAATAATGTAAAATACAAAAAATGAAGTCAAAGTGAAAAAAATAGATTTGTTTATTTTAAACTCAAATATAAATAAAATATTTATCAAGTTAAATGTTACTGCATAAGAATGGACTTAATGCCCTATATTATTTAATAATTAAGACCTGCCAGACTGCCAGCAGTCCAAAAACAATGAAAAATCAACGGTTTCCTTTCTTGGTAGTTGATAAAAATGGTCAATCTCATAATTAAGCTAGTATGTTTGTCAGATATAGCTTGTGCAAATGTGAAAAAATAAAACAAGTTCTTGATTCTTGAGCATCACACTTAATAAATTGAAAAATATTAAACACTTACCTCCAAAATTATATCCAATTGTTGAGAGATCAACAATTGCATTTTCCAACAAAACAAAATAACACGATAACACGCAATTGAATTCTTGTGACATAAGAGTGACGGGGGCCTACCTGTCCTATTCGATGTTGCCACTTAACTGTCATAAAATCTATGAAACGATATCGATTTTTATTCGATTAATAATATCATAAAAAGAATAATCTTTGACGCGTTTTAAGTTCTGCACGCTTTTTAAAATATAATTTCCTTTATTTATTGAAATTCTATTTCAAACGTATTTTTAAGAACAGTTAACTTGTGCTGTATTGTTTTGTTATGCTTTAGAGAATTCATGGTAAATCAGCTAGAAATTAACTTCTTGAATTATCATAACATAATTCCATTTTAAATGTTATGTTAAGAACAGATAAGAATAACAGTTAAATTGTGCAGTAGCGTTTTGGTAAATCAGGTAGTAATTCGCTTGTTTAATCATCATAACTACGAGTATAAATGTGAAGGTTGTCATCGATTTCAACCGAGCCTATAACAACGGTTGTTTTTGTTTTTAACGGTCGACTACCGCTTTTGATGACTTAAAATGGATAAAAACCCATTTTGTGCAATAAGTTTTTTCTATTTGGTAATGAATAAAGCACAGAAACCCGTATAATGTATAATAGTCCTTTTTTTAGATACAAGTAGCACATTTTAAAGAACCGCAAAAACAACTTTGTTATTAACACAAACACTATGAAAAACAAAATAATTTGTTGCTGGCGATAATGATAGTGGTATTTTTGACTCGATTTAAAATATATACTACAGAACTCTTCATGGATCTGCGAGTCCGACTCGCACTGAACCAGTTTTTTTTTCAACTTTTAGTTTTATTTTAATTAATAGTTTTTTCGTTTAAGCGGAGCTCTTTTACTTTAGATTTATTACCTCTTTATCTATAATAATCAATCTGAGTAAGTAAAGTGTGCAAATACGATTATTAAATTGTAAAAATAATAATTGGATTTGAACATCTTAGGTAGGTATTTAGTTTTATTTATTTAGAAAATATTAATCTCAAAAATAATTAATTATTGTAATAATATAATTTTATCACACAACTAACGCCCTCATTAGCAATGTAATGGTGAAAGAATTTTCAAAATCGGTCTATTAATTTTTGAGATTAGCCAAAAAACGTATTCATTGAAAGTAGCGCCCTCTATAATAAAATTCATCCTATATTAGATATCTAAAATTATACATAACAATCTAGTGGTGAAAGAATTCTCAAAGTTGGTCAAGTATTTTACTTTGATAGTAGCGCCCTCTATAATAAAATACATCCTACGTTTTTAAGCACCATAACAAAAAACGATTCAACATAGCCTAACCCAGTAGCACAGTAAAAACATAACATCTTTTTCGTCTGTAGTCGGATAAACAACTGGTTGATAACGGTTGCTTATCGGCTGCTTTGGATAAATATCTATTGTCAACGGTCCTTTTAAATATATTTCGTAACATCATAATAATTATCGAAAAATTATATTAGCATTGTAATAATGACACCATAAGTAATCGATCAAAAAGGGGAATCGATTTTTTAATGAGATTTGTGTTTGGCAACACTTTTTATTTTATTCACAAACTAATGAATTAATGATTTACCTAATTTTAATTCTTATCTTTTCGGTACTTTTAATTTGTGCAAAAATATTCCAATCTTTTTAGGATAAATGAATACCGCGATTAATAACCATAAATAAAGATATATTTTTTTAACAAATGCACATTGTTGGGCGTTCCATGGCCGAAAATGGGCATCCCCCTTTAAGGAATCATTATAAGTTTTAATGGTTTTAAGTGCTGTGGGTGGGTGCGGTCGCATGCGACCGCTCAGGATTTGCCCGGTGCATGCGACTGCATGGGATTTTTATGGCACTTGAAGGGTTAAATTACTTTCTGGGAATGCTTCACCACTGATTTCTGAAAAAGTTTGTTGAGAAATAAATGTATTTCTATGTAGTTATTTATTTATGATATATCATTATTCCAGGTTTTAATAATACGAGTAAATAAGTATTCTAGTTGTATTTAAAATAATTCCAAATTTATTATGATTTATAGGTGAGATAAACGAACAATGAGTTCGCCTGTCGACTAACACTTACGGATGAATGCGTGCGCAGTAAAATCAGTTCAGTAATGTATTACCACACATTTTAATTCAAAATATAGAAAGGATATAATATTTGAGATTTTTTAAATTAATTTTTCTTAAGCAGTTGCCTATAATTCTTATTATGAACCTTGTCCGCAAATTTAGCCAGTTATAGCAAAATCTTCATAATCTATACACATCTTCATAATGTCTACGACTCATACTCGTATATACGATTACGAGTAAGCATGCACAAAGTTAACTTTAAAAGAAAGAATACAAATTGGTAGTAACTTATTTAGGATTTCAACATTTTGTAATTTTATTTAGTACCTCGACGACAAAGTTACACAAAACAGTAGAAAAAATAAGCTAAATCAAAATAATACCACGTTTTTTTATATTCTTATATTTTCATCCAGATTTGAACTATATTCAAAATTTCAAGTACCCAACTCATCGGAGAGTTAGCTGAAATCAATTAGTAAATTCTACCCGGAAAAACCAGACAGACAGATAGACTAATAACAAATTGACTTAATAAATAAGTGTTAACATTTTTAAGGTTGAAAATTTTTGATAAAACTAGAAACTAAAACATTATATACAACATTTCATTCGACGCTTTTTTCTTGAAACAAGTTATTTGCTGTTGCTATGTTGTGTTTTAATGTTTGCCACAACTCGTCTTGTATAAGTTTCTTAACATCAATTTCACAATGTTTTATTGCTCAATGAGCGTTTTCGATTTTAGAGCTTAAGATATTATATTATATTACCAGCGTTTTTAAGTTCCCTTCATGTTTAGATGTGTACTAATAGAACTACTCGTATTTACATAAAATGTTTCACAAAACCACCCGAATTGAATCTCATATCATTAAAAAATGAAATTATACAAATACTTTATTTACATCTTGGTCATATTCTTCATTTAAGTACTAAAAAAAACCTTAAGCTTTTTAACTTTATCTAATTTTGCTTAACGCTGGAGTTGTTACTAAAACACGTCAGTAAATGTGTAAGCAAAATGTTATTTTCTCTTACATAAGTGATTATTATTTTATTTTGTAACATGAATGTCACCTCTCAATATTATGAACAAAGCAATGATGCCTATAAAATAAAAAAAATGTTATCGAGTTACTAAGTACAGTTTTTCTTTATTCACCGGTCGCATAATTTTTTCATCCTCTGACTCCCAAAAGTTTATCTCGGGTAGCTGAGTTTGCAAGCGACGCCATAATGTTTACTCATGTATGAATAACATAAATATATTACGTGTGCGCTTCAATGCTCTCTGAATTCTCATACAAAAAAGTAGCATACTATAATGAAATATTACTCAACATTTGAATACCGTTACCGTTACGGCCTATTAAAGTCCACTGCCGAACATAGGTCACCCTCATAGATTGTCTCATAGTCATAGTTTTTGGTGGTTATTAGCAAGACGCAGCTACCTGTCTCCTGATTTGATTCCCTTTGTCGCCTTTTATACATTCAATTTTACATTAACAAGATGATATGGGGTAGTGGATATACTTACACGGCCACTTAAATTTATTTTATGGCTCTTCTAATCACGGTATACCCGTTACTTTCGCTAATGGTGCTATCGAATTGCTACATACAATTGTACTATTATGATTAAAATCGGATGTATTTTCATTCTTAAAATTAAAAAGGAATATGGTAGGTATATAAGAAGGCTTAGAACTAAACAAGATAAAGCTCAGTAATGTCAACAATTTTATTTACTTCCATTTATGTACATAAATTACAATTTTATATAAAACCCCGACATTATAGTTATTTTCGGTACTGCTGTTCCTTTTCAATAGTATATTTTTGTAAATACTTTCTGTCTTCGCTACACGAAACAGCCAGATTTTTATATTTCCCTTCACTGTCAATTTCAAAATATAATTTTCATGATAATACCCATAAAGATAATCTGTTTCACTAAAATTGAATATACTTTTACTTACCAAGTGTTAATTATTTTAATCATCAGAAGTTTATAATCTTTTTCTGTAGTTATTTGCTTTTCTTTCAAAGTTTTACGTAAAATTGCTTCTGATAGCCAGCATAGGATAAAAACATTTTGTGACGAATAAATCAGTCCTCCCTTGCCACTTAGTCCTACTAGCTTATGAAATTCTAGTTTTTCTTTACTTATTAAGCTGTCGATGCAGGGCATGTATTTAATTTTCGGATTCAATTGCCTCACAATGCATCTGGATATATACCCACCAATTTACGTCCGAAACCCCTATACAGATAACCTTTCCGATTTCTCATGATAATTTTCCCATAATGATAAAAAAATTTCACTGGCTAGGCAATACTCGAATATTATTGTGTAGTATTATTACTTGTATTGACATTTAAATTTCGTATTGTTTTACAAAGAAATACACCAGAAAATTGTATACTCCACTCATGAAAAGTGTTGTTCTTATCATTATCTTTTTCCAAGAGTAATATTCAAATTATTTCACAGCATAAACGAGGCACTTTGCGAAATTATAAACAACGGTGTGTGACGTATGTTTCCAGTGAACGTCACTGGCGTAATGGCGGAACCATCGAACGAATGCACCAGTATTGGCGCCTTTTAAATGGAAGCGTTTTAGGCGCGCGTACACGGTATCTTCACCTAATAAAACATCTTTGATATTATGTTATCACAAGATATTAGTTGGTTTTATTATATCTCGATTAAGATCTAACTCTTGGATGAAGTCGATGTGTATTCAAAGACATAGCATTTTCTTGTATCAATATGCAGGTAGTTTTCATTAAACCGTTTAAGAATGGGGTCTAAATTCGACTGAAAATTTAATAAATCTGTATATAATGGACATGAGCTTCTGATTATCTAAATACAACATGTCCATGATTTGTTAATTTTTCTACCAAGTCATTAAGAAAATTAATACACGTATTATAAATAAAAGTGTATCCATTACCTTCTCAATATCTTGTAGTGGATGTCATAAAAGGCACCAGAAGAAAACAAATCAGTAGGCAGGCAACAGCTTTTTCCGAATAAAACTAGAAAATAAAAAATTGCGGTTACCCACCCGCAAGTTTTCTTCTTAAGACATTGGAAAAGGTTATAGATAGATATATAAGGGATATAGCTCTAGCTATAAGGCCCATACATTACGACCAGCATACTGACCGCAGAGGCAAATCTACGGAAACATCCCTGATCAGTGTCATTGACAGGGTCGAAAAAGCACTGGAGGATAAAGAAATAGCTCTTTGTGCCTTTCTAGATATTGAGGGCGCCTTCGACAGTAGCCCCACATCACTGCTGATTGGGGGCCTAACATCTAAAAATGTTGACCCCACTACACTTAACTTGAGTGAAGTCGATGTTCTCAAACAGAAAGGCAAAAATACCGCTGTTTCAAACTTCGATTGAGGTTGCAACCACAAGGGGCTGCCCACAAGGAGGTGTTATTTCACCCCTTCTTTGGACTCTTGCAGTTGACCAACTATTGTGCAAAATGGCAGACAAACGCATTGACACACTGGGTTATGCTGATGAACTTGTGATCATTGCGAGGGGCTTTTGCCAAAGTATTTTATCGTCAATAATACAAAGAGCACTAAACACCATAAATAACTGGTGTAAGGATAACAGTTTATCAGTTAATGCTGATAAAACTGTTATAATACCCTTTACCAAAAACAGACGGTTGAACAAATTAGTCCAACCAAAACTTAATGGTAAAAAAGTACCATTTTTCACGGAAATTAAGTAATTGAGCGCAACAATCGACCAAAAACTAACGTGGAACTCTCACCTTAGCAACGAATGCTGTAAGGCAAAAATTGCTTCAGGTACGTGCAGTCGTTTGGTCTGGAACAACTGGGGCTTGCGTCCCAGTATGGTCCTATGGCTGTACGGCAGCGTAGTGAGGCCGATTCTCACCTACGAATCTATTGTTTGGTGTAACAAGGCCAACCAAAAGACGACTGCGGACAGACTAAATAGTCTACAAAAGACTGCCTGCCTAATGGCAACTGGAGCTATGCGATCATCGCCTGGAGCGGCTCTTAATGCACTTCTATGCCTAACGCCCCTTGATCTCTATTTAGACAAGGAGGCGAGGGCTAGTTTGTATAGGATTAACGCCCAGAGCGATCTGAGCTTGCTCTCCTACAGATTGAGATCCATGCTCAATTAAGACTCAATTAAGGAATCACCGGTCTTATGCATGATCTCAGATATCATACGTCCACTACACACTTTTGATAAAAAGTATATAGTGGAATTACCCTCCAGAGAAGACTGGCTGAATGGCCAGGTTATCTGTGAGGTCGGTAGCCTCATATGGTATACCGATGGGTCTAAAATGGGCCTCGACTTAGGCTTTGGAATTTACGGGGAACGCCCCAAATTCAAACTTAGTATGAATTTGGGTATATACACCTCTATTTTTCAGGTAGAAATTTTCGCCATACTTCGGTGTGCGGAAATCAATCTGCAAAAACACTACGTCAACCATAAAATTTACATAAACTCTGATAGTCAAGCAGTACTGCTAGCGCTGAGATAAAACTTAGTGAACTCAAAGCTAGTTGGAGACTGCGTGAACCGTTTAAACGCCTTGGGTTGTAACAACAGGGTCGTTTTAAGATGGGTTCCGGGTCACGAGGGTATTGTAGGCAACGAATTTGCCGACAAACTTGCACGGGAGGGCTCAAAGTGCACACAATTTGAGCCCGAGCCATTTTGTGGAATCTCAAGAAGCCTAGCCCGATTAACCCTTGAAACTCTTTATCACAATAAATCACTTAAGATCTGGTCTGACACACCAGATTTAAAGCATTCTAAAATCCTTAATCCGGGCCTTTTTGCTTGGCCTGGTTAAAAATAAATTGCGCATTCTGGCAAGAGCCCTAACTGGACACTGTTATCTTAAAAAGCACATGTCCGTCCTGGGACTAAGCAACTCAAGGATGTGTCGGTTCTGTTCCATGACGGAAGAAACGCCTCTACACATCCTAACCGATTGCGAACCCTAACACTCATCTGGGACACTATCTTCTCCGCCCAGAAGAAATGAAATTGCTCAATGCTAAGCAACTCCTTCGATTCATTGAAGACATAGGGCTTAGCAGTGAACTATAACCATAGCAGCGATCACAATAGATCTTTTAGGTCGCAGTGATACTGGTCTCTTTACCTAGACCTGCATAGCTGCTCGCATATAATAAAAAAATACCCACCCGCAAGCTAAGCGTGGCAGCTACGTACGGCAAATCTCCATTTGCAACAATTTGTGAGGAGGCCTACGTTCAGTAGTGGACGTTGGACTTTGATAGGGCGAAATGATGAAGTGAATACTTATAATATATTATCTGAGTATGGTCAACTTAATACTTGTGAAATATATTTTTATAATTCGTTAGTGTTTTATACATATTGTATTTTGTATATATGTTATTAAATGTATGTTACTATACAAACATGTTTGTTGCATATGCTGGTGGTTATTTTAGACAACTTTCAATATTAACCGTAAAGCTTAAATAACATATATAAGCGTGTCTAAATATTTATTCATAATTGGCAATTATTAGTGCATGTTTCCCTGTAAAGGACGAGACCCTAGTGCAGCACAATTTTGCAGGCTAATGAAAACGAAAAAGGTTTCGTGAATTCAGTTTTAAACATAACGCTTAAAAAATTAAATTATGAAATGATTAATTCGTTTACGTTATTTCCATTTACATTATAATATATTCTGGAATATGTTTGTTGACACATTTGACTAACACAGTGAGTGTTTGTATCATAATTCAGAATTATTGTAAAGGTACGCAAGTAACATTTACGAAAATTAAGTAAATCTCTTACTGACATGACAGATAGTAGCATGACAAGGGTCTATGTAACATAAGCCGTCATACTAAGGCCAACACAAATAACAACAAAGTCGCACGAGAAATGATATCACGTTGTCTCTAAATACCTATTTTATGTTATATTTTATTTCAATGAAAATGTCAACAAAATATTTTTTGCTATATTAATGATAATAGTTTAGAAGTAAAACGTTCATCCTTGTTAGTTTAGTGCTCGTGCAGTGAAATAAAACATCAAGAAGATACCTACATTGGTCATAAATAAAACAATAAATGTACAAAAAAGAATATATTACCATGACATGTTACGAAGGCCGCTATTACGCATTCAAGCAGCACGGCGGACTAACTACTTCATAATCCTGTCAGAAATTAGAGGTCTGTGGCCAGCCGTGGGACAAATATAGGTATCAATACATTCATAACTTCATATATGTGTATGCGATTAAAATGGGAAGCATGTTTTTGTTATATATATATATATATATATATATATATATATATATATATATATATATTTTTTTATTAAAATGGAAGATTCCCTCATGATGGATGGCGCAAATATGTGTGCGTTACAACATAAAATATAATAAGCAGATCGTTACCAATTCGTCGCAAATATATGGTACGCTTCCCATTTTAAATCCTGTAAACCATCATACTGTCGCATCTGTAAAAGGAAAAATCATTCTGCCGATGAATGTCGTTTCAAACCAACAGCATCGAGCCAGGAACAATATAGTAATAGAAGTGAAAGTGATAGTAAACCTACATGCACATTTTGTCAAAAATTAGGACATACTTACGACCAATGATTTAAACGTGATCGTTCTTTAACATCAAATGTAAATTGAATCGAAGGTACAAAACTCGCCTCTTTAACTATCAGGATGGGAATAAAATCTTTAAGGGTAGTGTTTGACAGTGGTGCAGAATGTTCAGTTATACGGGAATGTGTAGCCGAAGAAGAACTGAACAAGCAGTTCAAACATCTAACTATTGAGAGATATTGGAGTATTGGACTATTGTATATAGATAATATGGTTTCTGTGAAGTTGTGGGGGTGTTATAGTCACGACTAGCGAAACAAAATTAGTGGACCAAGGGTTTGTCAATCTGTGATCTTTCCAAACCTGAGGAGATCAAACAACTTCGCATACTCTTTAATAAACTTGAACACCTATTTATTCGAGGATACCCTTGCGCCCTCCATTCTGCCAAGGAGGGTTGCGTCTATATACGGCTTAGAGATTTCTAGTTAGACCGTTAATCCAGTCCCTAAAAGGTGGGGTTTAGTGGGTAAAAGTCTCCACATAACCACGCAGACGGCTGCGTGGTATTCCATGAGAATTCTCCACCTACCTCCGCCGCATTCCGGAGGGTTGCCCATATTTGCTTCGGGCGCAAAAAAATGGCGCAGGATTCATTCTTGCTCGAGCTGTCGTGCTGTTCGGACTGTAAGTTGAATTTGTGAACTATAAATTGTGAACAATAGTGAATAATTGTTAATTGTGAATAATTATTAATAGTGATTAGTAGAATGAGTTAGAGTAAATAAGTGATTTTTATTATTAAAGAAAGCAATAATGAGTGAAACTAGAAATCTCAATAATGACGTCATAGTTTTTAAAAATACTTCTGGCGCTAATATTCCGTCATATGCAATAATGAATAGAGTTAAATTGTGTATATTTTGCTTTTGTAATACAACCAGTTTAATTTCTTACCATGTGTTGGTATTATTATAAATATAAGAGGACATATTGCCCCATTTTTTAACTTTATAATGTCCCTTAGTCATCTTGGCTTTTGTTATATTACTTTGATGGTATTTGGAATTTACACTCACAATCAATCAATAAATCTCATACGACATTTATTTTGTGCGTAGACGGACAGTATATTTCGCTGGAATTAGTGAAAAGCTTTTCCATCAACCTTAAAGTACCTATAAATGTTGAATATGCCTACAACTTTGTTTTATATGCACTATAATTATTCAACAGTGCACTATTTTAACTTATAATATCGGTGAAAACTTTTAGAAAATCACTTACCGTTTGTTTTTATGTTATTGTAGGATTCATATTTTAATTGTTAAATGTTATTTAATTTAATTGGTAAATGGCTACATCGGAGAAGTAAACAGCGCTTTCAAAAGGGTGCACGGAGGTTACGCATACGGAACACTAAACGATGCTGGTAAAGTCATTCTGTCCACGGTATCAGCCTTCGATCTTGCTATTGCCAATTCCTTTTTCGCTAAAAAAGATCGAACATCTGATCACGTATAAAAGCGGCCAAACATCTTCACAGATTGACTACATACTAATCAACCGAGCTCACATTGGCCGTGTAACAAATTGTAAGGTTATTCCGGGAGAATGCGTCGCTCCCCAACACCGTATTGTTGTAATGGACGTGCTATTCAAACGACATCCCAAGGAAAAACCAACTTAATTCCTGAACTCACCAAATGGTGGAACCTAAAAAGGTGAGAAAATTCCCGAGTTCTGTGAACGTCTTGCTGATTTAAAGGTTGATGTTAAATCAAATATTGACACCATATGGGAACATTTACGTAAGTCCATTATAACTACTGCAAACAACATTCTTGGCCGTAAAAAAGCGGTAAAAAAATCCGACAGAGAGACGTGGTGGTGGACAGAGAAGCTGCAAGATGCAATACGGGAAAAGAAAGATGCTTTTAAGACCTGGCAGTCCACTTTAACCCCAGAAGATCGGGAAAATTACAAAGAAGTTAAAAAAGTTACCAAGAAAGTTATAGCCATAGAACGTGCGCAGTCCCAGAAAACGCTTTATAGTAAGTTAAACACAAAAGAAGGCCAAAAGTGTATATATAAGCTAGCAAAACAGCGTTGTCAAAGCACAAAGGATTCGGCCAGGTGTAAAACTGTCAAAGGTCCAAATGGCGACTTGTTATATAAAGACCATGATGTCATAACAGCTTGGCATCATTACTACGAACAGCTACTATCCCTACTCCATCTAGCTGCCATACAACTTCCTGGATTGGAAGTGAATGCAGGACTTATACCTCCAATTCATCCTGATGAGGTAAAGAAAGCCCTACACAAAATGTCCAACAAGAAAGCCATTGGACCTGACGGAATACCAGTGGAAGCTTAGAAATGCTTAGGTCCACACGGACTCGTACTGCTAACCGATTTTTTTAACTGTATGTTGTTCTCTTCAAAAATGCCAAAGGCGTGGAGATTGAGCACTATAGTTCCCATCTACAAGGGAAAGGGTAGTAAGTACGAGTGTAACAACTACCGCGGAATCAAGCTCCTCAGTCACACCATGAAGCTCTATGAGAGGGTAATTGACAGCCGCATAAGATCCGAGTGCGAGCTGTCAAGAACCACTATGGCTTTGTACCTGGATTGTCTACCACGGATCCGATGTTTTGCTCTTAATGTCGAAGAGTATCGCGCGAAAAACCGACCATTATATGTCGCATTTTTGGACATGGAAAAGGCGTTTGATCGTGTCCCAAGGGATACGATCTGGTGGAGCCTTCGTAAGAAAAATGTCCCCGAACACTAGGTTAACATCATTGCCGACATGTACAGAGATGCGAGGTCAATGGTTCGGACGGTGGTGGGTGACACCAAGTCGATAGCGGTCACAGAAGGAGTGCACCAAGGTTCTGTATTGAGCCCTTTTCTGTTTTGTTTGGTTCTGGACTCACTCACTGAAGCGGCACAGAATTCAGCAACGTGGACATTTATATACGCTGACGACGTAGCCATCTGCACAGACAGCCGCGCTCACTTGCAAGAGGCACTCGTGTCATGGAAACATCAGTTACAGACCGGTGGCCTTGTGCTGAGTGTGGCAAAGACTCAGTTCATGTCCTTCAACGACCCAGATGCAAACAACAGTCGATTTCCATCGATGGACAATTGGTCAAATCGTGTGACCAATACAAGTATCTGGGTAGTATGATGAGCGGTTCTGGGGACTTGGAAATTAACATTCAGCACCGAATAGCCGCAGCGTGGCTAAAGTGGCGAGAAGTGACTGGTGTCACGTGCGATAGGAGAATGCCGGTCAAACTTAAAGGTTTAATCTATAAGACCATCATCAGACCAGTCCTATCGTATGGCAGTGAAACATGGGCCGTAGCTCAAAAGAATGTGCATACCATGCAAGTTGCCGAGATGAAGATGCTGAGGTGGATGTGCGGCCTTACCAAGCTCGACAAAGTCCGCAACGAGTACGTGCGAGGAAGCTTGGGCGTGCGCGACATCGCTGACAAGATGCAGGAAAGTAGGCTGCGATGGTATGGGCACGTGAAGAGGAGGCCACCCGACTACGTAGGGAACTTGGCACTACAACTTTCCATCCCAGGTCGAAGATCCAGGGGCAGACCCAAAACACGATGGAAAGATGTAGTGGTAAAGGACATGAGAGAGTGCGAGGTCTCCGAAAATGAAGTCGAGGATAGAGCGAAGTGGAGGCGTAAGACGAGAAAGGCTGACCCCACCACCATGTGAGACACATAGCCAGGAAGAGAGAGAGAGATATTTTAATTGTTAATTTCTCAATACTCCATTTATATGCAGTAAAACTAATAATACTATGGTATTTTCTATGGTAATCTATAGATTATAAGGAATAAATTGACATGCATTTCATTAAGAATCCTTAAAATTTTTGGTGGGCGCATTCTCCACATAAAAATAAGTTGTCTCCTTTACAGAGATATTTTATTATGTTGTTATATAAAACATCATGGGAGTCAGACTGTCTGTAGCCCCGTCTTGAAGTGACCGATTTGGGCAAAGCCACTAAAGTGTGAGTCAAACAAAGACGTAAACTGTGCCATTGTGAATAGTGATTACTTTTTGAATATTTTAAGCAGATTTTTAGTAAATTTAAATTTTTCAAAGCCTTATTTAGCATATTCTTTACTATAATACTCAATATTTGTAATAAATGTATTTAACTTTATGGTTATTAATGCATTTTTTTGTTTAAGATATTGATTTTTAAATATTTTAGACGATTTTATGAAGAAATTAACTACTCTTAATTATACATAATAATACGCCGTCACAACTCTTTTAATGGAATAACTACTAACGGCGAATTTTTTGGTATTGTTAGCTATCACGAAAATGCTGCTAAACTGAAACTGAAACTAGAGTAAGGTCTCCAGTTTCAATTTCTCTCTATTGCCTCGTCGATTTTAGATTTTAACTTTTATTTTATTAAAACAATGATAGTATGGTCTAGGCAAACAAGCAGGCACGCTAGTACGCACTTTCGTAAGTACGCACGTTCGCATTTTTTTTTTACAAATATATATTTTTTATACGACTTGTTCAACTTAGATATTTCCCTTCCATTTTTGACGATTTGTCAAAGTTACTTTGAAAATTGCAATTAGTGTCAACTAACTGAAGTACACTATGATAATAGGCGTACAAATGTACAATAAAATTAGGTTAGTAGCACGGTACTTTCACGGCAATTCATCAATCTTCGAAGCTGTGTTATTAATCAGGTACTTTTTATGCTCTATGTTAGGTAGGCAAATGGAAATGGTTTATGGATGATGTATTTGTGCCAATATATTTTAAGTCTCGGAATCAAGGAAGTGACACAACATTACCATTTAAAAATGTATTTATTGCTTTTCGAAGTATTCTCCGCGAAATTTGACACATCTTTCATACGATGGAACCAATCATTGAAGCAACCATTCCATTCGGAAGTTGGAGTGTCCAAAATGGCCGTTTTGCAGGCGTCCACAGCTTCTTCAGGTGATGAAAATCTCTGTCCACGCAATTTATTCCTTATTTTAGGGAAAGTATAGAAACCATTAGGGCTTAGGTAGGGGCTGTACGGCGGATGGTCTAATAAATCTCTGTTTTCTTGCTCTAAAAACTCTTTTGTTCGGTGTGCGGTGTGAGAACTCGCATTGTCGTGATGGAGGATGATGCGGCGGTTGCAGTCTCAGGAGTTAGAAAGAGTGGCACAAACTAGCATCATTTGATAACGTTGTCCCTAGAGGAACGTTTTGGAGACAAACGTGGCCACCATTTTTTTTGCAACACTCCGTGAACGAACAATTTTTGTTGACTTTAACTCATTTTCGAACACCTTAATTCGTAACTGGTTTGTTTCTTTCGGGTTCATACGCATATATCCAGGATTCGTCACCTGATACGATGTTGTATACAGCATTTGAGGATCCTGCGTGGAATCTCTCTCAGAGTTCTGACGCACCAAGTAACGCGAGCCGCTTTTTGCTCTTTACAGAGCGAATGCGGTATCCATCGGGAAAACAACTGTTTTACACCTAATTGTTCATGCAAGATTATTTGTATTTGACTCATGCCAATGTCTAAAGTTGCCTGAATTTCGCGGTATGTCACATGTCGATCTTCCTAAATCAGCTTACGCACAGCATCAACATTTTCTTGGGTGACTGCAGTTTTTGGACGACCTTGACGGGGATCATCACTGAGCTTGACAAGTCCACGTTGAAATTCAGCAAACCAGCGATAAATTGTGGTTTTGGATGGGGCTTCATCACCAAATGCAGTAATCATCCGGTCGATACACTATTTTTGTGTTAAACCACTTCGAAAGTCATAATAAATCATCGCTCTTGAATTTTTTCGAGTCAATTCCATTTTACTCAACGACTAAACAAGTTTGACAAAACCTTGTGACAAGACCGAGAATCTTTTTTTAAATAAATAAATGGTATTCGATTTTTAAAACCAAGGAGTTTTGAATTAAAAAGATTTTAATATGACCGGACTAGCGGAAATATTCCATTCCCGATACTTTTAGTGCATCCTAGTATGATTTATGTTGTGTAAATATTAATCTATCTCATAGATTCGTTTTGCACAATATTTTATTAATATTATATTAAAAGTGACATCTTTAAGTTAAATCGGTCTTTAGGTAAATTTAAATTTTTATTCTTAGTACACTTAGTTTAAGTAAAATAGCCAGTGAGCGGCAGACTTACGGTGTTTCAATAAGCTTCACATTTTTTTTAGGTAGTCCCCTATACCTGACGTACATGAAATGGGGACTCTTTAGTTTGACCGGCGTTCGATATAGAGACGCTCAGGTATTACAAGTGTACAAAATGACCAAAAAAAAAGGAGATACCTAGCAGTAAGTCTGCCGCTTTGACATCTTGAAATATTTAATAAAAGTTATAAAAAAATAACATTGGGAGACACCTATGACGGTTTCAAGATCATGGCAGATAGCTTAAAATATACATTTTTTATTAATAATTTACGGTATTTCATTAAAACTGCAATATAATTTTGTAAATGGGCTACATTAGAAGTACACTTAACCGACGAGCACGTATGCGTAGATATATGGATATGAAGGAGTCGAGGGAGGTATGTCAGCATCGTGCCAAATGGAAGTCCGTAGTCTCTGCTTACCCCTCAGGGTGACAGGCGTGAGTGTTTATGTTATATATATATATAAATGTATTGTTGATAATATTATTCGACATGAATAATTTTCATGGCAGACTACATTTTCATGCCTGGGTGATAGAACAACAATATATGCCTGCCATGAAAATTATACATGTCAAATAATATTATCAACAATATATATATTAATGGCAGTTTTATTAAAATAATGTAAATATTCAATAAAAAATTGAACTTTTCATGCTTTCTACTATGACTGAAATGGTCATAGGTGTCTGCTAATGTTGTTTTCCTAGAACTTTTATTGATTATTTCAAGATGTCAAACACGATTTTTAACACCTAAACGTCTCAATATCGACCGCCGGTAAAACTAAATATTCCCCATTTCATATACCTCAGGTACAGGGGATTAACTGAAAAAAAAAACGTAAAGCTTATTACAATTCCGTAAGTCTACCGTGCACAGGCCCTTAAACCAAATGTGTGACTTTCACGAAATATTTGACTGGCAGAATCCATTGGTAGTTCCATGGGTAACAAAAATATTAATTCTGTAAGTCTCTTATTTTTTATTTACACGACGAGTCGTAAGTGAACTTTTCAATTAAAAAAAGATTTTTTCAGGTTTAATTTTCCAGTAAATTTATGATCCCACGTTTTTTTAAGATTTTAACTTTCTGCTTCAAATTCAGAATAACGATTTTGCCTTGGTATCATTTCTCCCTGTTTACCTGTCACAAAATTTAATCATATATCTAAGAGACATATTCTAGATTATTCATATTTATTAATTTTGAGTAAAATAGTTTTGTCACACTTAACACAAATTTAAATTTCCGCAAGCACATCGATTTGCTTTGTGCTAGCATATTTTTAAATATATAATAAATCACCGACTATAAATTGATAAGACAGGTCTATTTAGCTTTGTGTCTATCTGTACTCACTTATGACATTACTTCCTGGGGTGGTGCTTCTAAAATAATATTGCTCCTACTAGAACGTGCTCAGAGAGCTGTTTTAAAGGTAACCACTTTCGGTTCATTCATTTTTCCTACACATCTACTTTACTTGGCATGTAGTGGGCTAACTGTCCGTCAGTTGTTTATCCTCAACATCATATTAAAATAGCACACCGAACATCCATTTAACTTAAAACCCAAGACGAGAAGGATGGACTTAGTTTGTGTAAACTAAGTCCATCCTTATTTTTACTTTATTTAATTGTAATCATAATTGTTCCTGTATGTAGTAAACATGTATAATTAGAAATGAAATAAAAATTATTATAATAATAATTATTATTCTCATTTCTAAGTTTATCACGCAGAGAAATCCCGAGCATAGTCCTCTCCATAGCTCGCTGAGCGACTTTGAGCGTCCTCATACGGCCAGTAGTGAAGAAACACGTCACAGTACCATAGGTCATCACTGGCAACACGCATTGGTTGTATAGTCTCGTTTTCAGGTTTTGAGGTATAGCTGACGCGAAGATGTGTCGTAATTTCCCGAACGCTGCCCAGCCGAGTTGAATCCGTCGATTGACCTCTCCGTCTAAGTTGGACTTACCTATTCAGACTATTTATCCCAGGTTTTTTTTTTGTATAGAAGAGGAGGCTAACGAGCATGCGGCTCACCTGATATTAAGTGACTACCGCCGACCATGATCAACCGCAACACCAGGGGAATTGCAGGTGCGTTGCCGGCCCTTTAGAAAGGGGTACGCTCTTTTCTTGAAGGTCCCCAGGTCGTATCGGTCCGGAAAAATCGCTGGTGGTAAACTATTCCACAGAGAGGTTGTACGCGGAAGAAAACTCCTCTTGAAACGTACAGTGGTGGACCGCCAAGCATCCAGATGGTGTGGATGGTATCGGGACGTTTGCTGCGTAGTGCGTTCACGAAATTTGGCGGCTGGGATTAATCCGAACAATTCCTCACCTCAGAGCACTCTCCATGGTATATACGAAAGAAAATGCAAAAAGATGCAACATCAATAAAATGATGTCACTTTATAATCGCCGCATAATATTAGATATAACATTCCTCAAAAAAGCTGTTGTCAGGACAGATGGCATGCAGTGAATTGCTTAATGAAATAAATTTCAAAATCCCGTACAGATATCCACGAAATCCTCTCACTAACATACTTGTTGTACCAGTAAGTAGAACAAATGCTCTAAAACATTCTCCATTATCAAGGATGTGTTCTGAGTACAATCGATTTTCCGCGTCCATTAAAGATTTTGATATTTTTCATGACTCAGTGACAAATCTAAAAAAAAGCTTACCGCACATTTTTGTTGGTAAATTAGATTTGTAATTTAATATTTATGCTACTAAATTTCTTCTTTTTGTTATACTTTTGATTTTTGATTTTTGATTTTTACTTATTAATTTGCTGCAACTCAAAATTTGTAAATTGAAATTTATTTTGAACTTAAATTAATTTAATGTCTTCTAACGAGAGTGATGTATGCACCAGTAATTGGCATGCATACCAAACTATTTATAAGACGAAGATTATTGTAATGTTTTGTATGTTATGCTGTTGGTGTGTCAATAAATAAATAAATAAATAAATAAATAAATAAATAAATAAACATCTCTTCGCAGTGCCAGTGAATCGAGCCGATCGGAAAGCACTCGGTCGTCGACGGTTCGAGCCGCTCTGCGCTGGATGCGGTCAAGTGGAAGGAGCTGGTACTGGGAAGCCCCAGCCCAGAGATGGGACCAGTATTCCATGTGCGGCCGAACCTGCGCCTTGTAAAGTTTCAGGCGGTGTGCCGGCATGAAATACTGTCCCGCTCTGCTGAGCACGCCAAGCTTTTTAGAGGCCAATTTGGCCTTCTCTTCCAAGTGACCACGAAACTGCACGTCACTCGATATGTCGACGCCACCATTGACGATATCATTGATATGCAGAAGAAACAGCGTTGGCGATAGCACGCAGCCCTGTGAAACACCAGCATTAATAGGCTTGCAAACAGAGCTTGCACCGTCTACAACGACCTTGATGCCCCGATCTGCAAGAAAGCTGGTGATCCAACCGCAAAATTTCTAGGGAAGCCCATAGAAAGGGAACTTTGAAAGAAGCGCTTTTTGCCAAACCCGATCGAAGGCCTTCGCAATGTCCAAACTAACGACCAATGCCTCCCCCTTGGACTTTACTGCCTCCACCCATCTGTGAGTTAGGTAGACCAGAAGATCACCAGGAAAACCGTATTGGCGGTCACAAATCAGCTGCTGATCCTCAAGGTACCTCATGAGCTGGCAGTTTACAATGGACTCCATTGTTTTAGAGAACAAGGAGGTGATGGCGATAGGCCAGTAGTTGGACGGGTCTAAGCGGTCGCTGTTTTTAGGGATCGGGTGGACGAAATCCGTCTTCCATGATTTTGTGACTACGCCTAGGGGGTAAGAGTACCGGAAAAGACGCGTTAAAACCGGTGCCAACTCTGGAGCACACGTCCTCAGCACAATTGGGGGGATTCCGTCAGGCCCACTCGACTTGTGGATGTCCAGGGAGAGGAGTGCTTTGCGAATCGAGCGCTGTGTGAACTGCACTTCCGGCATGGAGCACTCACACCGCGGGTTGGTCGGCGGCGTACTCCCCCCGTCATCGAGAGTCGAGTTGGACGCAAAGAAAGAGCCTAGAAGATCGGCTTTCTCCTTTACGGTATGGGCCAGTGAGTCGTCTTCCCTGTGCAGAGATTGAAAAGATGGCTGGCAGAAATTACCATGGACAGCCTTGGCGAGAGACCAGAATGCACGGGTTCCAGAAGGAATGCGAACTAGTTTCTCGCCAATTCTGCCTATCTGCTCTGACTTTGCCTTGGCAATGACTCTTTTGAAGGACCTAGAGGCGTAATTATACTTCTTTTTTAGAGCGCTGGTGCTTACATCCCGGGACGCTGATGCGTCAGCCCAGGCTTGGTAGCACTTCTGCTTATAGCATGATGCTATTTTACAGGAGCGACCAAACCATGGCTGAGATTTGCCTCCAATGGGCACCACAGAGGAAGGAATAAAAAGTTCCATACCCTGAAGTACCACATCAGTGACAGAATCCGCAACAACGTTGGGATCGTCTGGCGAGAAGCAAACCCACCCCCAAGGGTAAGATGCAAAGAAAGACTGCATCCCATCCCAATTACTGACCTATAGTGCCAAACACGGCGGCAGTGACAAAAACTGCGATTTCAGTGTGAGTCACCGCGTCACACACCGAACAAGACAATGGTCCGAGGAGCCTAAAGGGGCGTCGACGGAAATCTGATATCCGTCCGGGTGAGTGGTCAGCAGAAGGTCCAACAGGGAAGGTGCATGATCCTCCACATCTGGAATCCGCGTAGGCGAAGTAACCAGTTGTGTCAGACCATATGCCAAGGCAAAATCATGAACAGATCTCCCCGCATGATCGGTTAAACGTGAACCAAGCCATTCGGCGTGATGGGCGTTAAAGTCGCCGAGGATCACGATCTCTGCGGAGGGGATCTGCTGTAGCAAGGAATCTATAGCTATTTGGACGTGGTCGATGAGTCGATCTGTTCCGGCAATACCGCTAAGGGACCTATAGAGACACCCGTAGACGTGCGTATGGTCGTCGCTGTCTACGCGTAGCCAAAGGATGGACAGGTCCGAACCTTCAAGTCTGCCGAGGCGTCGAGAATAGATGTCCTCTCTGACGTAAACGCAAACTCCAGCCCGAGGCACAAACGAGTGTTCCAGTTTATACCCCGGGTAGGAGAGATACGAGACATCAGCCGGAGAGGACACCTGCGTCTCGGTCAGAAAGAGCAGAGCCGGCCTCGCAGTCTCGAGATGGTAGTGGACGACGTTTAGGTTAGAGTGAAGTCCCCTGATATTGCAGAAATTCACGGACAGCGTGGCAGGGGTCGCCTTGGTCTTGTTGCTCCGTTTGCCCCGAGCAGTTGTAGTCTTGAGCGGAAATTTGCCCCCCCCCTCAGAATACGCGAAGCAGCCTGAGCACCCACGCTCAGAAGTGTAGAAATATGGTCGTGGATGCTCAGCGAGGGATTCTCCTGGGGTGCTGGTACCCTCCTGGGGTAGTCTATCTTCATTTAATTCCGCTACCATGTTGGTGGGGGGGGGGATTTGGGCCTCCGGCCACCTGCACTCACCAGACGAAACGCAGATGCAGAGCTTCCACTTCACGCCGGTATTCTGTGAGGTGGTACCACCCCGGTTTGAGCCGGCCCATACGTGCAACAGCAAAGCTGCCGCGTGGCCTTACCACTGTTAAAAAAACGTTGACAAGTCAACAACTTTGAACATAGTGCTCTCAACAACTACTGGCATAGTTGTGACATGGACATTAAACATGATCTTTGTTTTGTACAAGTTCATCTTAAGGCCTATCCGTTGGAGTACACTATTGAGGTCATTGAGCATAGTGCTTAGATTCTCCAGCAATTCTGCGATAGAGACTTTATCGTCGGTAAATCGAATGTGAGTGATGTACTCGCCATTGATGTTAATACCGTATCCTTTCCAGTCCAGTAGCTTGAAAACGTCTTCCAATGCAGCTGTTAAGAGTTTCGGGGATATAACCTCACCCTGTATTACACCACTCTGTAATTGGATAGGTTTTGGACTCTGGTTCTGTACCCGGATAGCCATCGTAGCCCTACTGTACAAACACTCCAGCACTTCGATATAACGACAGTCCACTTGGCACTGCTGAGGGACTGTAGCACCGCCCAAATTTCGACGGAATCAAAGGCTTTCTCATCGTCCACATAAGCCAGGCAAAGAGGCAGTTTGTACTCTTTGGACTTCTGTACAATTTGCCGAAGGATATGTATGTGGACTATGGTTCTAAAGCCTTTTCGGAAACCGGCTTGTTTGGGAGGCTAGAAGTTGTCGAATCTGCGTGCGAATCGAGACGATTCGTAATGACTCACGAGAACAGCACGTAGACGCGGCTCAAAAGGGATATCGGTCTGTAGTTCTTCAAGAGAACGTTATCTCCTTTTCTGAAGAACAAGACCACCGCACTTTTGCTTAGGCCCTTGGGAATAGTGCCACTATGGAGAACGGAATTAAAGAGCTTCTGAAGGACTTCAAATACCGATTTTCCACCCGCTTTTAAAAACTCCGCTGTAATTGCATCCTCGGCCGGAGAGTTGCCATTTTTTAGGTACTGGAGAGCCATTCTAATCTCGCTCAGACCGACGGCCGGATATCATCGGAATAGGGTCGGATAAGACTTGCTCTTGGCTCGCTACTCACATTTGCGTGTGGCTCTGACGATGACGTGTACAGCTACCCATAGAACCTCTCAATCTCACTCAAAATTTCAGGCATCCAGGAAACGTTGCTGCCATACTCGGTTTTTAGCTTTGACAGTTGAATCTTTCTGACAGACAGATCCCTGGCAAAGACTTTGGAGCCTTAGTTCTGCTCAATCGCTTCTTCAATACGAGCTGTAATGAAGTTGCGTAAATCCCGCCGCATGTATTTGGAGATCTGCCTGTTCAGTGACCTCTATTCTGCCAATTTTGCTGAAGACTGCAGTTCCATTTCCCGTCTAACAGCCAAGAGATTAAGAGTGTGATCGGAGAGTTTTTGTGTTCTTTGGCGGCGGGTCTTGCAGAAATAGCTCCGACCGCATGGACAGTTTCCACAAGCTTGTCACGAACGACATCTTCCACTGCATTGTATTCTTCTGGGCACTGAAAATGGTTTTGTAACTCAAGCTGAAAAGTTTTGGGACGTTGGATTCGAGCACAAGAGGGACGGAGCGTTGACTTCATTAGAGATACGTCTCCAACTTAAGGTTTAGGTACAGTGTGCCTCGAACCATTCGGTGATCGCTGCCAGTTTTCACCATCGCGATCACTGAGACATCACTGATTAGTTGGCGTCTGGTCGTCATAATAAAGCGAATCTCATTTTTAGTCGAACCATCGGGGCTCGACCAGGTCCAATTCCAGTACTTCTGGAAGAAACAGTTCATCATAAGGAGTCCCTCTTCTGCGTGTGCCTTCGTGTTTTTTATATATATATATATATATATATATATATATATATATATATATATATATAAGGTATATTCAGTAAATATGTTTTACAACAAATCACAGTTAACTACTAAAGAAATGTGAAATAAAATTTTTACGATAAATGGATTTTTGATTTAACAATAAAAATCATTATTTTGTAAATAAAATACAAATACATAAAAACCCTCGGGCTATTATGTCAACAGGTCGGTTTCTAACTGAATCAGAATAATGAAAGTCAGAGTCTTAAGTTTATTTAAGTCATAAGAACTGGTAGCTACTTCAAGCAAAAGTATCGGCCATTGTTATATCCGTTCAATCAGTACCAGCTCCTTAAGTGATTGATACGAAAAGCCCGTGCCTTTAGTGTACTGGTACCATATAATTATATTTCCTACCTCTTTCAAAAGTCCTTTTGGTTCTTTATCTGTGTACTACTGTTTAATTGTGATTTACAAAATGGTACACTAATAAGATTATGAAAGATTTTGAGATTAAAAGATATTAATTAATTTTGTATATCGAATTAAATCAGTGGATATATTTATTGTTATAGATAAATCCTTTTCCACTCAGGAGTCCATCGGAGTAGGCCTATTTTTTTATTCTAGAGTATCGCATTAAACGCTGGTGGTTGTTATCAAAGTAGACTTTAGACAAACTTCAATTTTAATAAAAAACTAAAAAAATATCGTAAATGACATGTCTCAACGCTTCTCACATGGGAGTCGCTTGACATAACGTTTACTTAATTTCTATAGTTTTCTATGCTATTCAGTCAATTTGCATAACCCCACTGTAGCTTATTTTAATTTAAAGTTCCATTCAAGTGTCCATGGATTGAGAACAATAGAGACCATATAATAGGAATATAAGTGTAATTATATGGATAAGAAATCATACTTTTAAAAGAGAAAATTAAGTAGTTTATTAGTATTGTAACTTGTTGGAACGTGTAGTAACGTTGTAAGAATATCTACTAACTTATATCGTCATGAAAATGTCGTAAGAGGCGACGGAGGGAAATTGAAACAGTAGATGGGTAGCAGCATCTTCCTGCTAACAACTCAAAATAATAAAAAAACTGCGGTTGCCAACGCGCTTGCTACATGGCAAAATCCCCCCATGAGACAATTTTTGAGGGTGCTTACGATCAGCAGTGGACTTTTATAGGCTGTTATGGATGGATGGAATGACTTATTTATTGATATGTTTCTTACCAAGTTGCAATAATAATAAATCTATTCATTTTATTAGCAGAAGAAATTATTGGAAGTGTATTTCATAGGTTGAATCTCGCAATTTACGCGGAAACACTATACCACTTTTAACGGTTATGTGGGATACTACCTGTGCCAATACTTTTTATTCTAGTTCGTTGACTGTGAATTGTTAACATACTTGCCTGACAGCCTTCACTATATTCAGCACTTTTTTGTTTCGTGGTGGTAATTTTGTGATTCTCATGTATATACTTGTAACTGATGTAATAGGGTATATCTAGCATGACTTAATTTTGTGTTCCAAAATCTTTAAGATTCTATTACAAGCTGTACCCCAGAGGTGAATTTCGTAGTTCCAAATTGGTTTAAAGATGGTCTAGTACATTTAGTATTTTGCTTTCATAGGACGGTCTTGATTCACGACCTATGAAGAAGTTATTTGGATCCTCGTATACTCGTAGGAAAGTTGTGTCATCGGAAAATAGAAAATATGTAGTACGGGTGAGTATAGTAAGAAGATGAATTAGATGAAAATTTATTAGAGAAGTAGCTTAAGGTGTCTAACAGTAAAGGTTAAATAAAAAATACATATTGAACATAGGTAGATTTTCACGCTTTATATGGACTGTTTGGTCGGCCCGCGTGCTATTTAATCACACAATATTTATTTGATATTTCTTTTTAAAATGATATATACTCTTTTATCGAAAAACAAACCCATAATTCACTCACGTACATTAACATACATGTATATTAAATAATACACATACATGAATTTATATTATTAACTAAACTATTTTTATATATATATATATATATGTATGTATATGTATATACATATCAAAAGTCCAGTGCTAAACATAAGCCTCCCCATAATTTGCTTCATGGGGAGGATATTTGCCATAGTTCTCACGCTTGGTTAATGGGTTGGCAGACAGAATTGTTTAATTTTTTTTTATTAGGAAGACGCTGATTCCGTTCTCTTGGTTTGTGTCCCTTTGTCGCCTTTTGCCACTTCCACGGAAAGATATGGGTTAGTAAACATCTTTGTTGCATTCTATGGGGGGGGGGGGTTTAAAGGAGCTTTGTTCAACCGTGGACTTGTAAAGGACTGTAATGATGATAAAAGAGTAAATATCTACACGATTTAAAGCCTTCATATTATTGAAATCGTAGCTGATTTAAATAAAATGTAATCGGTACATGCATGTTCTGGTTTATAATAATAACATTACATCGTTCATAGTAAATAAATTACAAAAAATTAAATATAGCCTGTAATAAATGAAATTCAAAGACTGATATGTGTACTTAAGTCGGCGTAGCCAAGATAGGGGCATGTGTTCAGAGAAATAGATTACAGTTTCACTCCGTGCGACCGTTGTCAAAGGACAGCTGGGAACCTGTCACCATCCTCGGGATGAAAATAATTTTAATCTATTCTTCATTAAGCTTATTCTTAAAATAATATTTTTATCATTATTATAAATATGAAATTGTAATAATATATTATACCTATGCAAATATATAAAAAAGGTGTCTGTAATTTCAAAATAACAGCAGTAAATGCGTATGTAAGTATATACCGTACTTATAACAAAACAAAAAAACTATTTTAATTTTTTTGTCTGTCTCTTGTCTGTCTGCTTGTCTGGTTGTTCCGGCTAATTTCCAAAACGGCTGGACCGATTTTGACGGGCTATTCATGCGAAATAATGGATGATATAAGGAGTAACTAAGGCTACATTTATCTCAAAAAAGAATTAGAGTTCCGCACAAATAAATAATAAAACTCTTAAAATTGTGAACAAAATCGATTCAAATAGGGAAGTAATATAAATAACTAAAAGTTATTATATGCGAACGAAGTCGCAAGCACAGCTAGTAGAAATATAAAAAAATTAATATCGTAATAATTAAAAATTGTTAATTTGTTGTTGTTAATTAAAAATGTAAACTAAAAAATTTATGTGACTTCTGAACAACTTAAACGATTGTGTTCATCTTTATAAAATATATTTTTACTGTCACAACGATAGTTCGTAAGCTTTGCTAGGGTCCGAAAAGTAACACTGTGGTTAAGTTAGACACAAATTCTATATAAGCAATTATCATCAAATATATAATTTTGGACTCTATGGACTCTGTTATTTACAATATAATATAGACTTAGTTAAAATAAAACAAAATCACGAAATTTGAACTCTATGGGTGTAGTGGTCAAGTTATTAATTAATTTAATTACCTCGTCGCACTACATACCGAAAAGTATACAAACGTTTCCCAGATCAGCTTTTTTAAATATAAACTATTATAATAACTTGTGAATTGAGTATAATATTTTTCTTTATTTTAAACTTTCACTTTTATAGCCATTACCTTATTCTGCCAT
Source organism: Parnassius apollo (assembly GCA_907164705.1). NCBI lineage: Eukaryota > Metazoa > Arthropoda > Insecta > Lepidoptera > Papilionidae > Parnassius > Parnassius apollo. The sequence continues at coordinate 1,950,533 of CAJQZP010001188.1, read as the reverse complement.
AGTTTTATTACATATGTTATATTAGTTTTATTCGTAGGAGTCCATCTGTGTTTGTATCACTCTCTTACTTATTTTTGCCGCCAAATAGCAGAACTTGACAAAGAACCTAAAGTTTTTTTCGTTTGAAGTTGGCTGCAAGTATCCATGGAGGACAGTAACCGCTTACATCAGTTTTATAAAAGAAATAGTATAAGTACTAGATCTGCAACCTTTGTACCGATTCTCTTAATATTTTTCTTCTTTCTTCATTTTATTTCTTAAATGAAGGAAGTTATTTTTATCATCCAGAAAACATTTTTCGACAATCTGTAATGTTAATATTAACAACTTATTTGTAGGTGTATTTCACCAGATATTATGCTGTTGGTGCATGTGTAGTATTGTCCTCTATTCTTTTTTCTCAAGGGAGAGTAGTATCTTCCTTACAAACCACAAATTTGAAAATACGGCATACTAGCTGGCTGTGTATTCCCAAGGGTGGAGATCGCGATTTTCGTAACGAACTTCCCTCATAAATCTACGCCTTACATGATGCTTGTTTGCATAATATAAAACTTATTTAGTATGTATGTGATGTCCCTTGTGTTTAATACTTACCTGTAGCTTTAGTTTCGTTTTGACAAGACAATATAATATTTTTATGATTTAAAAAAAACACTTTACTTTTTTTTCTACTCACTTTTACAGAGAGAAGTGAAAAAAGATGTATAGTATTATATGAAGACAAAAAATTATATTTATATAGTTAGTACTTTGTACATAGATTGAAACTATTATACAATGTCATATAATAATATTAATTTATACAAAAGTCAAACCTTTTCTTAACCTATTCTTTATCTAACTATACATTTTATTTTAGGCTTTATAGTACATGGTGATGTTATTTTATATGCCAATTATTCAAGTGGTTCAATTATTTTTATGTGCCCCAAATCTATAAAAAAAACTAAATACCGCCACGGATGATTCATGAGGTGTTTAAATAAAAAATATAAATTTATAATGAAATGGTAAAGTTCACCCGAATTCACTGTGATATATAATGTATATATAAGGAAATATCCTCAGTCATTATATTTTAATAGAATAGCAAGAATAAACAACATCAGAAATTTAAAATACTTTAAAATTCATTGTCATAAATTATAATTTATTATCTTAATGATATGAAATGTTTTTATTAATTTTATCGTATTTTTTACATTACTTTATCTAAAACAGCAGACATATTATGTCAAATATTCGAAAATTTTCGTAAAATTATGCGACGAAGAAGACGATATTTATATGGACAAACTACATATAGTTTTAATTAATATAGATTGCTGTTGATAAAGATTACTTTGCTTCTATTCGCTTCATGAAATAAAATTATTTGTCTCACTTACTTAGAAGAGCACCTCCTGCCCTCTCTCAATTGCGTGCACTATCCCCGTCACCACTACTCCCTGCACCACTACTCCCAACACCACTATACTAGGAAAGACACATATCACACTTATGAAAGATGTCGCCTTTAGGTTTAGAATTTTTATATTATTGCATATATTATGAGTTTTTCGCTTTCTCAAAAAAAACGGCAATGAGAATGAAATGAAAGCGAAACTTCTGAAAGCGGGTGGAAAAACCGATCGCTGCACTACCAGAAAATACCAGAATCTGTTTATTAATTCTCTATTAAATTATGATCGTTGTTTAAGTTTTTTTTACATCAGCAAAATAAAGTAGGCAAGTAACGTATATATGTTATATGAATGCCAGAAGTACACATACCAATATACGATGGTTTCATCATTTGGTCGAAAGCAGCAAGGAGAACTTAGCAATTCCTTTTTACACACAACTTAAGAGGATTATGGCATGACAAGGTTTTCGCGTGACACTAGTCTTGAAAATGAGTGCTCTCAATACCATAAGTACAATATTGTCAGGCTTTAAAAAATAAAATTTATTATCCAAAATACTCTTATATTTATTTTAGTGTAAAATATATACTTATATTTATTTTAGTGTAAAATATATTTTATTAAAAAAATATTATAAACAGGATATTTTTAAATATTTGAATTAGTTAATCATTTTGATTTTTTTCCATTATGCCTTAATATTGGTGAGTGCAAAAAATGTATGTTTATTTTCTTATAATACTAATATAATACATGAAATAATAAATTTATTTACAAAAAAGTCATGCCAGCTCAAGTGCTGGGATCAGTACTAGTTTAGCACAAACTCGACGTTGCAGGCAACGATATGAATTATGGATCTTCAAAAAAAGAGATTACTCCTTTCCAAAAGGCTGGCAACACATTTGTAATTCCCCTAGTGTTGCGGTTGTTCATGGGCGGCGATAGTCACTTACCATCAGGTAAGTCACAAGCTCGTTTACCCCCTCTTATATAAAAAAGGCAAACATCACGGAGAAACCTGCATGTCGACTCAGATAGTTTTATTGAAATTGAGTGCCGCATTTGTCTTCGGTCATTGGGCATCGTTTTAAACCTCCCTATATTTTTTTAAGATAGATATATTTTAAGCGAAAAACGCATAATATATGCAATAATATAATAATTCTAAACCTAAAGACGACATCTTTCATAAGTGTGATATGTGTCTTTCCTAGTGTAGTGGTGTTGGGAGTAGTGGTATTGGGAGTAGTGGTGACGGGGATAGTGCATGCAATTGAGAGAGGGCAGGAGGTGCTCTTCTAAGTAAGTGAGACAAATAATGTTATTTCATGAAGCGAATAGAAGCAAAGTAATTTTTATCAACAGCAATCTATATTAATTTAAAACTATATGTAATTTGTCCGTATAAATATCGTCTTCTTCGTCGCATATTTTTTTACGAAAATTTTCGAATATTTGACATAATATGTCTGCTGTTTTAGATAAAGTAATGTAAAAAATACGATAAAATTAATAAAAACATTTCATATCATTAAGATAATAAATTATAATTTATGACAATGAATTTTAAAGTATTTTAAATTTCTGATGTTGTTTATTCTTGCTATTCTATTAAAATATAATGACTGAGGATATTTCCTTATATATACATTATATATCACAGTGAATTCGGGTGAACCTTACCATTTCATTATAAATTTATATTTTTTATTTAAACACCTCATGAATCATCAGTGGCGGTATTTAGTTTTTTTTTTATAGATTTGGGGCACATAAAAATAATTGAGCCACTTGAATAATTGGCATATAAAATAACATCACTATGTACTATAAAGCCTAAAATAAAATTTAGAGTATAGTTAGATAAAGAATAGGTTAAGAAAAGGTTTGACTTTTGTATAAATTAATATTATTATATGACATTGTATAATAGTTTCAATCTATGTACAAAGTACTAACTATGTAATTATAATTTGTTGTATTCATATTTATTACTATACATCTTTTTTCACTTCTCTCTATAAAAGTGAGTAGAAAAAAAAGTAGAGTGTTTTTTTTAAATCATAAAAAATATTATATTAACTTGTCAAAACGAAACTAAAGCTACAGGTAAGTATTAAACACAAGGGACATCACATACATACTAAATAAGTTTTATATTATGCAAACAAGCATCATGTAAGGCGTAGATTTATGAGGGAAGTTCGTTACGAAAATCGCGATCTCCACCCGTGGGAATACACAGCCAGCTAGTATGCCGTATTTTCAAATTTGTGGTTTGTAAAGAAGATACTACTCTCCCTTGAGAAAAAAAGAATAGAGGACAATACTACACATGCACCAACAGCATAATATCTGGTGAAATACACCTACAAATAAGTTGTTAATATTAACATTACAGATTGTCGAAAAATGTTTTCTGGATGATAAAAATAATTTCCTTCATTTAAGAAATAAAATGAAGAAAGAAGGAAAATATTAAGAGAATCGGTACAAAGGTTGCAGATCTAGTACTTATACTATTTCTTTTATAAAACTGATGTAAGCGGTTACTGTCCTCCATGGATACTTGCAGCCAACTTCAAACGAAAAAAACTTTAGGTTCTTTGTCAAGTTCTACATACTATAACATTTTTATTTTTATAATTTTTTTATTCCCAAGTTATAGTATGCCAAATTATATCAGAAACTTCACTTGTTTACATCATCTTTAATTATGCATAACTGTGTGAAATTGGTCCTTTTTTGGTGTAATTAATAAACAATTTTGGACTATATATTGGGCAACCTGTATTTTAATACTACAGTGTTACTATTTATATATAAAACACAGACATCAAATATATTCTCCGTCTCCATATTCATTCCATTGCTTGTGAATAAATTAGGCTATATGGGCATTAAAAGATCTCCAGATAAATAATGTAATATATAATAAAAGACTACTTAACAAATAGAACGCAGCAAGTTAAGGTTGATAATCATGTTAGTAAAGCACTTAACACATAATTTGGCGTACCACAAAGAAGTGTACTCGATCCTGCACTGTTTTTAACATATATTAACGATATCCTCAATATTACAATTACACAAGGTAAGATCTTATGTTTTGCTGACGATACAACCCTTCTTTTTCATGTGCAATAAGCGTGGCAATAAGTTTATGAAAATGCTCAGGAATGCTTAAATAAAGTATCTGAGAGGCTAATAAACAACATTTTAACATAGAAGGTTTAAATAAAGTTATCAAACTTGTAACGCTACAATTCAAAGTTTTAAATTAAGAAATATGTTAATGCCTTAGCAAAGCTTGTTAAATATTTTAAGGCTTATGTACATAATATTAGGAATACAAATAACACAAGACTATTGACCATAAAATTATTTATTATTTGCTTTGTTTGAAATCATTTAAATTTTTCCTTCATGCTTCATCATTTTCAATCAAAATTAAAACTTTGTGAAAACCTGAAATGACAATTATAAGGCATTAATTGACACCTCTATTTTAATAAGGCATTAAGAGAAACTAATATTTTACTGGGGCTCGGGCTTATCATCAGAGCTTTGGCTGATGACTCCCCATTTGAAAGCTGCCAAAATAGTAGTGCAAAAAATATACCTACTAACTGGTATTGCCAAGTAAGAAACTGTGTGGAAAGAACAAATGGTGATATTTTATATGTGGTAGAGCCACGCTGCAGTTATATTAGAAGTAAAGTTGTAGCACGAATTGGTCGGCTCGACCGGGGAAAGACCACGCTCTCACCGAATACCACCGTAAAATAGCAGCTTAACGCCGTTGTTTGGTATGGTGAATGTAGAGAACCGGAGACCCTTTTTACTGGAAACGAGGCATTCCATCTTAGTCCTCACGGGTGACAACGCATCTGCATTTTGATTCATAATCGAGGATGGATGTAGATGTCTATGGGCCACAGCAACCACTTACCATCAGGTGGACTGTGTGCTCGTTTGTCACCCTATCCTATAAAAAATGGGTTTATGAAAAGCACATTCCGAAGCTTGGTCATTGGCATGGTATTCCACCACAGTCCAGAGAAAGCTTAACAACCAATATATCGTGCTTATGCAACAATTTGCAGTATCATGCAACATCAAAGTTGTTGTTTTTTTGTAAATATATTATGTATATTATATTTGGGTATATCCTCACATACATAATTACTATTAGAATGCTTGTTTACTAAACATTAATTTAATTTTATATTGCAAAATTCCAAAGGAACGACCAAACGATAACACATCACGTCTGTGTAGCAAAGCAGAATGTTGACAATTACCCGACAAAAAGAGAAGATTAATAAATACATACTTCAACTAAAATTTATTTGTATGATTACCTTTCCATTCTTTTGAGTTTATATCTATGACTTAGTTGGGCATTATGTGTACGAATTAATTGATTTTACTTACACAAAAGATTGTTACACTCTTTGAGCCTTACGTCTATACTCTAAAAATAAGGTCAAATATATATTACAGTATCAAAACAATAAAACTTTGGCGATAAATATAGAGGAACAGGTTATAAAATAGTAAAAATTATTTTTAAAGGGAAAGAGTTTTAGAGAAAATTAGCTAAACTTACATTTAGATTTCATAACACAATAGTTACTTTACAACAATTTATGTGATAATCAATGATATTATGAGAAAAGAGGTAGATAGGTTATACGCGCACCGCAAGTGGCACGTAAAAACACTACTAATGAGCAAACCTGAGCTCAGTCGTCGTGCTATTGTCGCATCATTGACAACGGCGTTGATAGTAATTTGTGTTTTGTTTTTGCACCAAAAATGCCGTCATATGTTATTTTTGTTGTTCTTCAAAATTACGTATTTATATGTTGAGAAAAAATAGAGACGGATAAAAATCAAGAGTTGAGAGAAGGATATTGTTTGAAAGAATGTAAGAGGTTTCTGAGTAATTCAAATTGTGACATGTAGTTCTTGTTTTTTGGAGGGTAAATTAGTTATGTCATTATTAATTAATAGTTGATTTATTTGTTTTGTAGCGAACGAAGTGGTTAATATGTTCGTATATAAATTGTTATTACGGCACTTTATTTGATAATAAATTTTTATTAAAATCAATTTTTTCCTGCTTTGGATGCATTTTTACTACTTTATTCTACTACTTCACTACATGCACTCATGAGTGAATCGCGTTTTAGGCATAAATCACAGTGTACGGTATAACGTCATATCTGATTAATTATTCTACATTCCTACTACCTACTACACAAGAAAACGCACTGTCGCAAATTACATTTGTCTCTTTTACGCTTGCGAAAGTTGCCATCATGCCACCCTGCTTTGACGTCTAATCGTAATGTAGTGTGCTATTGCAATATTTAGTTATTTATGTGTGCGTTAGTTTGCCGTTTTTGAATATCGAATATTGTGGAGGTAACCTATCTACACCTTTTTACTTATAATATCATTGGTGATAATGCATACTTTATGACACTCATTTTAAGTGAATTTTAAGAACAGAAAACGTTATTTTTTCCTAGTTTGGCAACTTCCAATATAATTTTATTTGTTTATTGAAAACCAAACACTTTAGACTGTCAAAATCACGACAAAGCCAAAAAATAATGACTTTGTGACTAAGAGTAGACATCAATTTTGATTTATTTTGTAATTTTCTTATAATAGCAATAATTGCGGGAATCAGTTTATCTCCTATTTTATCTACTGTGGATATTATATCCACCTGTAGACCAATGCTCGCAGGGTGGATAAAATTGAGCGAGAGATAAAAGTTTTATCCTCTCCCCGTGGATATATTGCCTCCTTCCCATGCTAGCCCCACTGGGGTGGTTCTGAAAGGACAAAATAATGCAACTAGAATGAGCACATGGATTTAAACTAAAAGTATCCGCTTCACTTCCCTTTCTTTATCATATTGTAGACTTATACAAGTATTGGAAAGTCCTATCTGTTAGGCAGTTCTTTATTCTACAATGTATCATTAAAAAGCACTCACTCTTACAGTATAATTTTAAACTTAACTAATTTTCTTACAGTATAATTTACAATAGATAAAATATAAGCGCAGATTTATCTAGTCTGATACTACAACGCCAAATTTTCTCATAATTTTTGATCTTTCTTGGTAATTATCTATCTAATAAAGCAAACGCTAGAATTGGTATATATCCATTTAGCCCCTCAGTCCCCTTAAAATTCCCAAGCGGTCGCATGCGACCTCATCCACCCACAGCTCTTTAAACTTATATTTAGAGAATACTTTTCTATGATGAAGGTTTACATTATAAAATTCATACAAAATTCTTTATATAAAAGTCAGGTTTTACTTCATTACAAAAAGACTATTATATTTTGGTAAACAAAAAAAAACATACCAAGCAAATGTCGCTTAATTCAATTCACTTTCCCGCTTAATATAATTAATACGTAGTAGAGCCATGCTGCAGTTACATTAGTAGTATAGTTATAGCACGTACGGGTCGGCTCTCACGGAAGGACCACGCTCTCACGGAATACCAGCGTAAAATAGTAGCTTAACGCTACTGTGTTTCGTATGGTGAGTCTAGAGAACCGGATACCTTTTTTACTGGAAACGAGGCATTCCATCTTAGGCCTTACAGGTGACAACGCCTTTGTATTTTGATTCGATGAAAATGTCTATGGGCCACAGCAACCACTTACCATCAGGTGGACTGTGTGCTCGTTTGTCATTCTTCTCCTACAAAAAATAGTCTTCCCATTAGACAAGCAAATTGGCAACTACAGTTCTTAATAGTATATCATGATGGTGCTTCCTATCACCTGGTTAAGTTGTCCTCTGTTGACTCTTAAGATATCCGAGGGATGAAATGAGATAGTTGATATTCTTACGGCACCATCACATGATGTACATTATATATACTTATTTATTATATTATTGAAATTATTTAAATTTTAAATATTCAAAATTATTGCTATATTTCTTTAATCTGCTTCTATGTATTCAGCTACAGTTTAAAACAATATAAAAGCAGCTATGATATCTACTGCAGCTGGAAAAAAAAGTAATGAAAATTATGACAGATATGAAGAAGAAGATTAGACAAATGAAATGACAAAAACAAAACATAACTTAATGTTTTAAAGGTGATGCAATTCACTTATTAATTGAACTGCAGATTAAATGGCATTTTAAAAAGTGGTTTCATATATTTTAAGACCTATCTAATAATAGGCTAGAACAAATGAAACGCCTCTTTAAATCAACGTGTTAAGATAAAAAATTTTCAATGATATAAAAAACTATTTTCAAGTTTAACATGTGCAAATCTAGCCGCGTCGAGGAAAAATTTACCCAATTCAGTTTTTTGTAAAAAAAATTTCAAAGATCAAGAGTTTAAGAAAGTTGTTATGATCAAACGGAAGGATATTATTATAGAGTAAAGATGAAAAGGTAATTGAAACGTCGGCTAATGGAGTTACTTAATTAAAAAAAACTGCTAAACTAAATTTGAATGACAATAGTTTGTTACTGGCCTGTGTAAGCCTGTAAATTTTTTGCAGCAAAGAAGACTTATTAGTTAAAAACGGACCTGTTTGAAAAACTTAAGTCAATTAATTAGAATGTCAATAAAAGGGTAAATGTCAATTAAAACTTATTATTACAGAACACTTTTTTCCTAGCAGAGTAATAATTAATACCAAATTTAGGATTCAAGTACCTACCTAATTATTTTGACAATAATATTGTTTTGATATATTTGCATTTGAATATAACGTCTTATCGATTATCTTTTACTGGAGTTTTTTTCTATTATGTGCGAGCAGCTATGCAGGTATAGAGAAAGAGATCAGTATCACGGCGACCTAAACGATCTATTGTGATCGCTTCTATGGATATAGTTCACTGCCAAGCCCTATGTATTTCATGAATAGAAGGAATTGCGTAGCCGTAAGTAATTTCAATTCTTCTGGGCGGAGTACATAAATTCCCAGATGAGTGTTACGTTTGCGCATTTTATTGCGCTATTAACTAACATATTTTATGGGTTATTTGAATATCTGAAATAAAAATTATTATTATTATAATATTAAGGGTCTGTAATCAGTTAGGATGTGCAGAGGCGTTTCTTCCGTTATGTAACAGAACCAACACACCTTTGAGTTTCTTAGTTCCAGGATTGACATGTGCTTTTTAAGACAACAGTGTCCAGTTAGGGCTCTTGCCAGAATGCGCAATTTATTTTCACTTAATCCCAGGGCTTCTAAAGCAAATTTACGATCAAAAGCCAAGATTAAGCTTTTATAATGTTTTAAGCCTGGTGTGTTAGACCAGATCTTATGTGATTTATTGTGATAAAGAGTTTCAAAGTTATATCGGGCTAGGATTCTTGAAATTACACAAAATGGCTCATGTCCAAATTGTGTGCAAGTTTGTCGGCAAATTCGTTACATACAATACTCTCGTGACTAGAACCCATCTTAAGACGACCCTGTTGTTACATCCCCGGGCGGTTAAACGGTTCACGCAGTCTCAAACTATCTTCGAGCTCACTAAACTTGACATCGGCGCTAGCAGTGCTGCTTAACTATCAGAGTTTATATAAATTATGTGGCTGACGTAGTGTTTTTGCAGATTGATTTCCGCACACTGAAGTATGGCGAAAATTTCTGCCTGAAAGTTAAAGGTGAATCTATCCAAATTCATAATAAGTTTGAATTTAAGGCGTTCCCCCGTAAATTCCAAAACCTACGTCGAGGCTCATTTTAGACCCATCGGTATAGCATATGAGGCTACTGACCTCACAGATAACATGGCCATTCAGCCAGTTTTCTCCAAAGGATAATTCCACTATATACTTTTTTATTAAAAGTGTGTATTGGACTCATTCGATATCATGCATAAGACCGTTGTTTCCTCAATTGAGTCGAGCATGGATCTCAATCCGCAGGAGAGCAAGCTCAGGCCACACTGGGTGTTAATCCTACATAAACTAGCCCTCGCCTCCTTGTCTTGATAAAGATCAATATGTGTTAGGCATAGAAGTGCATTAAGAGCCACTTTTCACTATCTTATCACAGTTTCACTATTAATGAATTTACCATCGGACTTTTTAAGAAGCCCAATCTGATTAGGTTTAGTTTTCGATAGCATTTTTTAGTCTTGCACTGACTGCAAGGAAAAGACTCAAATTTCTCGCATATTTCTCCTCTTGGATTTCGTAATTTCTTTATTATATTCAGTTAGGGCTGCATTATAAATATCTCTCTCTCTTTAGTTTTCTAAGCCCTATTAAATAGTTTCCAGGTCTTTTCCCCAAGTTCTTATAGCTTAGAATTCCACCAAAGAACTTTTCGTATTGAGGTCTTGTTCTACAGTTTCTATCTGTCTACAGTTTCTGTCTCCGTCGCTAACTCCAGACCTTCAATCGTTTTGGTTCTTTTAGGAAAAGTTTCATCCTTAGGCTATCTCTGTAGATATCCCAGGAGGTCGCTTTTGGATCCCTAAAAGCAATGGTTTCATAGGTTGGTGATGCACCAACCACAAACTTAATGTGTGTAATCAGACAGAATCGATGGTAGGATCTGAGTTCTCTTCGGGAAGATTGGCTGAGAAAACGTTTACTATGGCCACCTTGCATCGCTTGAGATTTATGAAGGCTATAACCAGATCATCATTGCAGTACTCAGGGATAGCTAAAAGTTTAATATTTTTATTGTAAATTATACAAGCTCTGGGTCTACTGCCTTTAGTGTTGACCAGAATCTTACTGGCAGCCGACAATCCCAGAACTTGACCGTTGACCACCCAAGGCTCTTGTATAAGGGCGAGTTCAATATTTTCCTCCACCACGGCAGAAACAGCTGCTGCATGGTGAAAATTTGCCTGGAGGACCCTCGTCTTACCCTTGGGGTTAGCCATTTATGGACGTGGAAGGGTAGGGGTCCTTTTTGCCTGTTGAGGATGAAGACGTCCTTTACCGGCACTCTTGACCCCTGCCTTACCTTTCGCTTTACCGCTCCTATCTTCTCTCCCCCCAGGCCTGGAAGACAACAACGGAGGACGTCAGACCGAGGCAAGATCAGCGCCTTGGGTCTTCGTCACTCTCACTGATGGCATTCCAGTCTCACTCCGAGAGATGGAGGGCTGGGGGGATCGGAATTGGGTCGGTTCAAGCTCCACTGCCACGTCAGAGCCTCCCAAGACTTTAATAGTTATCATTTAAAAACCAAGGACGACTCTACCGCCTGCCTTCCGAAGAGCCTCTGCCGATGGGACGTTCAAAGAAAAGGTTACTAGAAACCCATTCTCCTCGTCCCTACGGTCGTTGATTCTCCAGAGCTCGGTATGGACCTCTTCGTTTTGTCCCCTCAACAGCACAGCTGCCTCCTCTTGAGAGTTAGCTTCGCTGCGGTGGAAATATTATGTAATGCCCAGATGAGGCTTAGGCAGTTCGCCCTCGGGTATTATCGAGAGCTCTGCGTCCGGCTAGGGTTTCAGATTTTTGATCTCACCCACAATCCAGTCCTGGCTTGCCTTATTCAAACACGTTACCAGAATCCAACCTGGCTTGTGAGTGAAATCCGAAAATGTTGGTCCCATTTCCGGCTGCGTCCCACAGGCCGTCTTAGCGATGGCCTGTGTTAGTGCCCGGAGGACCAGCCGCATCTACTCCACACTCATAGGATTCGAAATTTGAATTCCTACACCCGCGGAAATGATGAGATTGACTTCAATATGATGACCAGATGCCAACTGTTCAGTGGTGTCTCAGTGATAGCAAGGGTGAAAACTGGCAGCAATCACCGAATGGTTAGAGGCACACTGAACCTAAAAATTAAGTTGGAGAGGTCTAGTCTAATGAAGTCAATGCTCCGTGCCCCTCTTGCTCTATTCGTCAATCCCGAAACCTTTCAGCTCGAGTTACGTTACCGCTTTCAATGCCTAGAATATTGCAATGCAGTGGACGAATTGAATGACAAGCTCGTGGAAACTGTCCATGCAGTCGGAGCTAAGTTCTGCAAGACTTGCCGCAGAAGAACACAAAAACTCTCCGATCAACTCTTAATCTCATGGCCGTTAGACGCGAGATGAGGCTGCAATCGTCAACAGATTTGACGAGACTTACGCAACTTTAATACTGCTCGTATTAAAGAAGCGATCGAGCGGAACCACAGCTCCAAAGTCTTTGCCAGAGATCTGTCTGCCAGAAAGAGCCAACTGTCAAAGCCGAAGATTGATTGTGGCAGCACGTTTCCGGGACACCTGAGATTTTGAGTGAGATTGAGAGGTTCTGTGGACAGCTGTACACATCATCGTTGGAGCCACACGCAAGTGTGAGTAACGATCGAAGAGCAAGTCTTATCCGACACTATTCTGATGATATCCCGGACGTCAGTCTGAGCGAGATTAGAAGCTTAAAAACGGAAATGCCCCAGGCGAGGATGGAATTACAGCGGAGCTTCTGAAAGCGAGTGGAACACCGGTACTTAAAGTCCTTCAGAAGCTCTTCAATTTCGTCCTCCATGATGGTACTACTCCGGAGGCGTGGAGCACAAGTGCGGTGGTCTTGTTCTTGAAGAAAGGCGACAACGCTCTCTTGAAGAACTACAGAACGATTTCCCATCTGAGCCGCGTCTACGTGCTGTTTTCGAGAGTCATTACGAATCATCTCGCACGCAGACTCGACGACTTCCAGCCTCCCGGACAAGCCGGTTTCAGAAAAGATTGTACAGAAGACCGAAGAGTAAAATCTGCCACTTTGCCTGGCATATGTAGACTATGAGAAAGCCTTTGATTCCATCGAAATTTGGGCGGTACTACAGCCCCTTCAGCGGCGCCAAATTGACTGTCGGTATATCGAAGTGCTGAAGTATTTGTACAGTAGGGCTACGATGGCTATCCAAGTACAGAACCAGAGTTCAAAACCTATCCAACTGCAGAGAGGTGTAAGACAGGGTGACGTTATATCCCCGAAACTCTTCACCGCTGCGTTGGAAGAAGTTTTCAAACTACTGGACTGGAAGGGATACGGTATTAACTTCAATGGCGAGTACATCACTTACCTTCGATTTGCTGACGATATAAGGACTATCCTTATGGCAGAATCGCTGGATGACCTTAGCACTATGCTCAATGACCTCAATGGTGTCTCCCAACGGATAGGTCTTAAGATGAACATAGACAAAACAAAGATCAGGTTTAATGTCGATGTCAAACCTATGCCGGTAGTTGTTGGGAGCACTATGCTCGAAGTTGTTGACGAGTACGTTTATCTGGGACAAATAGTCAGACTAGGTGATTCCAACTTCGACCGAGAGGTCAATCGACGGATTCAACTCGACTGGGCAGCGTTCGGTAAATTACGACACATTTTCTCGTCAGGTATATACCTCAATCTCTCACGTCTCAGATCCGTAAGTGATGACTTACTGATCTGAGATCTCAAGGTCCCTCAGCGAGCTATGGAGAGGGCTATGCTCGTAGTTTCTCTGCGCGATAGACTCAGAAATGAGGATATCCGCAGTAAAACCAGAGTGACCGACATAGCCAAACGACTCAGCACTGAAACGTTAACATTACTTTATAATAATAATTAGTAATTACATTATATAATAGTATATAATTACGATAGAAATAAAATTAAAAGTCCCAAAAATTTCTTTAATTTAATTATACTCGTGTTAATATGTTTGATTTTTTCTGAAATATGGTCCTAATTAAATATAAATCATATTTTATTCGTTAATTTTTTTCTGTAAGAACGACATATAATGTAAAATACTGTAACTAGGCGAATTTTTTTGCAATAATGACACAAGTGATTACCGCATAGCTTTTTTATTTATTATCTTGTGAAAACAATACACTTAAAACATAAATGTATTATTTGTTTTAATTTCAAATCCTCCTGTAAAATTCCGATTTCTGTATCTAGTAAATTACAATTATAATAAAGATATTTATTTGCAACCATCCGCTTAATTAAATACAATGATGTGTCTTACCTGGATCGAAGAGCACCTCCTGATTAGCCTCCACCTCCACCTATACCTCCCGAGCAGATCCCGGTGTTGGGAGTGGTGGTAACGGGATAAGTGCACGCAATTGAGGGAGGGCGGGAGATGCTCTTTAATCCAGGTAAGACACATCATTGTATTTAATTAAGCGGATGGTTGAAAATTAATATCTATATTACAATTGTTATGATGGATTGCCGCAAAGTAACGCCTAATTCTATCAATTATCTAGTATATTATTTTGTATTTATCAATAGAGAATATGGCTGGGTGCTACCATCTGCTTGGGATCCCATAAATAATAAAATTAAATCCAAACCCAAGCATATTACTGCAAGACTTCAAAAGCTCGTTAAGCTCGTTCTGCGTTGATCGGAGCAAAAATTAATATTTAAAAGTTGTCTTTAACTATGACATCGGGACGTCAAACACCTCAGTCATCCCCTTCCCATACCGTTTCCATGGGCGCTGTTAAGTTCCCGAAACGTCGGGAATTAAAAAAGTTAAAATTAAACGCGACAAAATCTATAAAATTAGTTTTATTCAATGTGTAGTGTAGTATTCGCGTAAATATAAGAAATCTTTATTTTAATAGTTTTTTAAACTTGGTCTTTTATCATTTTTAGATAAATTAGATTTCTTTTTATTTTTTATCCGTATGTATGCTCTTAAATTATATTTTGAACAGGTGCACAAACTAAGCAATGTCATATGAGAAAGGCATTTAAATATTTTTGTTCATATACATACGTCTTACATTATTTTAAAATGGGTACATAGTAACCGCGGACTGGCAAAAGCATGTAACGTCTTAGACATTATTATCTTCGTCCTCAGAGTGAACATGTTACTTACGCTGAGAGAGCAAGTATACACAAAACATTGAGATTATTTTAGTTATTTTACTTGAATAATATAATTTACTCGTCAAATTCCCACGGCATTATAAATTTAAAACACTTAATAAACAAGGACAGTTTATTCCAAATGACTGCGCATAGTATTACATAGTTGGTTTTAGTATTAGACAAAGATTTGTGCCGCGCCTAGGAATATTGTAGATATTCTGGCCCTGGAAATATTTAAAAGATATGTTTATCAAGAATCACTATATTTTATGGTTTCTAAATTAGTACTTTTTTGGCTTTTTCATGATGAAAAACGGGTATTTAAATAAGTATATATAACTACTACACTGAATCAATGTAACTTAGCGTTCTACCTCTTCACATAGGTACGGAGTTTCATGACTTCACTAATATTCATTGTAAACATTAAAAGATAACCTAATGAAGGGAGCTTCAATATGTAATTCATTTAATACTTCCCTACCAATAAAACAAAAACAAAATAAAATATATCATAAAAAAGGTTAAGGTCTACTGTCCTATCGCTTTCGAGGCAATAACCTTTTTACGCAAAGAAATTTTTTACGTATGAAGTCATTTTCGTCATTCGTAATAAAGTGTTTTGTATATTTTCTTTTAATTTCACTGACAAAATAAATATGAGGACGGAGATTACTGACCAGTAATATTTGGACAATCGAAATTGGTATATGTAGTAATTGGGCTTATACTTTGTGTACTATTTCTGTTTTTGGGAAGTTAAGTTTTTTGTTCAAACTTATTTATTTGTTTGTTGAAGTTCTGAAAATTTTGCTATTTTTAATATGAGTTCCGACGAAGAAACATTGTATCTCAAACAGCATGCAACGACGTACACGAACTGCTAACGAATGAATTGTGCGTTATTGGTTCAATCACTTTCTTTCGCGGAACTTTGCCCACTCAAATGAACCTTGTAGTTGTCCTTGTAGTACCTTGTAGTGGGGAACAAGGTTGATAATGAAAAATTAAAGGCGATAGTTAAAGTTGACTCCTCTCAAACTACGGCTGATCAAGCGTCAAAATACTATTAGGTCACTTGTGGAAAATCAGTAAAATAAAAAAAAAAAAGCTTAACAAATGGGTACCTCACGAACTGAGTGACGTACTCGTACATTTAACAAATTTTAACGGCACGGACGTTGGAAATTTTTTTAGAGCTAGAACTAGATATCCTGTCACATTCACCCCTTTTTATAAGCTTTCATAAATTTTTATTTGCAAAATTTTCAATTTCGAAGAAGCAGTAAAAACGTCTTGAGAGAGCCTGCAATAATAGACTTCTACCAAAATGGAATCATAACTGTCTATAAAACGACAAGAATGTGCTAATTTAGAAAATATTTTAATAAATTGGTGTATTTTATAGTAAATAGTTTTTCATAGGTAATAACCTAAAACAATATAATTTAACATAACATAACACATTCACTGAAAATATTTAGAAGGATCTTAAAATTTTAAGCTTACTATGTGGAGCAAGTCAAGTAACATCCATTCTTACTTTGAATAAATAATATCCGTAAAAGCTCCAAAACCACTATCATATTTTATCCAACTCAGGCTAGTCCCGTCGTGATTGAGACAATAAATATGTAAATATGTACTTGCATATGACCTAATTATTTGATTTACACTATAATTTAATTGGTGTGAGTATTTTGCCACAAAATACAGATTTCAAAATGTAATTGGTTCAATTTATCACCAATCATATTACACTATATTCCTACTACACTACCTACTAACGACTATACTCAGGCTTCCCTTAAATACTATCTCGAAGCGCTTTAGCGAGACGCAAGATTCCTAGAAAGAAAAAGAGTCCTAGACATTAGTTCATCGTAATCATCATCATTACAGCCCTTCAAATCCATTGCCGAACATAGGCCTCCGCTAAAGAATACCACATTAGTTCGTTTACATTAATTACTTTTTTAGAAAATTATACAAAGATAAGTAGATGTTGTGGCCAGTAGGAGTGTACATCCATCCTCAGTTAAGGATCAAACTGCAGGTGCGTTATCACCCCTGAGATCGAAGATGGAATGCCTTAATTCCATTAAAAAGGGTTTTCTATATTAGTGCTGGAGCATAGTAGCAACTGCTATTTACTAGACTCGGAAGTTAAAAGCACTTAAGTCAAACCTTTTTGCATGCAAAAATTTTACAGTGGAGGGTTATATTCGATTGGTGTGAAAAAATGTAGTCCGGTTTTTATTTTTATTATTTTTTATTACATAATCACGAACTAGTTACCTGTTAAATTTAGTATATTTTAAACTTATTTATTATTATCTGAAATATCTGATTTAAATTTTTATGTGCGCAAAGAAATCGCAACGTGTTTATTACTTTTTTTTAAAGAATATTAACCATGCTATAGACATTACTAATATTCCCCTTAATCACTCGGGGTAAGCTTAAATTGCTTGTGTTACGAGTAGTTCACGCCAATAGTCGAATGGCGGATTCGAACCCACGACCTTTTGAGTTCGCGGTCCGCGCACTGCTATTAGGCTACTGTCACTTCTACTCGTCATACGGAATGGTAATATCGACCAAAAATATCCTTGACTGTGCCCGGTCCATCAGTACCATATCAGGCTTATTCGCAAGAATAGTCCTGTCTGTGATGATGGCCCGGTCCCAATAGAGCCTGGCGCGATCATTATCGAGCACGGCTTCCGGCAAGTACTTGTAATACGGCAATTTCCGATCCACGAGACCGTATTTCAGAGCGAGCTCCTGGTGAAGAATTCTGGCTACTAGGTTGTGTCTGTGCAAGTACTCAGAGTTAGAAAGCGCCGAACAATCGGAGATGACATGCCTAAGTGACTCACCTGGATGGCGACAAGCTCGACAGATTTCGACGGTGCCATCCTTTAGGGTGTATGTCCGATAGTTGTTGGTCTTAATAACCTGATCCTGTATTGCACAGACAAAACCCTCGGTTTCCCGAAGAGTTCACCAAAGCGTAGCCAGTGAGGCCAGGGAGGCTACTGTGTCTACGAAAGGCTCATGTAGAGCCTTGTACAAATTCCCGTGGAGCTTTTTCTCCTTCCATACGGTCTCCCGGCCGGAAATGCTCTGCACTGCCGGATCTTGCCATTGCTTGTTGGCTAAGGACAGAGGGGTAAATCCTTTATCACAACAAATGACGTCCTTATAGAATGGATCATCTGATCTCGCCAGGAAGTAATTATGGAGGCTGCACACTTCGCGATTATGCATGGTGAGCGCGCTCAATAAGCCACGCCCATCATGTTTTCGTGGAAAGTACAGCCTCATTACCGACGATCTCGGATGATCTCGGATCCTATGGGACGTCATAATAGTGCGGACTTATCTATCCAGGGCGTTAAGTTCAGTCTGAGTCCACCTGAGTATGCCAAAGTATACATGAGGACAGGAATGACCCAGCTGTTATATGCGTGTGCCTTATTCACACCGGAAAAAGGCTGTTAAGCACTTTGGTCAAGCGTGCATAAAACACGTCGCAAACTGACTGTTTTATACCAGCCTCATCGATACCGATGTTCTGTGACATACCCAGATATCGGTATGTTTCAGTCTCAGAAAGGGTATATAATTTGCCGGTATAAATGTATGCCCTCAGAGTTAGCATCCCTTCCCCTTTCAACATGGAGCACCGCACACTTTTCCGTTCCCAGCTTCGTTCTAATAGAATCGCTAAATTCACAAGTGATGTTTAGCAATTCCTCAAGATGGGAGGGACTGGAAGCGAACAACTTGAGGTATCCATACAGAAAACGTGGGTCACTTTTGTACCTCCTTTCCGAAGCTGAAATCCCCTCCCGGAGCTCTCCAGTAAAGTAGCAGCCGTTCGAGTTTGGCGCCATCGAATATGTTTGAGCGTATGATATACGGAACTCGGTCTGCTAGGTTTTGCTCGGTGACGGTAATAGATGGCGCCAGCTCAGTAAAAAGACGATGCATCCTAGCCCGATACGCGAAACCTCCAACTTCTTCCCCTTTCGCCCTAAAATACGCCCGCAATGCGTTTGTATTCATATTGATGGTCCATCGCATGTGTCGTACTCCACCAGTGTCGGGTGCTGATTGCTGGGCCTACGAAGACCCTGCCGACATCAAGCAAGCTGGTGGGGATGATGGATGCGAGGGGCTACTGGGTGGTCGTGCAGCACCTCGCGCTCGGCTGGCGGTTCGCATGCTGTCGCGTCCAGCGCCAGCTCCAGACGCCCACTGGCGACCTCCAGGCAGCGGCCCTTTGCGCATTCTTCTGTGTTCCATCATCCGTAGAGGGCGTCATTTAATGGGAGACTCCCAAACTCGGCACCGTTTCATGGTGAGGCCATATGCTCAAGCGTGCTTTTACACCTTCAATTTTGCCGAGGCACGGCGCTCACGCCTCTTGGCAAGGTGCTGACTGACTGCGCTGACGTAGCAGTTTTGTCTCATAACCGTCACGCCAGGGGGCGATAGGGACGTCACTTCCCTACGCCTATTTATTTATCATTATTATTATTGATTTTATTCCGTTTTTTATTGAAATGGCATTTTGAAAGAGGGGTTCGTAAAATCAGAAAGTATTAATCCACTAAGGGTAAATTGGTGGCAACATTTTTAATAATAAAAATAAATCTTTATTTAGGATAACTAAAATAAATCCCTAAGTATTAAAAAAATACAGTTAGATGAACGATGGAGGTAAAATAACCCAACACACACACACACACACACACACACACACACACACACACACACACACACACACACACACACACACACACACATACTCACACACACTCACACACACACACACACACACACGCGCGCGGGCACACACACACACACACACACACACACACACTCACACACACACGCCACACACACACACACACACACACACACACGCACACACACACACACACACACACACACACACACACACACACACACACACACA
This sequence comes from Parnassius apollo, assembly GCA_907164705.1. NCBI lineage: Eukaryota > Metazoa > Arthropoda > Insecta > Lepidoptera > Papilionidae > Parnassius > Parnassius apollo. Next base: position 1,930,263 of record CAJQZP010001188.1, on the reverse strand, counting down.
CACACACACACACACACACACATACACCACACACCACACACCACACAAACACACACGCGCACGCGCTCGCACGCGCTCTCACGCACCCCAGATTACTGCTATTGATATTCCTTATTCTGCTAATCTATCATATTTTATCTAATCTAGTCAGTGCGAGCCATGCACAACATGCCTGAAGCGCTGCAGAAGTGGGGCAGCCAGAAAAGTACTCTAAATTCATTAATATATTGCACCTTTAATGCTTTATACGCCCGTTGTATGTCCTCGTATTGTAACCATAGTGATTACGAATATCAAGACTGGCGGTATGCCTTAAAAAAAGTTGTTTTAACATCTCTACTGTGTCGTGCAAACCTACGAGCCAACATTATACTCCGGGTCGCTAAAGCCCTACGCTTGTACATTTCATGACTCAAATCCCTCTATAAAGCAGTGTTATAGAGTCTGATAGACGGTATGTGCATGGGACTCACTGTGGCTTTTGTACCTTAGACCACATACAAACCCTTTAACAGGTTACACAGAAGACTAAAAAGTGTTATCTAGCGTTGTTTTTGGTGTACGTGTATGTTATATAATATTTATAATGTATAATGTCAGAGATTATATTAAGTCAAAAAAAATTTATGCTACCAATTCCTTCACCAGTACTGAGATGATACTCGGTATATCAAGATGCTGAAGTACTTGTGTAATAACGATACGATGTCTATACGAGTACAAAACTAGCGAATAAATTCCATCTCTTGGACGAGAGGTTAAAGACAGAATGGAGATAAATATCTAAAACTATTTACCGCTGATAAATATCTAAAACTATGTATCGGAAAACGTTTTCAAGGTACTGGACTGAAAATGATATGGTATTAACATCAATAGCGAATACATCGCTCACCTATAGTTATTATGGCAGAATCCCTGGAAGGTCTTAGCACTATGCTTAGTGACGTCAGTAGTATTTCCCAACAGGAATTTTTTATGTTAATAGTAAGCTTTAATTCATTAGTGTTCCATGAAATATTCTTTTACCAAAATATTTGAATTAAATCTTCAAACTTTTACAGCGATATGAAGATCTATTTTAAGTTTGTGTTTAATGAAAAATAAAGTAACATGACTATTAGAATAACTTGATTATATGAATTTAAACATTTTAAAATGGTGATATGAATATTAATTGGTATGGTATACCTGCCGACGTAACCAAAAAATATAAAATTATTATTAATATAATTTACTACCGAAATCGCAAAAATAACATTCGAGGGCCCATTTAAAGGTATTATCTTGGATTTATGTCTGATACTTTGCGGAAATTACGGGTGCTCCGCACTGCGGCAGGTTCGCAGTTCGGGGACTGAATTATCTTTGCCTTGTCACCGCATTCGTTCTTATTATGAGCATATTGCGTACGGCGCAGCTTATAAGAATCTCTGTCTTCCAATAATTCAGAAAATTTTAACATCCTATCATAACATTGTTTAACATTGGTCTGTGGGTCTTTTAAAAGATTTTATTGATGTTCCGAAGCGGTTCTTTAGTGACTTTCTCTCAGTGTTAAGTAAATAAGGATGGTGTAGGACGAATTCATGAAATATAAAGTAATTTTTTTATAGGATTGGGTGACAAACAAGCACACAGTCCACTTGATGGTAAGTAGTTAATGCGGCCCATAGACATCTACATCTATCCTAGATTACGAATCAAAACGCAGATGCGTTGTCACCCGTGAGGACTAAGATGGAATGCCTCGTTTCCTGTAAAAAGGGTCTTCGGTCTCTACACTCACCATACAAAACACACCAGCGTTAAGCTACTATTTCACGCTGGTATTCTGTAAGATCGTGGTCCTTCCTCGGTCGAGCCGACCCATTCGTGCTACAACTACAATACTAATATAACTGCAGCATGGCTCTACCACGTATAGAATGGCAATGACTGCACTTTACAATCAATTTTGTACTAATGCAAACTTGCACATACATTGCAGTTGGTTGAAATGTTGTATTTGCATACATATATTCAAATTCAAAAAATTAATTATCACTAAACAAAATAAAATTAAACAACCATTTACATTCCAAGGCACGTAATAGATGAAGAGATTAAAATATAAACGGTGTTGAACAATTGATATTTTCAAAAGTTATCGTGTTTATCACTCAAAGAGGACGTGATAAAACTACACCATAAACCACTGAAACCAGTTTTTAATTTAAAAATAGCAGTTAACCGATTTAATAAATATTTTATCTCATTTATATGTTCAATATGATTGTAAGATACGATTACATACGTCAAAACGTTGGATTCTTGATTTTAGGCCCTAGTGGAACATACCTACGGGCTTTGCGCTTGAGAAATGCAATAGCAAAATTCCAGACAAACTTTCATTTTTAACGCTTATTATATCTAACTGGTCAATTTAGCCGACCACGATGACAACTTAATAGTCTGTTTTATGCAAAGTTATTAAAACGCCAAAAGTATGGACGCATATTCATTTATTTGTACGCCAAAGGCAGTCAAGGGGCAGACAGACAAACAGACAGATTTCATGTTGTATTTTCATGTTTCTACATGAACATTAACAATTTTAGTTTAACATTAAAATTTGGTCCGTAGGAGATTCAAACCCAGCATTTTGATGTAGTGATGATACATCATGGAACTGTCATGAAATGATTGATAAAATCAGGCGTTACTTTGCGGAAATCATAAAACAAAAAACAAATCAAAAAAAAACAACAAATATCTTTACTATCATGAAATGATTGAACTAAACCTAAAGCTACGTGACACAATCATCAAATAATTCTTCCACCTTGAATTGAGGATTAGTAGTAAGTCTCTTTGTCAACTGAGATATAGCTTTAATTTATTTCTCGCTCCTATTTTAACCGGCGTTAATATTATAATACATATATTATGTAATTATATAGTAATATCAAATTTATATCTTCGACATATGCACTTAAAGCTATATCTTATTTATTATTATCTAAGGCGACTGTACTTTTATTGACTGTTTTGTATAATCCATATATGAATGAAAACACATTAAACTACAATTTACGATTATGGACAAAGCATTTTGAAAATGTTAGATATATTGACATTTTTAAGAATTTTAATTATTATAATTATTATAAAAATAGCTATTTGACAAATGTATGTCACAAATTAATTTATTAATTGATTATAATGACTATAAAAAGCAATTTTTATGTTATGAAAACATTAGATTGTATATAAAAAGTTCTATTCTAGTCTCTAACAAAAAGGTTCAACAGCTCCCAAAAAAGGCACTATACCATTCTATTTTCACAAAATAGAGAAAAAAATTAACAACTTTGAAAATCAAATTGAACAAACTTTAAATAATTAAAAAAGCCACTGATAAGTTATTTCGTAACAAAAAATAATGATTCTAATCTTAGAATATTCCACCAAAACATTCAGATTTTTTCGAGGAAAAAAGGAGATTCTTGAAATTGCATTGACTGAGCTGCATAGCAAAAATATGGTTCCCGATATATTATGCCTTAGTGAAACTTTTATAGAAGTAGGTAGCGAAAAAAATTTATTGACTGTTTTGTATAATCCATATATGAATGAAAACACATTAAACTACAATTTACGATTATGGACAAAGCATTTTGAAAATGTTAGATATATTGACATTTTTAAGAATTTTAATTATTATAATTATTATAAAAATAGATATTTGACAAATGTATGTCACAAATTAATTTATTAATTGATTATAATGACTATAAAAAAGCAATTTTTATGTTATGAAAACATTAGATTGTATATAAAAAGTTCTATTCTAGTCTCTAACAAAAAGGTTCAACAGCTCCCAAAAAAGGCACTATACCATTCTATTTTCACAAAATAGAGAAAAAATTAACAACTTTGAAAATCAAATTGAACAAACTTTAAATAATTAAAAAAGCCACTGATAAGTTATTTCGTAACAAAAAATAATGATTCTAATCTTAGAATATTCCACCAAAACATTCAGATTTTTTCGAGGAAAAAGGAGATTCTTGAAATTGCATTGACTGAGCTGCATAGCAAAAATATGGTTCCCGATATATTATGCCTTAGTGAAACTTTTATAAAAGCTGGTAGCGAAAAAAAATCTTCGATTACATGGTTTTTATCTTGCTGCCTCTTATTGTAAAAAAAAACAAAATAAAAAGGGGTGGTGTGTGCATATTGGCCAAAAAGGGTTTATGCGTTAAGGACCAGGACCATTACCTCGAATGTTGTGGTATTCAGATTGTTAAATACAATATTAAAGTTATTTGTATATATAGAGTTCCAAGAAGTAACATACAAGATCTAGACTTGTTCTTTGAAAATCTAGAATACCTCTTTTTCAAAACCATAAATAAAAGGACTAAGTTCGTATTTGTTGGTGATTTTAATATTAATATAATGGAAAATAATAAAATCACCGAAAAGTTTCATAATCTCTTAAAATTTTTTAATATAACGTCACATATCAATCAACCTACTAGGTTGAACTCCTGTCTTGACCTTATCTTTAGTAATGTGAATAATGCTACTGCAGAGTTATTAACACTTGCTCTATCGGATCATGACATGGCTCAAATGCTACATTTATAAAACGAAACTATTGTAAAGAAAATGTTAATAAATTTAAATACTGTATATCGAGATTAACGTTTTCTGATGTTTTTAATGAATCAAATTTGAATATAGCTTTCCAATACTTCTTTGATACTTTTATGTTATTTTATGAGCTATGCTTTCCTAAAATTAGGATATGTATTAATAATAGAGTTCGTCGACCTAATTGGATATCAAAAGGACTGAGGAAAAGCTGTACAATGAAGAGGAAGCTTAGGTTTAACTACTATAAAGTAAAATCGAACCAGAATAAATTAAGGTATATGATCTATTCTGCTGTACTAAGACGTTGTATAAATCAAGCGCAAAAACTTAATAATGATAAATATATTGAGCAATCAAAAAATAGATGTCGTGCTTCCTGGAATATAATAAAAAATCAGACTTGTTGCATGAATAATAATTTAATTCAAAAAGTTTGTATAAGTAACAATTATTTGACAGATCCTCAACAAATTTCTGAAGCCTTCAACAACCACTTTATTGAATCAACAAATATTAATAATAACAGTAATCAGTGCCAAAACACTAATAGTCTAAGAGTATGTAATAGCATGTATTTAGAAATGTATACATTTTGTTGATGAAGTATTGAAATTAATACAAACATTAAATAATACGAAGTCGGAAGGTTTTGATGGTATTTCAACGGATGTTATTAAAAGTTGTACGGTTTTAGGTAGAGTATTAACTTACCTAATAAACCTGTCATTTAAAAAAACTACTTTTCCTAGTATCTTAAAAAAGCCGGTTGTTAGGCCGATACATAAAAAGGGTAACTCTAAAAATTTAAATAATTATAGACCGATTAGTTTAGTCTCAGTTTTATCTAAAATATTTGAAAAGGCAATGGCTTAACGTATTGTAGACTTTACGATGAAAAATAATTTAATTAAAAGTGAGCAATATGGCTTTCAAAAAAATAAATCTACAAGCCTTGCTGGGTACGATCTTGTTGATGCAATTTTTAAGGCTATAAATAATAAGCTAAGAGTTACAGCAATCTTTTTTGATATGTCGAAGGCCTTTGACTTTGCATCTCACAAAATACTCTTACAAAAATTTGATAATTTGGAGTTTCGAGGCCCTGTCCTAGATTGGATTGCTTGCTATCTAAGAAATAGGATACAATTTGTAGAAGTAACAAATATTGATAATTCACAGACGTTAACTTCTTATAAATGCAGTAATAGATTAAATTCATTTGGAGTTCCGTATTAGGGCCAATTATTTACTGACTCAACTTTATATAAATGTATTTTATTTGCTGATGATATTTCAGTTATTGTGACATCTAAAAAAGACATTGACATTGACATCTATGAATCTAATATTAATAATACTATTGACAATATTTCAAAGTGGGCGACATATAATAATTTATGCATTAACGTAGAAAAGACATGTTATATTCAATTTAGTAATTATGGAACATTGAATAATAATCTTAATATATATTGCAATGGACATTCTGTTAATGAAATGACTGAAACAAAATTTCTGGGAATATTATTGGACAAACATGTGAACTGGAAAGCCCAAGTTGAAAAAGTCTGTTCTAAAATAAATAGTTACATTTTTCTTCTTAGCAGACTGAGAAGAATTACATCTCATGAAACCTTACTAACGGCGTACTATGCATACATTTATTCTGCACTCGATTATGGCCTTTTGCTTTGGGGTAACAGTACAGATGCTATTAAAGCCTTTACAGCCCAAAAGAAATGTATTCGAGCTGTGTATGGTTTGGCACCAGATTCATCGTGTAAACCGTATTTTAAAAATTACACATATTAACGCTGCCATGTTTGTGCATCCTAAAGGTAGATGCCCATTTTCGGTCATAGAACGCCCAACAATGTGCATTTGTTAAAAAAATATATCTTTATTTATGGTTATTAATCGCAGTATCCATTTATCCTAAAAATATGGGAATATTGTTGCACAAATTAAAAGTACCGAAAAGATGAAAATAAAATTAGGTAAATACGTAATTCATTAGTTTGTGAATAAAATAAAAAATGTTGCCAATCTCAAAAATCATTAAAAAAATCGATTTCCCTTTTCCGATCGATTACTTACGGTATCATTATTACAATGCTAATATAATTTTTCGATAATTATTATTATGTTATGATATAGGTGTAAAGCAACCGTTTAAAATGAATATTTATCCAATGCAGCTGATACGCAATAGTTTCAAACACTTGTTTATCCGACTACAGACGAAAAAGGATGGCTATGTTTTTACTGTGTGTGCGGGTGGCTAAGCTGAATCGTTTTTGCTATAGTGCTTAAAAACGTAGGATGCATTTTATTATAGAGGGCGCTACTATCAACGAAAATGTTTTTTTCGCTAAACTTGTAAAGTTCTTGACCGATTTTGAAAATTCTTTCAGCACTAGATTGTTATGTATAATTATAGATGTCTAATATAAGATTCATTTTATTATAGAGACCGCTACTTTCATTGTATATGTTTTTTGGCTAATCTCAAAAATTACTTGACCGATTTTGAAAATTATTATTATACTATTACATTGCTAATGAGCGCGTTATTTGTGTGATAAAATTATATAATTACAATAATTAATTGTGAGATTAATATTTTCTAAATAAATAAAACTAAATACCTACCTCCAATAACTCCAATTATTATTTTTACAATTTAAGAATCGTATTTACACACTTTACCTACTTAGATTGATTGTTAGAGATATAAGTAATGAATTTAAAGCAAAAGAGCTCCGCTTTAACGAAAAAACTATTTATAAAAATAAAAACAAAAATTTGAAAAAAAAAAAGTGGCTCAGTGCGAGTCGTACTCGAGGGCCCATGAAGATTTCTGTAGTAACAAGCATAGATTTTACATCGAGTCAAAATATCACTATCATTATCGCCAGCAACAAATAATTTTGTGTTTCAGTGTTTGTGGGATAAATGACAAAGTTGTATTTGCGGTTCATGAAAATGTGCTACTTGTATCTAAAAAAAAAAAAACTATTATACATTATAGGGGTTTCTGTGGTTTATTCATTACCAAAGAGAAAAAACTTATTGCACATACAACTTATTGTTTTTATCCATTTCAAGCCATCAAAAGCGGTTGTCGACCGTTGAAAATAAAAACAACCGTTGTTATCGGCTCGTTGACAAACCTCACATCTATAGTTATGATAATTAAATAAGCGAATAATTAACTGATTTACCATGAATTCTTTAGAGTATAACAAAACACTACTGCACAATTTAACTGTTATTCTTATCTGTTCTTAACATTACATTTAAAATTTAATCGTGTTATGATAATTAAAGAAGTTAATTTCTAGCTGATTTACCATGAATTCTCTAGAGCATAACAAAAAATACTGCGCAAGTTAACTGTTTTTAAAATAAATTTGAAATAGAATTTCAATAAATATAGGAAAATATATTTTAAAAAGTGTACAGAACTCAAAGCGCGTCAAAGACTATTCTTTTTATTATATTATTAATCAAATAAAAATCGATATCGTTTCATAGATTTTATGACAGTTAAGTGGCAACATCGAATCTGACAGCTAGGCCCCTGTCAAGTCACAATACGAATTCGTTTACGAGTTTTTGTTTTGTTGGAAATTGAATTGTTAATCTAAATTGAAAAGTTGAAAACAATGAATCTTACCATAATCCTTCACAAGTTAGCTACCGTTAGCAAATCTTTGTTACAGAGAGCACAAGGGATCTGTGACAGCAAACGTCTGGCTGCCGAGCTTCAATACGTCAAGCAGGTTCTGCACGTCAACAAGCTTCGGGTCCCGCGCCTACGTCATAGTGACCGAGTGAAGCCGGCCACAGTCAAGCGTGTGCAGCACTACCATATGTCAGGGGTTTCACAGACTAGATCGGCTACATCATGAAGCGAGCTTCTATTAGAACATTCTACAAGCCACTGAAGAAGATTAGTGAGTTCTTACCATCATCCAAGTGTCATATTCTTCTAAAAGATGCAGGAGTGTACGCCCTTGATTGTGAATGTGGTCTCTCATATATAGTGCAAACAAAAATAACAATTAAAACCCGCGTAAAAGAAGATATAGCTGACGTGAAGCATTAAAGTTCAGGGAAGTTTGCAGTTTTTGATCATATCCTAGACGGCCCCACCAGATAGACATAAATCAGATTTGATCGACCAAAAATCCTCTCGAAGGAACATCAATTCCTATCAAGGGAAGGTGAACGTGAGACTATTGAAATAAAAAAAATCCTTATTTAAATAGAGAAGGAGGCTTGGTACTACCACCTGCTTGGGACCCTTTAATTGATAAAATTAAAACTAAACCCAAGCATAGCTGGAAAGCACCCGAAACGTCTGGAATTAAAAATCAAAGAAATAAAACGCGATAAAATTGATAAAAGTAGTTGTTAAAAAAACTGTATTTGTGAAAATAAAAACTTATATATCTTTAAAATCCCGTCTTTTTTTAAAGCAATTGCTTTACCATTTCATTCTTTTAATTGCATATTATCATATCTATATACTTTTATATGTGGGCACCCATGGCCGAAGTGTCTATGAAGAGTGGGCAATCCCCTTTGGTATGTTTTGTTAAAAATAATATACTTTTATTCACAAAGCTAAGAAATACTACACAGAGAAACTTGAGGCATACTGAAAGATTGACACATAGTGTAATGCCAAGCACTAGCCTCTATAGAAAAAATTGTTCAGCTATGTGTATAAAAATTTTCAATGCACTGCCTACAGAGTTTCAATCACTCCCAAAGGTACGTTTTCGCAGGATTATTTATTTAATATCACAAAATTTAAATATTATAATATAAATATTATAATATTTAAATTTTGTGATTAGGATTAGGAATCGATATTAAAATGAATTAAGTAACTACTATCATATTATTTTAATTAAATTAAATGTAATAAAATTATTATGATGATTTTGAAAACATGTTATTAATTTGTTAGTTGTGAAAATGTAATTAATGTATTAGATAAATATTTCTATGTCAACATTATGACAAAACATGTGGACTTAAATAATTTATCAACCTGTAATGTACATGTTTTCTGCAAATAAATTATGATTATGATTATGATTACAACTTCCTCTTACGCAATATGCATGCGTCTAACTAAAGTAATAAAACAAGGTTTTTATTCATATTTAAAATACTTAAAACACAATTGCTAATACAATGTCTAAATCTCAGCAATCATAATGAGTTTAACTGCAATATTCTTAAGTATTCGGAAGCATCTCGACAATGCAGAACAACGCGCTCAGTGGAATATACTCCGGCGGTTGGTTTCAAAACACAAACAAGATAGAGCACGATCCGCCCAAACAAGTAGTGACACTTGACATGTTCACTGTGAAGCCATGACTGTGTTTTCTTTTTTAATTACGAGTAACGAATGGCTGAGATATATACATATTTTATATGTATTTCTTGTATAAAATTCAATTTTCATATTGACACAACACAGTTTAAACTTTATGAAATTGGAATCAATGATTAATATTTAAAATAAAAATAATTTTAGTTCTTACCCCAACAGCATTTTGATAATTGATGTAAGCAAACTACTTACTTATAAACTTAGTTCCATTATAAGCAGAGCAGTAATTTTTAGTGTTTTAATCACCAGTAAAACTTAATCAATGATTTAGATGAGAAACTAAGTACATTTCCTTAACTAATCCGCTTGAAATGGAAAAATATTTAGCCAATTTTCTTTAATCTCCGCTTGCGACATCAGAAAAAGTAAGCCTGAAATAAACTATATAAAAGAATATAACGTTAAATGTGGCAGATATAGTGTATCAATAAATGTTTTTCAGAGGTTTTAATCATGGGTTTTAAATAGGAATTTAGACAAAAGTATAAGATACTTTTTATTATGGAATTAGGTTTGACAACTTGTAAGGCTCAGTTTAACATCATCTCCTTTATTATCTTTTCGTCTATAAAGGATCGTTGTCGTTAATGAACCAAATACAGAAAAAATATTGATAGAAAAAATGATTGGAATAAAACTAAATTAAGTTTAATTATGAATGAATGCAAAGAGTAAAATGTAAATAATACAATGTTGATTTCAACCATTTTAATGCATACATCTGAAGACACGAATTTTCGATCGAATTTTATTAATTTTGGCACGGAGCAGCATTTAATTATGTTCCTAAATTGAGCGAAGCCGCGGGTAAAAAGCTAGTTAATATACAAAACAAAAAATGTACTTCTTATAAAGAGAACCATCAGAAAATGATAACAACAACAAAACAGAAATAATAACTGCCATGCAGTGTTCTATATTGTTTTCAGAGGAAATGGAATACACGTTTTAATTTTTTCATTCCATTGCTCCATTTACATTAAGCTCAGCTTGCCTCTGCAACCCCCCACTCCCTGTGGACCCCTAATTACGACCGACCACATGACTAATTGAATGAAACATTGGATAATTAACAAAGGGGCCAATACGCGATTTTAAATGTATGCTTCACAAGTTTTAAAGTATAGCGAAACGTACTTACAAATAAATACATGAATTTTAGAATTAAAAAGCAAACAGAAAATGTAATAATTATAATCGTAATTTGTACTATGATGAAACGTACAATACATTATTTTTTGATAATTTACTAATATTCCAATACTGTAATGTATGTAGTGATCGTCTTATTTAGAACTCGTTTTATTTAAATTGTTTTCAAATTCCCTTTTTTTGTGAGAAAATCTATTATTTCGAGCCCTTTTTTAGTTTTTTTTTAAACACGAAAATTAAATTAAACTATGATGTTAACACTCATGATGTTTTATTCAAATAACCAGTTCAGTTTTTTCTAATATGTCGGTAAGATCAAAAAATATTATCATCAGTATGTAATTTGTATCTAAATATAATTTCCAAAACACACAATTTAAAAAAACGAGCAAAGCTTGGTCTTCCAGGTACTATATTTTAAAACGCAAACTACTAAAGGGTGATCAAGATAAATGGACATATTTCTTTATAACGGCCATTGCCTAAAGTTGTGCATAACAAACTGTCGGGCGGAAACAAGTTTTCCTGTAATAATAATTTTGGTGGTTCGTGTAATGATGTCGTAAAATGGCTACTGCCGGAATCTCCTTTACTATATACATAATAAGTAACCATCTTCTTCTTCTTTAAGTGCCTCTCCATTACTGAAGGTCAGCAGTCCTCTTAAATTCTTTTTTGTTCAGGTCTGGCCTGAACAGATCTTCTTCTTTCTTTATCCCGGTCCATTTCCGGATGTTACGGAGCCAGGATATTTTCATTCTACCCACACTTCTATTACCCGCTACTTTTCCCATCATAATAGTCTGCAGCAGTTGGTAACGTTCAAGCCTTAGCACGTGTCCTAGGTACGCAACTTTTCTCTGTTTGATGGTTTTGACAAGTACTTGTTTCTTTTCAACTGCTTGAGGACCTCAATGTTGGTAACCATACCAAGTCATAAATTAACTTTTACCTTACTGTTGAACTTTTTTTAACAAAGTGTTTATATAGTGAAACTCTTCAAAATTTCATTACTTGATTTTAATGATTTATTTGGTAACCCTGTGACACTATAAACATTTAATTCTGCGTCATCTTTATAGAAAAGGGAGCAGATGTTGTTAATCTTGATATATTTCAGAAGTTAGGAACAATCACGAATTGACTTACGAGTTACGGATAACATCGTTTATGCATTTACCACGGTGTTGGCGTGATTAAACAGATAATCGAACCAGAACCAATGTGAAACGACCCGTTAATTTATTTATCCTGTAAAATTACCCCTTGTTGTACAAAATCATTTTGAAACCAACTTTATTACCCTAATCAGCAAAATTGTAAATTTAAATTACGTTAAAAAGAGGCTACGAGAAAAAGCAAACGACTTTAATTTTTAATTAGCATTTTTTCGCAAACATTATTTATATTTCTTAAAAACCACTGCCAGAACACTGTTGGATAATAATACTCTTTTTGAAATTATAAAGCATTGAAGAAATCACAAGATTTGGATCTTCGGAGTTGTTTTTCTGCTTTTGAGATTTTTCCTATTTTCTCAAATTCTAACGATTCTATTTTAGGGATTTCCCTCAGTCTATATTTACAAATAAATCGAATGAGACGTATCGATCTCTTTTACGTAACTAACACCGTTACTCTATCTCTAATGAAATGAGTATCATAATCACATATAGAAGTGACATTCAAATGGTCCCATAGGCATCCTCGGTAATGTAAAAACATTTTTTCGTTGCTACGCTGTCAGGAGGAGCATATCAAGAGAGAGTATCGACTTTGTATGCACAGTTTGATTAGTATGGGTGAAACTTGAAGAAGGTTGTTTATTAGGGTAATAATAATAGTTTTAAAATATTAATTAATGATTGCTTTCAAAATGACATGATTAGTATGTAGAAGTAGAAATATCCGATGACAAACCCATCATCGGATACTTGAAATTCAAGCGTCTGTTACCACTATGCTACATGATTTATTATTAGTTAAGTAAAAAATATTTCTGCTCAAAAATAAAAATTTCATGTTCCTGAATGAAGTCCATATTAATATAAACATTATACTCCTTTGCTTGCGGGCATACAAGGTAACCCGAGGGAAATTAGTGACTGATTGATGTACTTCATACGAAATATAATTGTATAAATATGGTTTCGAAATAACTACATTCTGAAAGACGATTTTTATAATAAGGCTAAGATTTATTTAGTTTTCAGATGTTAATAAAAATATTTAATTAAATATATAACATGTTTTTGATAATTAGTGTTTAAAACAGTATGGTATTTTATTTATTAATTAACATGAAGCTATAACGTGGTTAAATATAATTCAGTCTTGGCTTTATCAGTGGTATGGTTAGACAACTAGTCGCATTTTTACTTTTATAAAAACTTTAAAATCCAGCCATTTTAAAAATTACACCTAAGGAATGTCAAATTATGGTTTTTGTTTTAAGGCATTACATATTTCTTTGAATTACCCAACCGATAACCTTTTGACATGTTAGATAAATTATGATATCTTGGGAGAAAATAAACCGTAATTTAAAAGGTCTCATGCCATGTTTAACTTTGCGAAACGAAAATAAATATGAATTTTCATGGGGGTTTCATTGTGGTCACGCACAGCTTTGGGCGTTTCTTTTTATTGCTCAAGAAATTCCTGTTCCTTTTATGTTAACTGGTGCTTTATCGTGTTACATGCCAGTGAACCCCAATGATTGGCCATGAAAAGCAAGGGAGATATTTATCTCGAACGTTAATCATTTATTTTAAGATGTCGATATTAACTGAAATTAAAACAGTTGAAAGTTTAAACGAATTTTTCAGTACTCTGAATTTAAAAAGTAAATTGATTCATCAAAATGATTTAAGTTAATTATTTTTCCCGAAGTAAACCCTAAACAGCAAAGAGTAAAATACAAAATAAACGTTTAAATGACTTTAAAGGAATGATTAAAGAGTATATATCTACGGATCAAATGGCCACAAACAATAAAATTACGAAAAAACAAGATGACCAAAACAACTTCGTAGTGAGGTAGAGTTACGTGTTGCAATCGTACCTCTATACGTACTGTTTACAACAAGATTCAGCTTAAAATATCATACATTCTTAAAATATCAATATTTTAAGAATGTATGATATTTTAAGTTATATTTTAAGTTATATATTATATTTTAAGTTATATTAAAATTGGCCTATATATATTGGCCACATAGGCCTCCACCAAGGAATGTTACAAAGCACGGTCCTGAGCCATCTGCATCCATCCACTACTTGCATGTCTTACCAGGGCGGCACTCCATCTAGTGGGGAGACGCCCTACACTTTGCCTGCCGGTACGAAGCTGCCACTCGAGAACCTTTTTTCTCTCCATCGGTTGTCGGTTCTTCGAGCTATGTGGCTGGCCCATCGCCACTTTAGTTTACTAAACCCTTCTCACAATAATATAATAATGTACCTTTAGACCATAATGTAACTTTGGAATACCAAGTGACTGACTACATGGTGCCTAAAACAGGCGTGAATACCTAGGTTCCTTGCCAGCCAACAGGAGTTACTCATTAAACTACCCAAAGTTGAATTTCGAAGAAATATCTGTTCCTTACAACTAAAGACATTCGGTATTTTCCAAGGCACATCCCGTAGAGCGGAAGACAGGATGAGCAGGGATAGAGATGAAATGCCTCACAATGATTGCTTTAGTATTTTGATGCCCGAGGAAGGATGTGGGAGGAAGAGAAATGACCCTCCTCCTCCCACACACACATGCACACTAATACTAGCACCAACTCTTAATAGTCAAAGTTAGATAAACGAAATAAATTTCAAATATGGTTGGTAACCGCAGTTTTTTATATTTAGTTGTTATGAGGAAGACGCTGCTGGCCATCTCCAGTCTGTTTCCCTCTGTCGCCTCTTACGACACACACGGGATGATATTATGGGGTAGTATATATTCTTACAATGAAACTACACGGTTTAGCTTTTAACTTCTTTTATTTAATGAATCCAGTGAAAAATGGAACACACAGAGTTTAATGGCCATACTCTTACAATTACTAGTGGTGGGAAGGGCGATACATATTTATTTGTCAGCGAAATCGCGTTCGCCCATTAGAGCTTAGGAAATCGTAAGCACGCAATAAGGACCTTTTAGAAGTCTTTTCAAATTCACGAAGTGCTCGACGTCATGTTTATATTTCATAGGACTTATCACGTAATATACAAGAATGTGAATAATTCATGCATTTTTTTGAAATGAGATTCTCAGATTTGCATTTATACATATTTTTTTTTTATGAACGCATTAACCTTTTAAACTTGATATTACAAAATTCAAGAGCCATGCTGCAGCTATATTATGGTTGTAGCAAGACTGAAAGCGCTCGACTGAAGAAGGACTACGCTCTCACAGAATACAAGAATAAATTATCAACTTAATGTTGCTGTGTTTCATATGGTGAGTGCAAAAAACAGAGTGACCCAAATTTAACGGAAACGACATTCCATAATAGTCCTCAGAGGCGACAACGCATATAGATACTTAAACAAGGAGTGATTTGTCTAGAGACCACAGCATTAATTTACTATCAGGTGAAATATGTGCTCATTTGTCACTCTTATAATATTAAAAATATCTATTTACTCGATTCAGAAATGAAAATAATTAGTAAATAAACTACACAAGTGTAGACTTACATTTTTGATGTTTTTTTTAATTTCTTAAGAAAGTGAAAGTACACAATGTAGGTAACAATAAACTAGTTTCTTTATTGTAGCGTCAGGTAAGTCTCAAGGGAAATTAACGATATATTGCAGCGTCAAAAACTTGATCTCACATTGTACACGACTCTTTCAAATATTGCCGACTTGAAGGTCGTTGGATGTATCTATTGGTTTAAATTGAGTATTTATTGCATACCCGTACAACATAAAAAGGTTAACGTATATTACAAAGTAATCATTTAATAATACCTGGATACTTTATTTATTAATTTTGCAATGCCTAATTACGAAATAAGTGGACTCGCAATGATGCCGATCAGTGTTATTTTTGAATGATTTTTATTATAGAAGAGGCGGCAATCAAGCATACGTCTCAACTGATTAAATGTAACTACCGCCGCCTATGAACAACCGCAACACCAGCGGAATTTCAAGTGCAATGCCGGCCTTTTAGAAAGAGATCTTTTTGAAGGTCTTCAAGTCGTATCGGTCCGGAAAAATCCAGTGGTAAACAATTTCACAGAAAAATTGTATGAGGAAGAAAACTCCAAGTAAAACGCACAGTGGTGGACCGCCAAGCTTCCAGATAGTGAGGATGGTATTGCCAATTCCTTAGAGTACTCCCCGTGGAAGATGCGATTTAAAATGCAAAGGGATACAACGTCCCTATGCAGTCCCAGCGAATCGAGCCAATCAGAAAGAACTCGCTCGTCCACGATTTGAACCCCTCTGCGCTGGATGCTGTCGAGTGGAAGGAGCTGGCACTAGGATGCCTTGACGCACAGATGAGAACAGTATTCCACGTGGGGTCGAACTTGCGCTTTTAAAAGATGCAAGCGCTAAGCTTTTCAGAGGCAAATTTGACCTTCCCTTCCAAGTGACCACTAAACTGCACACAATTCAGTATGTCAACTCCGAGGATTCCAATGCTAGCTGAGGCAGCAACGGGGTTCTTTAAAGCGGTAAACGCGCAAACTTGTGTCTTCTGAGGATTGAATTGGACTAGATTTAGTCGCCCCCAACATGAGACTTTTTTTAGCAAAGAGTCGACTTCAGACACGAGTTTGTCCCGGTACTCGGTGACGTTTTCCCAAAAAATATCGGTATGGCCGATGTATAAGACATTACCAATGCTGTTGTTTGCATAGCAATGAATGTTACCAGTTTGCAACATATCATTTATATGCAGAAGGGTCAGTTTTGTCGAACACCAGCTTGGCATATGCTTGTAATCAGAGCATACACCATCTACTCCGACCTCTGAAATTGTGCAATTGGATCACCGAAACTGGTGATCCAATTGCACAATTTCTGGGGAAGCCCATAGGAAAGGAGCTTCGAAAGAAGCACTTTGTGCTTTAACCGATCGAAGGCATTCGCCATGTCCAAACTACCAGCCAATGCCTCCCATTTGGACGCTACTTCCTCCACTCATCTATGAGTCAGATAGACCAGAAGATCACCAGCTAATCGACAACGAAGAAAACCGTATTGGCGGTCACTGATAAGCTGGTGTTCGTCAAGGTACCTCATTAGCTGGCAGTTTATAATGGACTCCATTATTTTGGAGAACAAGAAGGTGATGGCAAAGGATATGGAGTTGGCGGATCTGAGCAGTAACCTTTTTAGGGATCGGGTAGACTAAAGCTGTCTTTAATGATTTCGGTACTACGCCATGGGAGTAGGAGTACCGGAAAAGACGGGTTATAATAATGATGTCAACTCAGAAGCACACGTCTTCAGCATAATTGAAGGAACTCCATCAGGCCCACTTTACTTGCTGTCGTCCAGGGAGAGGAGTATTTTGCGAACCGAGCACTGTATAAACCGCACATCTGGCATGGAGTACTCACACCGTGAGATGGTCGGCGGTGTGTCCCCCTGTCATCGATAGCCGAGTCTTATTCCTGCCCCAGTTTTAGTCTCAAGCAGGATTTCGCTCCCCTCCCCCCATATATACGTGGGGCAGCCTTAGCACCCATGCTCAGGAAGAGTGGAATAACTTGCTCGTGGATGCTCAGCGAGGGATTTTCCGACATTAGGGATGCTGGTACCTCCCTGGGGTAGTTTTTCATTTGATTCCTTGATGTTAAGGGGAATTAGGCCTTCGGTTACCTCAGCTTCACACATTCACGCCTACCACCTAGTGGGATAGGCAAAGACAACGGACTTCCATTTGGCAAGCGTGAAATAGATGTTTACACATCTACTTCACGCTGTATTCTGTGAGGTCGTGGTACCACCCCGATTTGAGCCGACATATCTGTGCAACAGCAAAAGCTGCCGCGTGGCTCTACCACTGTTAAGTTGGTGTCTAAAATAGTGTTACGCGCTAAAATCGGCGCACTAGCGCCATCTAGTCTCGAACCAAAGAACTAAACTTCTTGAAGTTTAAAACTCGAACTCTCGGTACCTTGCGCGTGTTTACTTGAACATTCTGGATATTTTGCTAATTTATATAAGTAGGCGCTGCAAGATGCGATCGGGCAGAGTTGAACTCGGCGATACAAGCGAAGCTTCGGAGCGGAATTAAGTGAATTAGTGTGTTTAATTATTAGTGTTTTTAGTTTTAATTTGTGTAAAGTAAATTAAAGTGTTAATTTAGATAATTTTATCGGCAATTTTTATTGTCACGAACCTCAAGCTCGTAACAATTGGTGTCAGAAGTGGGATAAAATCATGCCGATTTTACCTAAGGAGGAAACGGAGGGTGTCCGTACCCGAAGTCAACGCCAGCAGGAGACGGACCAACGAAGATTTGGTGGTGCAACGCCGCAGACGTCGAAGGGCCAGCCACCGGCTGCAGGCCCGTCGGTAGCTCCTACATCTGCAGCACCTGACTTAGGTGCTCTGATGGTGATGCTGGAGGAACAGGCCCGTTGGTTAAAAGAGCAGCAGGAGGTACAGGCTCGCCGACTGGAGGAACAGGCTCGGGCTCGCCAGTAGGCGGAACAGGCACGCCGATTGGAAGAGCAGCTGCGGGGCGGACAAGAGGAACAGGCCCGTCGGTTGGAAGAGCAGATGCTCCTCATGAAGGACCTTCACGCTACCTTCGGGAAGGAGATAAAGGATGTGAAGGATAGGGTTGCTCAGCATGACAATCGCCTGTCGGAAGCTTAGCTTTTTCGTTTTTGCGATTGGTTTCAACCCAAATCGCGAAAGCTGAAAACCGAATCGAGAAAGCTGAAACCCGAATCGACCAAGTAAACAATCGGGTTGACAACGTAATGGCGGACATGAAGAAATCACTAGACGAACTCAAACTTGGGGATGGAACTACAGCTCCCGTACTAGCTACAGCACCTTCGCTACGTGGATTCAAAGTGCCGCCGTTCGACGGGACTTCTTTCCTGGTCGGCCTACAAAATCCAGTTCGAGGCTGTTATGAAGGCGAACGGCTGGAATAAAAGTCAGGCCATGACTGCTCTCACACTAGGCCTGCGCGACCAGGCCTTAATAATTCTGGAAGCTCTCGGTGAGGAAGTGACTTATGAGCAACTCCTTGAGGCATTGGAGGCGAGATATGGCGACGCTCACCTGGAACACGTCTTTCGTGCGCAGCTTAAAGATCGTGTGCAGCGCATCAACGAAAACCTGCAGCAGTGGGCTCTAGAAGTGGAGAAGCTGGTGCGAAAAGCTTACCGGTCTGTACCTGCGCTCATTGAACAGAACCTGGTGCAGACATTCATCGACGGCATCCGCGACCTGGAAGTCAGAGCTGCTGTGAGGCTCGGGCACCACGAGACGCTTAAGGACGCCTTGGCCCATGCACTGGAAGTGGAAGCCGTGCGGCAGGATCATCGTTCCCATCGCGTCAGGGAGGTTGCAGCGGCTACAGTTCGCGACCGCAACAAAGGATATAGCCCAAGGTGCTATGGCTGTGGGGAAAAGGGCCATCTTCGATCCAACTGCGCCCTAAGCGAACCCTAGAAAGGGAAATTGAACGATCTCAGGAGGGTAGTGCGGCCAACAGCACCGCCCAGCAGCGGCAGGGAAACGAGTAAAAGCCAGAACTGCGGGGCGGGTGCTGGCTGATGTTAAAAGAGCCCCAAGGATCTCGATCTCACAAACCCGTGATGGGAACAGCCTAATCATAAAGGGCGAGATCAACGGAATGCCGTGTAAGCTGACCATAGACACTGGAGCCTCTCGTACGGTTGTTAGTTCCCAACTTATAAGTCAGTTCCTTGGGGACTCCGCATACAACCGAGAACGCATTAATTTGGTAACAGCCACCGGTCAGCGTATACCCGTCCGTGGAGAGAAGGAGATGGAGTTGAAGCTAGGCAACGTGATCTACCTGCATAATGTCATCGTGGCTGATATAATGGACGACTGCATCCTAGGCCTAGACTTTATGAGGAATAATTGTTGTGAGATCGACGTTAAGCAAGGTGTTTTGAAATGTGGACAGGAGGAACTTTTTATGGAAGGTGCGTTACCAGGGAACGTGTACAGCATTAAGAAGATTGTTTCTTCCGCCGAGATCGGAAACGATTGTTCCGGTTAGTCTTCCTCGAAACGCTGGGCAAGCTCACCGTTGTGTACTTGTGGAAAGGGTAAACAATGACCTTCCATGGAAAGTAGCTCGAACCTTGGTTAGGACCACTGACATCTCAGGAGTACGTGTGCTGAACCTTTGCGACCGGGAACAGATTATAGAAAAAGGCACACTGATTGGTACCTTGTGAGGAAGTGGATTGGTTACGTCGGTGCCAATATATATCGAGTGGGACCCCCAGCAAGGATGCAGAAACGAGAGTGACCACACTTTTGGAAGACTATCGCAGTGTTCTCTCCCCGAACGAATTGGTCAAGGCGAAGAAGTTATTACTCAAGTACGCCGATGTATTCTCATCAAACGATGCTGACATAGGAAAGACTGGCTTAGTTCAACACAAAATAAACAGAGGAGAAGAATTGCCTATCCGTCAGCGGCCAAGACGATTGCCGGTACCACGTGAAAAGGAAGTGGAAACCATGATTGAGGGAATGGTGAAGGATGGTGTTATTGAACCTTCATCTAGTCCATGGGGTTCACCAGTGGTGCTGGTGAAGAAGAAGGATGGCAGCATGCGGTTTTGTGTTGACTACCGCCGTCTGAACGAGGTTACGAAGAAGGACAGCTATCCCTTGCCCAGAATTGATGACACGCTGGACATGCTTACAGGAGTAAAGTGGTTTAGCACGCTGTATCTAAAAAGTGGCTACTGGCAAGTTGAAATTGACCCTAAGGATAAGGAGAAAACTGCGTTCTCGACGGGAAAGGGTCTGTGGCAATTTAAAGTAATGCCGTTTGGGTTGTGCAATGCTCCAGCAACGTTTGAAAGGCTGATGGAACTTGTACTTACCGGGCTAATTGGCGATGCCTGTCTGGTCTACTTGGATGACATCATCACCATAGGCCGTACGTTTGAGGAACACCTTCAAAACCTGGAACGCGTGCTCATGAAGATTCAGAGTGCCAAACTCAAGTTGAGACCGAAGAAATGAGTCAAGTCAACTTTTTGGGGTATGTAGTGTCGGAAGAAGGTATCCGCACTGATCAAGAGAAAATCGCAGCTGTAAAGGATTGGCCGGTTCCGAAAGACAAGACGCAGGTTAGAGCATTTTTGGGTTTGTGCTCCTATTACCGACGTTTTGTGAAGAACTTTGCAGATATAGCCAAACCTCTACATAAGCTAACCGAGGCGAAGCGACATTTCTGCTGGGATGAAAGTTGTAATATCGCATTCCAGGAGCTCAAGGACCGTCTGTGCAAAACACCTATTTTGGGATACCCTGATGCAAGCAAAGAATTTATAGTTGACACCGACGCAAGTGATATAGGACTTGGCGGTGTGTTGTCTCAACGGAATGGTGACCAAGAGGTCGTGATAGCGTACTTCAGCAAGTCGTTGTCAAAACCGGAAAGGAACTATTGTGTCACAAGACGCGAATTGCTAGCTGTGGTAAAGTCGTTGCAGCATTTTAGCAAATATCTTCTGGGACGAAAATTTCACTTACGAACTGACCATGCTGCACTAAAATGGCTATTGCAGTTTAAAAATCCAGAAGGACAAGTTGCGAGGTGGATTGAACTACTGCAGGAATACGACTTTGAGATCGAACATCGCAGCGGGAAATCTCATGGCAACGCAGATGCATTGTCAAGAAGACCTTGTCCTGAAGATTGCAAACATTGTACTAGGCAAGAGAGTAAGGAAGTGGTATCCGTGAGGATGCTCAAGGCAGACCACCTCAGCAACGAGTGGAACGACAGCTTACAACATGCACAGCAGGAAGATCCGGACATCAAGCCGATTCTGGAATGGATAAAGGCCAGTGCTCCCAAGCCCAAGTGGAGTGACGTCTCAGCGTTGAGTTCGAGCACTAAAAGCTATTGGGCCCAGTGGGACAGCTTGCTGCTTCAGGATGGAGTTCTGTGTCGTAAATGGGAAAACGTTCGGGGAGACAGCTGGCATTTGCAAATGGTTGTCCCTAAAGCTAAAGTACCGGATGTTCTACAGCTGTACCATAATGATTGTTCAGGAGGCCATCTGGGAGTTAAATGAACTCTACTTAAGATCCGAGAACGGTTTTACTGGGTCCACTGTCGAAACGATGTCGAGGACTGGTGTCGCAAATGTACAAGTTGTGCGGCCGTAAAGGGACCTCAGACTCGTAGTAGAGGTGCATTGAAGTTGTACAATGTTGGTGCACCATGGGAGAGAATAGCCATTGACGTGGCGGGGCCGTTTCCGGAGAGTGAAAGCGGTAACAGGTATTTCATGGTTGTGATGGATTACTTCACTAAGTGGCCAGAAATCTTCGCCATTCCAAATCAAGAAGCTTCAACAGTTGCTGATAAGCTAGTTCATGAAGTCTACTGTCGTTTTGGTGTACCTTTAGAGATTCACAGCGATCAAGGAAGGAATTTTGAGTCTCAAATATTCCAGGAAACTTGCCGAGTTATGGGTACTCATAAAACAAGAACGACTTCTTATCACCCGCAATCTGATGGAATGGTAGAACGATTTAATCAGACATTGGAGAGGTACCTAGCAAAAGTTGTAGACAATCGGCAACGAGATTGGGACAAGCACATACAACCGTTTTTGTTGTCATATCGAAGCGCTGTTCACGAAAGTACAGCAGTGACACCAGCTTTCGCAAACTTTGGAAGAGAATTACGGCTGCCTGCAGACCTGATCACCGGGATACCACCTGATGCTCCACGCAGTATAACCGATTATGCAAATGACTTGCGGAACAAAATGAATGACGTTTATGAGCACGTCAGACAATCGGGCCAGCAAATGTCTGAAAAGATGAAAACCCGGTATGACCGCAAAATGAACAACAAAGGGTTCGACGAAGGTTCACTTGTGTGGTTGCACAATCCAGTCCGCAGCAAAGGGAAATCTCCTAAGCTTCAAGCTAAATGGGACGGCCCGTACCGAATTGTGACCAGGATCAACGATGTAACCTACCGGATACAGAAAGGCGCAAGAGGGACTCCTAAAATTGTCCATGTGGATCGCCTAGCGCGTTATTATGGGACCGATAATGCTCGGGACGAGCATGTCTTAGGAGGGGGCAGTGTTACGCGCTAAAATCGGCGCCCTAGCGCCATCTAGTCTCGAACCAAAGAACTAAACTTCTTGAAATTTAAAACTCGAACTCTCGGTACCTTGCGCGTGTTTACTTGAACATTCTGGATATTTTGCTAATTTATATAAGTAGGCGCTGCAAGATGCGATCGGGCAGAGTTGAACTCGGCGACACAAGCGAAGCTTCGGAGCGTAATTAAGTGAATTAGTGTGTTTAATTATTAGTGTTTTTAGTTTTAATTTGTGTAAAGTAAATTAAAGTGTTAATTTAGGTAATTTTATCGGCAATTTTTATTGTCACGAACCTCAAGCTCGTAACAATAGTATCAATTTAGTATATAAAGACGAATTGAGATCTGCCTAATTTTTTGGAAGATGGCTTAACCAAAGTAATATAAATAGATGTGAAATCGATATGAACAATGTCCTTCATTGTACATAAAATCCTTTCATACTAAAATTTACTCCCAAACTAAGAATCTGTCTAGTATTAATGCACACATGGACAAACATCTATATTTAAAACGTTTTGTTGTACTTGTTTGGAAATCATACAACAATTATTGAACATCTCACTCGTCGTCTTGTCGCAACAATAATTATTAACGTCAAGTTTCTAAATCCCAGATTTGCAATTGTTTCTATTATTTTGAGCCTACGAAAGATATTAATAGTTTTCTTTATCAGTTTATTAAAATATTTAATAGAATGAATTTTGCAAAATCTAATCCAGCTGGACAAATTTATTATTAAAAATGTTCATAATGATACTCTAAGTAGCAATACATTGATTATCAACATTTTAAATGATACATTTTGGAAATATGATTTTTTATCATAATAATTTTTTTAATAATACATATAGTGTTATAGTGATAGTATAATA
The DNA here is from genome assembly GCA_907164705.1 of Parnassius apollo. Taxonomy (NCBI): domain Eukaryota; kingdom Metazoa; phylum Arthropoda; class Insecta; order Lepidoptera; family Papilionidae; genus Parnassius; species Parnassius apollo. Next base: position 1,905,839 of record CAJQZP010001188.1, on the reverse strand, counting down.
CTTATGGTAAAACGTTTAATTTCTCGATTCCTTTAAAATTTTACAATAAGAATGTAAATAACTCCTAAACAATAAATAACAAATTGTCAAAATAACAAAAAGTAGTATTCCCGCTCCTGCAGCTGGATGGTACTGTTAGCTCGTGAAATAGATCACTTTCCCTAATACAATTCGCTTAGCGTAGCTGGATTGAAGATGGCCCCTTTCCCCACAGGCGTAGCACCTAGAGCTGTATCCTTTATTGAGATCGCGAACTGTTGCTGCTGCAACTTCTCTGACGCGATGGGAACGATGATCCTGCCGCATGTCTTCAATTTCCAGTGCATAGGCCAAGGCATCCTTAAGCGTCTCGTGCTCGAACCGCACAGCAGCTTTGACTTCAGGGTCACGGATGCCGTCAGTGAATGTCTTTATCAGGTTCCCTGCAATTAGCGCAGGTACAGACCAGTGTGATTTTCAAAGCAGTTTCTCGACTTCAAGGGCCCACTGCTGTAGGTTTTCGTTGCCGCGTTTCACGGGCGTTGCAGGTGAGCGTCGCCATATCTCGCCTCCAATGCCTCTAGGACTTTTAAGTGACTTCCTTATCGAGAGCTTCCGGAATAGTTAAGGCCTAGTCGTGCAAGCCTAGCGTGAGAACAGTCATGGAATGACTTTTATTCCAGCCGTTTGCCTTCATGACAGCCTTGAACTGGATTTTGTAGGCTGACCATGAAAAAGTTTCGTCAAACGGCGGAACTTTGAATCCACGTAGCGAAGGTGCTATAGCTACTACGGGAGTTGTAATTCCGTCAGCAAGTTTTAGGTCATCCAGCGTTTTCGTCGCGTCAGCCATCACGTTGTCAACCCTATTGTTCACTTGGCCGATTTGAATTTGAGCTTCTGACAGGCGGTTGTCATGTTGAGCAACCTAATCCTTCACCTCCCTTATCAGTCTCTTTCCCGAAGATAAGGAGCATCTGCTCTTCATCATCATCAGAGCATCATCACCGTAATTGGCAGCTGTCTCTCCAACGTCTGCGGCGTTTCACCTCAAAAATATCTCTGGCCAGTCTCCTGCTGGCGCTGACTTCGGGTACGGATACCCTCCTTATTGTCCTTAGGTAAATTTGGCCCTTCTGACACCAATTGTTAAGGGTTTGGGGTTCATCAAAGTGAAAACAGCTGATTGAATTACCAAAATTGACACTTTAACTACCGAACACAAACTAGAACTTAAAACACACTAATATTGAGCCCTTACATATAAAATTAGCGTTTTGTTCTACTGACCATTTTTATCTAAAATATCTCCTCTTTGGTTTAAAATTCCAAGTTTAAATTTATAAATTCATGTTGCTGGTACATTTGAGTTTTAAAAACAATCATTCATTTGTTTTTTTCTCATTATTTTTTTCTTTGCCGTCGATTATTACCGCACAATGGAAAACATGAAATATCGGTATATTTACGAGAACAAGTCCTACCGTGGCACCAGTGCTGCAGAAACAGCTCGAATGATTAATGACGCGTACGGCGCTGCTGTCGCAAAAGAAAGCACGGTACGTTTTGGATTTCTACGTTTTCGTTCAGGAAATTTTGACTTTCAGAACCAACCCCATGGACGGCCAGAGATCAAAGTGGAAAATACAGAATTAACGGCTATTGTGGAAGCAGATTCATCACAAAGCACTACAGTGATATCTACAGGCTTCAGGATAAGTAATAAAACTGTAATATTCCACTTGAAGCAAATCGGGAAAGTAAAAAAAAACTTGAACGATGGGTGCCTCATGAATTGAGTAAATCGAACTTGCAAACACTCGTCGACTGCTCTATTACTTTGCTCAACCGACACAAAAATGAAGAGATTTTAAAACGAGTCATTACTTGTGATGAAAAGTGAGTACTGTACGATAATCAAAACCGTTCGTCGCAATGTCTGAACCCTGGAGACCCAGCCAAATCCTGTCCTAAACGAAAATTGACTCAGAAAAAAATACTTGTGAGTGTTTGGTGGAAGAGCGCCGGTATTGTTCACTAAACCTTTCTAAAATTTGGCCAAACGATTACGGCAGATATCCATTGTCAGCAACTGCAAACCATGAAGGAAGAATTAGCTGCTAAGCAACCGAGATTGGTCAATCACTCTAGGCCACTGCTGCTTCACGACAATGCATGACCACACACTGCACAACAAACAACCACTAAGTTATAAGCTACAATTGGAATTTCTGCGACATCCACCCTAATCCCTGCACCTTGCTCCAATATATTACTATTTTTCCGGAATTTGGATAACTTCTTACAAGGACAAAAATTCAACTCCGATGCGGTAGTCCAAACCGCCTTCAAAGAGTTTGTTGATACCGCCCCCATGGTTTTTTAGTAAAGGGATCAATGAACTACCCATCAGATGGCAAAAGTGCATAAATAACAACGGTGCATACTTTAATTAATTAAATAAATATTGCAAAAAAAATTGACTTTATATTCCTCCCGTAAAAAACGCCAATTTCATATGTAAGGATCTATTAATAAATTATACTGATTACTTTAGTTCGCAGTTATATCGCTTTGAAGTATTCGGTTGTATAGCCAATTCAATATTGCCTCGGTCGCGGTCCTAACTGGCCTTATATAGGGCCTCTTCTGCTGTAACATCTAGAATGTTCGAGTACATACCGATCCTGACTGACTAGGTGTACAAAGTTCTAGTATGGATTTTCTGAAAAGATCTCCTAGTTTTACTACTCGATACTAGATGGCGCAAGTGGGTACTCGCCATGTACCAGACTAATTATGGCACTCAAAAACGAAAAAGAATACATTCTCCTAAATGCATTCCTCGGGGGAGGCCTATGCCAAGTAGAGGAATTATGTAGGCCTTAGTAATGATGATCATGGTGATATCAAAAATGTAATTATTTCAATGTTTAACAACCTGCAATCCGCAACTTGTAAACTTAATGCTATTACCGTTAGAACGTGTTCATCAAAGTCAAGACTGGCGTTTCGAATAACGTTTTTTTTTAACAGGAATGGGTCATAAATTACATAGTTTTGAGAGCTTTTTCCATGAAGTCAAGCGAATGATGTGGTCCATTAACACCTACATTTATCTTTGGACAAGATTCAAAATACAGATCTGCTAAGCGTGAGAATTTAAATGGATTGTGTTGTTGCGAATAAAAAAGGATAATGCCATGCTGCTTTTTACGCTAGTAAATATATAAATGCGGCCTTAACCTAGTCAAGGCGTCACACTTACGCTGCAGTTCTAATATATTGCTCTATTACATGAAATATGTAACTATAAATACGAGTATGTCCTTCTAAGCTGTACCTTAAAGTAAGTGCACGCTTTTTTATAACAAATTAAAAAAAATCTAATAAAAACGTGACAATTTTTGACAATTTTTCAATTTTTTACACTTTGTTTTAGTAAAGAATACCGGCACAAGGTTTTTTACGAATATATATTCACATTTCAACAAAATCAAATAAATTTATATGTTTCCAATAATTTATATTCAATGCTTAGTTACAAACTGCAAAATGCTTTACAGTCTAATGCACACAGTAATTAGTTGGCAGTTAGGACATTACCACATTCTTGAAATTAATTATATATTTAAACCGCAAATCACTTTTACATAATGTATATTATTAAAGAATTACTGCACTGAAAGGGAAAATGTGAATTATCTTACCTGTTGTTACAAATTAACTTAAAGACTTATTTACTGGCATTAACGGATTGTTTGCATTGATTAGCGTAAGTGTTTATATCATTACGAAACCAACGAGCTTGAATAGGATTTTGATATGCTTGTAAAACCTAAAAACTTATATAGATTATGTAGATTTTTCACGTAATAGAGCCATGCTCCAGCTATATTAGTAACATAATTGCAGCATGAATTGGTCGGCTCGACCGGGAAAGGACCACGCTCTGTCGTAATACCAGCGTAAAATAGTAGCTCAACGCTGCTGTGTTTTGTATCGTGAGTTTACAGAAACGGACACCCATTTTACTGGAAATGAGGCATTTCATCTTAGTCGCCACTGGTGACAACGCACTTGCATTTTGATTCGAAATCGGGGATAAATGTAGAAGAGCCCCTTCCTAGTCTTAAGGTCACTGTGTGGCCTGCATTATCGGGTTAACGATTAAAAGCCTGTATTTCTACCAAAATTATGGCTAAAATTATTGCATATAATTGAATTAATTTAGTATAATATGAGTATATTTATACAGTATTAAAATATTCATAATATTCAATATTTTAATATTAACAATTGCAAATTTTAACAAATAATTTTTAAAAATGTTTTAAAAAAATGTATCTAGATACTTCAATATTTTTGACAACTATGATACTAAAACACGAATAAATACTGACGGGCTATTGAACATCTTACCTTACCACTCACTAATATAAGATTCTTTCAATAATGTTTTCGGTACATATCCAACATATTGTGTAATGAACATGAACCAATTTTATCTATTCATTTGTAAATAACTTGACTAGTAGAGTGCCTTTTTTGACCTTAGCACGGTCATGAAAAATAACTCGTCTTCACAAAGCAAAATATATTATAGCTTGTGAATATCACCTCAATCAGTCAAGTTGTTCAAAAGTTTCACGACCATTAACCAGCACGCTAAAGATCACATACTAAAATGAAGAAGATATCTTAGAAACCATTACAATGACGGCCTACTAAAGATCCGAACCCAGGCCTACCTCATTGCCGCATCATGAATTGCCTTATATGGCAGATATTTGCCATATTTGCCACGGTTAGCAAGCGGATTAAAACCGCATATTTTTAATATTTTGAATTGTTATCAGGAAGCTATTTCTGCCGATCTCCTTTTTCAATTATTTCCATCGCCTCTTACCACACCACGGGGTGTTGGAAGATAGTGGATTTTCTCACGCCTCGGCAAGAATCTGACAAAAGACATTGCTCTGCGCCCATATATAGTTCGCCCTGGAGCCAAAAGCATCGGGAAATTGTGTGTTGTGTTATCGATCATTAGTGCATTCCTATATGATCTTATTTTTATAGCAGACTAGCTGCAGAAAAGATATACACCTTCCAACAACACAAAAACACCAGCAAAGCCGCAATTTACACAAAATAACTGACAGGTTGAGAACACAGGTGGGAGTAACTGAGAGACTGACTTTCAGTTTATACAAAGGTACTCTGTGAGACTGACGATTGACAAGTTACCGTTTAGTGACGTCAACAAAGTTTACTAAATATGATACGATTTATCAATATTTCCTAAGTTTTACTATGGCCATAGGTTACAAACAGTATTACATCAATTTTTTTCACACGATAGTATTAATACCGTAAAAAGTATGTCTTATAATAACCCTATAATTCTCTTATTCTTCTATACTTTCAAAAATATTTATTTTAACGCCTGTTATAATTAATATTGTTACAAGTATATACAATATACAATCAATACAAATATCCAATGTTTATACATGGTAGCGCCACGCTGCATCTATATTATGGTTGCAGCATGAATGGGTCGGCTCGACCGGGGAAGGACCATGCTCTCACAGAATACCAGCGTAAAATAGCAGCATAATGCTGCTGTTTTTCGTAGGGTAAGTGTAGAGAACCGGAAACCCGTTTTACTGGAATCGAGGCAACCCACCTTAGTCCTTAAGGGTGACAACGCATTTGCATTTTGATTCTTAATCGAGGTTAAATGTAGATATCTAGGGGCCACAGCATCCACTTACCATCAGGTGGACTGTGTGCTCGTTTGTCACCCTAATCCTATAAAAAACAATATTGCAAATTCATCTTCATCATCATTACAGCCCTTCCCATACAAGTCCACTGCAGAACATAGGCCTCCTCATAGGTTAAGTTAACCACACACTTTTTATACTATAATTTAAAATAATGCTCATGATGAAATAATAAGGTTTTGTCCACTTCAGAATTATTCTAGCTACATATTTAAAATCGGTTAAGACCTCATTCATTAGGTATAGTAGGTTTTTTAAATTATACTTATAGGAAGAACAATAAAGGAATGGTGATTGACTATTTTTTATTGTAGTTTCTATTTGCACTTTTTTCGAAATAAATTCAAAATGAGATTCAGATTTAAAAAAAAAACATTTAACGGTTCATAAAAAAATCAAAATACCGATTACAATCAATTGGGCATCTCTAATCATTTTCGACACCACATCATGTGATTAATGTTAACAGTCGAATAGAATCATACTTTTAAACATACATTTTGGCACGCAGTTAATCCGTGATATAAAAGTATTTGCAACAAATATAATAAAATAGATAATTTATTATCATGTATGTCCGATGTTTTTATGGCACAGGGTAATTTTGGACATATGCATGAAAGTGTTATGAAGTTATTGAATAGTTGATTAATAGTGCTAATAAATATAGCTAGTGCAAAGCAATACCTATGTGCAATAATTAATAATAATGTCCTCCAAACCGAATTTCAGCCAGCAGTAACGGACACTAGCCCTCGACATAGGACAGGATTGTAGTGCCCAAGTGCATGCGCAAGCACAGGTGCAATCTCTATTCCCTTACTCACATAATCCGATGGGACGGTAAATGGACGGACGATTTACGGGCTCTCCGAGGTACGGGGTTGAGACGCCGCCAACTTTCTGATTCCGATTCTGAAATAAAAATGAAGTGTATGTCTGTAATATTTAAATAACTAGCTTAGCTTGTCTGTAATATTTAAATAATTAGCTTTCCTAAATTGTGGGGGGTTATTTGCAAGCTATTAAAACATAAACAACCACTTTTTAAATTTCTGTCTGTCTGTCTGTGTTAACCATCGGAATAGCTGAACTGATTGTGGTGAAACTTTACGAACTAGAGAGCGATGCCAGGAATAATCTAGGCTTAATCTATCCTAAACACTTGAAGAATTTATTTGAGAAAACGAAAAATTTATAAAACAAATATTCTTTGATTATTCTTATTCGAAATAACGCCACATTAATAGATTTCACCCAAGCGAAGCCAAACCGAGACTTTTTTCATGGTATCTGTACTAGCATATATAAAAAAATCTTATAAATATCTTCCTGTAAGAATCACAATGAAAGAAAAAGTTGTAAATAAATTCTATAGATCACTATCAAGATTTATTCAGATTTGCTTCCATAAGTATGACGAAAATAGTTGCAGAAAAGTAAAGCTCGTTCGGATGGAAACTTTCTTTAAGCAGTGGCATGGTCGTGTACTTTTTTATCGATTTTTCATGTCGCGTTAAAAGGGCTCATTTGGTTTTATTGTATAAAATGGATGGAAGTGTAATTTGCATTAAGTTGGTGGTCACGCACGTCGTAGGGAGTTTCCTTTTTTATTGTTCGGCTTTGCCTGCGTCTTTCCTTTAATGTTGTGGGTGGTATGGACCCACCTGTGTAATAGTAAGAGGTTTAAAAGCCGGACATATCGCTTTACTTGGAAGGTTACGTAACTAACTACTTTCTTAGTCCATTATTTTATTTTATTTTTGGCATTTGTGAAAATTTTGATATTTAAAGGTAATTTGAAAGAAAATAACGTGCTTGCGCGTTTTTTAACCTGCTAGGAGAGTTTAACTGCGGCGTGGTCTCGCAAGAAGCGCATTTCAGTAATCACTGCACTCGTTGACTCGAGGAAAGGCGCGGTGGTGTCAATGTCAAGGCAAAACCCGGGCGCGGGGTGTACCTGTACTTCGGTTCAAGGCATTATGCACTTAAGCAGTGATTTTTTTAGTTCCGTATTTGAATGTATTTCGTGCCTAGACCACGCTTTGATTGCGTAATCTGCGCTCTTTACTTTGTAGTGAACATCTTTATTTATAATGAATATTTTATAGAATTTTAGTGAAGCCGTGGTGGCTTGAAAGAAAAGTGATCCCTATAAACAAGTAAACTAGGTTCAATCCCAAAGACGTGCTGAACCTGCATCAATTCAAAAAAAAATTTGTGAGAACGTATTTAGTCCGCCAAAATGCGAAGAAGTAGCTTGGTGGACTAATTACACCATGAGCCTTCCATGAACTAGAGGAGGAGCAGTGAGAAGTATACAGGCTATAACTTACTTTATTTTACATTATTATAATATTTTTTATTTATATAAAATCTTTATTTATTTAATGTTTACTGCCTAAAGTTTTTACAAACGATAAACTTAGGTTCTCTGCCAACGAACTATAGGAATTGTAAAATAATACGATACGATGTATTTGCTCCATAATTTGAAATCATTTAAATCAAATGATGCATGGGATCAAACTAACATTATTATTTAAAAATTAAGTTGTAATTACAAGTCTTTGGGAATATATATTACCTTAGTACGATGTTCCGGTACCGCACGTATGGTGCAGAGAAGACGCAAAATTCTAGAGGTACGTTTTTGTTTAGTAGGGAAGAAGGAAAAGAGTCATAAGAGGAAGGCGATATTTAAAATTATATTCATATATTTTAGAGATGTAATTATATTATTGAAAAAGTGCTGAAAATTGCAACATCTCAGCCAGTTAAATGATCTAGGTAACTTTTAGAAGCATAAACTTTGTTTTTAAAGGTAGTACATTCTTTAAATCGTTATTCAATTAAATCACTATCTTTAACCCTATTTACAACAACATTTATTATCCATTCTAGAAAGGGGATTGACACATACCTTTCTCAATGTGGGATATTGTCCTGAGTTTGGAAGACTGCAGATGGCTAAACAAGGTATTCAACAGAGTACCAAACTATACAATAAAATTATATTTTCAACTCATCGCATACTTCGGTCTCGAATTTAACTTCCAAACGAACACTTTTAGTTCATGTTAATAGAAGAGAAATAAAAGAATGCAATAGAGTTGAAACTATGAGGAAATATATTGACGCGAAAACGCTACTATGCCTTTGTATTAAAATGGTGCATATCTCCTCAATTTCAATTTCCTTACACAAAATATACATATTTCGATATATTTTTACCCTATACGTTTCCCATCTTCAACTCTGTCTGAGATTGCAAGAGATACTGCCGGTGTATGGAGTTATTATATCCTTTTTTTTCCTTTCCTATCCTGCTATACGCAAACACGCCAAAATAGTTTAAAATTGCATTTTAATAAGGGTCCATTACAGAATTATAAGCAAAACGTAAAATAAAGTAAAAGAAAAGGTCGGCTATCCTTGATTAGTGAGATCCACTCCCATGGTACTGAAATTTTTCTTTACAACATCTGAAAAAGTTTCTTACACCTTTGCTAGTATTATGTAGCAGCAGGGAAGGACCACGCTCTCACATAATACAAGCGTAAAGTAGGAGCTTAATGATTCTGTGTTTCGTATGGTAAGTGTAAATATCCGGAGATATTTTTACTTACTTTACTGGAAACGAAGCATTCTATCTTAAGCCTCATGGGTGACAACAAAGCTGCATTTTAATTCTTCATCGAGGATAAATGTAGATGTCTATGGGCCATAGCATTCACTTACCATCAGGTGGACTGTGTGCTCGTGAGTCACCCTTATTCTATAAAAAAATATTTTTTGTTTCCAACTTAAAAAAAACATACGTGTTGAATGTAATAATAATACCTTCTTTTTTGAACTCGTGTAAAAAGACCCAAGGTGACGTAGACATCTTGTAAATTCCCCATGGGTTTCTTTCTCGCGCCTTTCTAAAGATATAAAAGATACGAAACTAATTACATTCAATTAGTTTCGCATCTTTTCATGACACCTGTTCGACATATGTTTCTTTACCTGTATTTTTTCATTTTATAAACCTTAAATTTATTCTCTTTTTCTAGCTCTTATTAACAAGTTCTTAGATAACCCAAATTAAAGCCATCTTATTAACTCTATAAAATCTAAAATTGATAAGTTGTATTTTATAAAATGTTTATATAACACACATAAATAAAACTGAAGTCTGTCTGTAACATTAAAATAATTGGCTTCTATTAATCTGTTTGAATCCTATTAAGACATACTATTTTTAAAACTTTTGTCTGTCTGTGAATTTACTGCTAAACTTTGGAAAGCCTGAACCGATTGTAATTAACCTCAATGAACAGTTATGGAGCAAAGCCAGGAGGGCCTCGAAACCATATTTCAACTGAAATAACATGAAAAGTGAAACAAAAAGAAAAATAGATTAAATACATCAACAGTCTTTGATTACATTAAATCTAAATAAATCAACATTAATATTTTACATCATAATCTTTTTTAAGGATGACAATTGGATTACCAAGTGGCCCTTTATTAGTTTTTTTATATATATTTTAATACAATTTGTTATTTCAGTATAAGCAAGCAACCCGGGTTCAATTCCTGCCGGCACCAGTGAAATTGTTAATTGCAGTTTTAAGTGCTGATTTACCACGTGCTCAGCGGTAAAGGAAAGCATTGTGAGTATATATGAATGTCTTCAATTTAAAAAAATATTTCAGACACGTAAAGTTTGCCAACACACATTTAGGGAGCGCGGCGGAAATTTGAATGCCATAAAACCCTTTCAGAAACAATGCGGCGCCAAGTAGAAACGCAATAAGGAGGGTTGTTTTGACAAATCAAGCTATTTATAGATTTTAGAGTCCTGGTGATGAGCTCTATCCAATTCTTTATATAACTCGATTTATCAAAAAAAAAAAAACCTTTTTTTAATGCGTTTTCAATTGGCACGGAATGACAGTGAAACGTATTTAGACTGTTACTATATGTACTTTAAATATATCTTTCACCGTGATCTAAAACACGAGAAGGTTATATTTTCGACGTCTATGTTTTATTTAGATCTGTGTCCACAGTTATCTTCATATCAGCTTGTCAGATTGAAATAAGTAGTTTTTTTTTAGTCGGTTATACTTCAGGGTAATCCGATATAAATTTTAAAAAATCCATATCTAAGGATGGAAAATAGGGATTGATGTTTCTTAATATAGGTACCTTAGGTAGCAACTACTTACCATCAGGTGGACTGTGTGCTCGTTTGTCACCTATCCTTAAAAACCACTAAACCATAGTCTGGTTGTTACCATAAACTTGTGATATGCTTTAGATCACTCAAAAAGGTATAATAATTTGTTTAATAAAAAGTAAATACTAATGCAAGAGACTTAAAAAATCCTAATAATAGCTTCTGAAGTCGGGGCTTTATTCGTAACTCTTCAATACACTACGTAGGACGTACGATAGGATATTTAGAAACGATGGCAGGAGACCCGACACTATGACTTTAAATCTTAGTGCCTTAGTGTGGAATGCTACGTCGTGCTTAGTCACCCCGGGATAAGAGAGGTTGCCACCTCTCACCTCAGAGGTATCTCGTTTAGAAAAGCGGCGATATGAGAAACGGTTTTTCTTTTCTGCGCCTAATTCACAGCGAGGTAACGCAGCTGGCGTTATTGGTACTTATCTATTAAACAAATATTTCCTATATTATATATATATATATATATATATATATATATATATATATATATATATATATATATATATATATATATATATATATATATATTGGAAATATACATATCGAATAGCAATGACATAACCGAAACCAGGAGTAAAACCTTAATTCAGATTAAATTTAGTTTTCGATAAACACATTTGTATAATAAAATGAAAATTGTGTTTAAAAATTAACCCTCGCAAATCATAAAACCATTGAGTATTTGCTACATACATGCATCTATTTTGCGTGTTGAAATAAAAACAGATCTGGTCTTATTATAAACATCGTGCACGTTATTCATACAACTTGTGTTATAACGTGTCAAGATACCTAAGGGAGCATTATTTCAAAGAGTTTGCGAACAGGGTTGTAAACCACTAACGACTGCCCGACCGCGATAATGAATTCACTCTGCACTCAAACCGACTTCGTATTTGATTCTAACGAGGGACTCAAAATATTTGAATAAAAACCTGATTCCGGTAGTCAATTAAAAAATATTTTCAACTTCTCTATAATTATGTTAGAGTAAATTAAAAAAAAAAAAAACACTAATTATTGAGGTTTTGCATATCTTTTGTTATATGGTCACTTAGGATATTATCTTTGTACTTGTGGCCCCAACAATATGTCGGTGTGTAAATAAAATACCAGATGGATGGAGGGTGAGTGAGAGGTTGCGTCACTCTAGCGTGACGTCATATCGATGGTGGCGGAATCGAATTTAGGGTAGATTGGCAAACTCCCATTCGTTTGTGCGGTACAAAGTTCAGTGTTAGTGCCGAGCGTGTGAGATTTCGCTTGCGTCGTTTTACGAGTGAAGTCAATCTGCGAGTGTTAAGACCGTGACAGGGTCCTGTCCGTTGTGATGATTCTTCTGGTGCAAGCAAGAAAGATGGTGTCGCTGAGAGGCTGCTTTGTGTTACACTGAGAAGTGTAGTGTTGCTGTTGATTTGCATACTTTCGTGTTATCATGTAATTACGTCTCTCACGTTACACCAGTGTGTGACAGGAAAATATTATTGTATACTGAATGTATAGTGCTTTACGCTGTTCTATTACTGATATTAATTTATTGCATAAGCAAAAGAGCCAGTTGAACATCCGCTCTTACACTTTTATTATTTTTAATATTTAACTATTCATAATGTATTTCCGAGATTAGAAGTGGGATCTTTTGATGTATTTCGGAGATGTAGATTCTGTGAATAAAGATGCCCTGAGCATCTATATTTACAATAAACTGTTCCTTGTGCTAACATTATATCAGAAGTGGAATTTTCTGTTGTAATTCCTCTAAATATATAGTGCTGACTACCAATATACAAGCACTTAAATAACAAAATAGACAATGTTACTTTTTTGGCTTCATCAATTATTTTACTAGTTTTAAACGATCTTTCTTTTTGTACTGAACAATCAGCGTATTTGCTATGAAAAGATTCTCTGTTGTCTACGGTTGCGATTACACATTCTAATGGGGAATCATATTACTTTATTGCACTCTTACTGGAAAAATATTGAATAACCTCATGAAACGTAAAAAATGTAAACATCCTATGAAAATCCGAAGAGTTTGCACATTTAAAAAATACTCTTACTTGCTCGTACATCCAGAACCTGGCCGTCTAAATCCCACGTATGGCATTCCAACCCAAGATCTAGAGCTTTCTTTTCTTAGACAAGCAGTGTTGTAATTGATAAAAAATTCATGTTCAATGTGTTTCATGCTTAATTAGCCTAAGATCAATTAAATGTCGACAGCAGCACCCTAGGCTATCAGCTAGCTCATGGGCGCCATTCTGGCGGCCATATATTATAAATGTTACTTATTTTGCAAATAAATTACATTATCATTTATAAATGTTTCACGCTTTGGAAGTACTAAATCTCTAAAATAAGTATAATTTTTTATTTAATGTAAGTAGGTATTTACTTTTTTTTAAACTTTTCCGTGTTATTCCTTGTAATATTGCGCCCTTAGGTACGTACCTAGTTTGATTTAATGATATTCCTCCACTGCTTTAGACCTTGCTTTGTAGTAGCATTCCTTGAAGGTGGCTTATGCTTAGCAGGGGATTTGTGAATAATAATAATAATACGTAAATAAACGGACGCAATTGGAAAAATTTTACCGTCTTATACACTATCTACACTTGACTTGTGCTTGACCTAATAGTGTGCAATATAGTGATATGTTGGTACTGTATGTAGATAAAAACATCGTCAATAAATTTTGAATATAAGTGCTGATATAAAACAATCATCGCACATGCGGTGCGTAATTTCGATGCTGCCCTTGGGAAGCCTGCAGCTAATGAACAGACATATTGGTTTTAGTTTTTTTTTAGTTTAGTCTCCTTCGTTGGAGAAATTTTATCTGCAAAATATGACACGAGGAAATCCAGCTCCTAAGATTGGTGTAAAGAAAAAAAGGTTGTGTTAACTGATTTTATATTCCCGACGTTTCGGACATTTTACAGTACCCATGGTCACGCGGGAGACTGAGGTGTTGGACGTCCTAATGAAATTATTAGTTTTTAGTCCGATGTACGCAGTATGAACTTACAGTACCTTGAAGTTTTCAGTTGAGTGCTTGGCTTGGGATTTAATTTTATGAATTATAAAATCCCAAGTAGATCGTAGCATCCAGTTATCTTCCCTACTAAAATTAGAATGTTTTTTGACTTCAATAACGTCGCGAATCGTCCATGGTAAGAGTCGGTGTTCTTTAGCGAGGATTTGTGGTCTATCAAATCTGATGTAGTGACGGGATGATATATTCTATAAATCTATTGGGTTGTATTACTAAAAATTTTGACGCAAAGTCATAAATTACTTTTATGTATAGCGGAAAAATTATAGAAAATAATATATTTCTTTAGATTTAAGACATTATTAAATACTTAACTTTAAACTATAAAACTTTTGGCAAAAAATCTCATATAACTTAATATTACTAAGCGTTGAATATAACAAAGACTCTTTCAAACGTCCGGAAGTTCGGATTTACTCTGTTTTGTAGAAACGAACATAACGCGTAGCTGGAATTTTTATTAAGGTAGACGGTATCAAATTATGCATGTCGTTTTAGATTGTCGTTGTAGAAAATTAGTTCAATTGTAAAGATATTGTTTCTATTATTCTCACTGTAGAGAAGTTCTTTTTCTTCTGCCCAAAGTCCTTCCTTTCTATTAATTTTTTTCTTCTTCTTCAATAATCTATAAAGTTCCAATACCTGTTGAGTTATGAGCTTCTGCAGTTATAAAAAAGTTTTGTCTTAATATTCACGCATGGTAGGCAGATTGAAGATTGCAATACCAGACTATTACACTTGGAGAGTATTACACCTGGATTAAAGTGACTTTTACTCCGCCAATTAACGAAGACCATGGAGCCCTTCTTCATATTCTATTCCTTTTAAGACAGCCATGGGACGAAACGAAGAAGATGTTTTTCACTTACGCCGTCACCACACGTTTGTTGTATAAAAAATTGAGTGAAATTATAGCCTAAATACGTCCCATTGCTAGGCACGGGTCTTTATTGGCGAACTTCGCATGCCTTCGTATTTTTTTTAGTTTTTATTTCACTTGCAATGTATGTAGCTATGTTTGTTCGGGTGGAATTTTGCAACTTAATTTTGAAGCAGATATTTACAACCAATGGAGGTGAACCTTTTTTTTTTGAAATTTGAATACACTTTCAGTTTGAATGGCAAGGGTAGGTATGTGACGTCATTCTAAATTCAATATGGCGTAACACTAAAAATGGCGTACGCACTTCAACAATCAAATGTAAGAGCTTGCCGAGAATAACTCGTAAAATCAATTAACGTTATCTAATGAGAGATTTGCAGATAATAGGAATGCGAGTTAAAAAAATACGATGGAGATCATAAACTCCGTTGCTCCAGTCCGTCTAAAATTTTGGTGTACTGGAGTTTTTGGAGTCCTCGATTATGGTATTGAGGTCGAATTTTTCTAGTCTGTAGCATCGGTTGGTTGACTTTGACTTGTGAAATTTAGCAAAATAGGCGTCAACAGCATTGGTTTGCAACATGCTTAGGAGAAGGATAACTTCTAAATTGAACCCGAAACTGATTCGTAAGACACAAGTAAGCTTCAAGCAAAAACAAGTGGCGCATTCCATCAAACACACAAGTTAAGGTGAAGTCGTGTCAAGGACTGAGTGGCATCAGGGTATATCACGATATCGTGAACGTACTGCTTTCAAAACCTTTTGTATATTACCCTTCACACTTCAAAGCAACAGCTCTGGGAGGGTTGACGAATATTTCTATGGTACTCGAGGGAACAACATGAGAAAACCAGAAACTTCAACACAATGAAAGTGAAGGCTAGAGAAAAGGAAATTAAAACTACAAGAAAAACTTGCCACCTAAAGCGATGACGTGAACCGTCAATTGCTCAGTAGTATGCGTGATCAGTACAATAGCTAAACACATACTCAACGACAGCTGAAACTTGATTAAGCTAAGCAATGCATAAAAACGGTTAAAAGCAGTGGAAGAACACGACGCACGAAACCGAATCTGTTGAACAAAGAAACGTTATTTTAAGCGCTTTACGAGAGTATGACTCTAAATTTAGAGCAAATGAAACTCCTGAACAGCGAAAGGTTCGCGTGTGCAATTTACGAATACATCAGTGTCAAGTTAGAGCAGACGAAACGACTGAACAGCGAGAGGTTCGATTGAGCGCTTTACGAGAGCAAAATTCTTAAGTACGAACTGCACAAAAGTCGTAAATGGGAACTTTTAACAAAATCATAAATATATTATGTGACAAGGTGTGCTAGGTACGTACTAAAAGATTTTATTCATATCAAATCACAAATCACAAAATAAAATTAAGTACTACTTCGTACCTACCTGCAGAATTAACAAGTAAAGGAACCATATTGCTATGTCATCGTTGCAAGAATCATCCCGTAAGCTAAAAATTTCAGGCCTAGCCAAAGCTTACTGAAATAATTTAGATCCTAAAAATTGTCTATTTGGACAATATGGGTTTAGAAGGCAAGCTGTATTTTTTGCACAAGTACGACGTATTTGAATTTACTGAAAATTTACCTTACATTTTACCTATATTTACCGACAGTATAGGCGTGATTATATATGATAGCAGTGTCATGTACACGTGTATATGAAGCTTTGAGGGGGCTCATAAATAACAATCCCCTATATTGTGACGTAATAATAGATAATGATGAACAGATATTGCAAGAAGATCTTATTCGGATAACCCAAGCTATTAATGATGTAAATGGTCAAAATAATAATCAAACATTATTAGAGCCTGCTATTGTATCAGCTGTGGGAGAAGCAATCAACGTTAATGATGTTTATACGATGGTCAATAATTCAATACGTATTCTGTGAGCTTCTTGGCATCAAGGGAATAATCAAATTTTCCATACAAATCATGCAGGCAGCCAATGATGTGCTATGGTGTTGGCGAACATTATAAAATCAGCAATGTTATCACCACATTCATTATCAACATACTTACTATAAATATGATCGAGAGTGACGCAAAATATGCAAAAATAAGATCACTATCAATAGATAACCCACTCTTACCTCCTATTGATGATGCAAGCTATTTAGAAATAAGTCACTTCAGTGTCATTAGGCACAGTTTTATGATGTATAGTTGCTCTTTTAGAATAGAATATGGCAAGGAAACGTATTTAGTTGGATATTTGCGAGATTCAGTGAACAATTTTTAATTCGTGATGACAATAAAAGAGGCTCTGACAACAATGTTTACAAACAACAAACGCTGCGTTCTAATAGCCACATCGAAATCTCTAGGAGACATGAACTATAACAATAACTATTGACGAAAATTTAATTATTTGTGAACGATGAACTTTAGGAGTTCCTCGATGCATAAATAGCCGCTCTAACCGATCAGCAATTTTTATCGACATATAAGTACTATTTTACTGTCTCCTGCGCGTGTGGCCCTAAAAATGCAAGTTCCTCTGATACCCACGGCAAAGCTTGTGTTATTGATTATGGTTTCCGTGAGGACCTTGTCTGTGTTTGACGCTACTGGTTCAGGTAACGTAGAGAACGTAGAGATACCCTTAATTACATAGCTGTGCATATGACAGACAGATCGACAGGAAACGCAAATATTACTACAGAACATAATTTAGCAACAATCTTTTTACGTTACTTCTCCAATCAATACATCACGCGACATTGAAACGGATCTAAATCAAACTATACAGTAAAAAACTTTTTAAAAACAAGCTTTTATTTAAATACACTAAATAGAATAAAATAAACTTTCCTTAAAAACTTTGACTATCAACTTATAAAATCATTACACAATTAATTGTAGCGGAGCGAGCGAGGCTCCCATGGCACAAGAAAACGATTCTTTGAAATCTATCTCCTCCTTAACCCGTAGGCCCATTTACATATTTTTTGACAATATTTGTGGCTCAACAGAGACAAAAAATCAAATAAAATCTGAATTTGTTTTTTTTTTCTTTTACTGTCTAATCAATTCGCTAATTTACATCTGAGCAATGTCACACCATTTGATTGAATCTTTTGTTGAAATAAAGATAATTACTTAAGACTTACGACTTAAGACTTTTACTCAGCTGCATTTATGATGCTAACAAAAGGTTTTACCTTTGCATCTGCATCGGCCCTAGTATGATATAGATTGTGTAGAGACAGGTTTATTTATTACCTCACGGTATATTTCTTGATAGCGGGAATCGAAAACTCGCTGCTCGCGTACGGTGTAAATTTACAACAAGCGCTTAGTCTGTGATTAACCACGGCTATTAATAATATTATAATAACAAATATATAATATTATAATCATATAATATTATATAAAAATTTTTTAAATTTATATGACTGAATTAAAATTTATTAACTGTGCAGTTTAACGACTCTCCACAAAATTATCAACTATTTATATTCACGTGTGGAGTAACATTAATATTACTAATAGCAGTCACTGTTGCGGGTGAAATAATTTGCATAAGGCATTTCCCTGCTTTATAACCTACGTCACGACATCTTTAATAACAAAGGAGGCTTTTTGTGACGCCTTCGGTAAAATAATTAGGGGTTTGGAGCAAAACGTACGTTTAGTACGACCTTTGTGATCTATGTTTATGAAAATAAAATATTGTGTGGGTGACAGTGTAACCGTGTAGTCGCGCTTTTTTCTTTCTTTCTAAAAATACCCACTACCTCACACTACTTGTGGGTGTCGTAGGAGGTGACCGAGGAAAACAAACTAGGAGATAGGCAGCCGCGTCTTCCTAAGAGCAACTAAAAATTGATAGTAAAAAGAACATTTTTAGAAACCAACTTTTATTAAAATGCTCTAAAAAGAAGAAAATAAACTTTATATTGAATACAACCCATCAATTTATTTCATTACATATATAATATGATATAAAAACTTTTCGCGAGATTTATTCGTTTTATAAAAACATTATTTTTCTTAGAATTACCCAAAAATGTCAATAAAAAGTTACTTATCTTTTTGTTTATGTACACAGGTAAATCTCGCGATAAGCTTTTATTTAAAATAAATTGTATGGTGTAATAATAGATGGGTTTGATTTAATTTGAAATTTATTTTCTTTAGTTTTTTCATTTCATTTAATACGTCATTGTTGGCTTTTGATCGCCGGCTTAGACCCACCATCTTGGATTTTTTCATAGCCGGCAGTTGATCTTTGTCGGTCCCTACAACAATTGTTCGAGCATCACATAACTATCCCTAAACTTTGCCGGGCTATAATTATTTAAAATTGGTATGGCAGCCATCTTTTTTAATTTTGATTTTTTTACCACGACTGGAATGTGCCCATGGTGTATGCCGATATTAGTTATGATGCGACCCCTATAAGTCTTACCGTTAAACGGTCGGGTAGTAGTACACCACCTTCTCGAACAGCTGAACGCGGATGTAATATTATTAGTTTTCTTCTCAGTGAACCCATTAATTGGATACCCATATCATGGGGGTGTATAAATAAGCATAGTCCGTCTATCTTTGGGTGTCCACTATATTGTATTAAGAGTAGCGTTATAATATTTTTGTAATTTTCTAAGCAAACTCTTTAATTTGGTACCCATATCATGGGAGTCCATAGCAAATAACAAAACTGCCATCTTGAGCCGTCTGCCATATTTAATGTAGTGTGACGTCACTTAGCTAACCATGCATTGTCATCCAAACTAAGCACGTATGCAAAATTTCAGCTCAATTTGGTAGAGGATATTTACTTCAGAATTCAATGGTAAGATTTGATCCTAACAACAAACATTGCCAATTAAATAAAATCTTTTAAAAACAAACAACTGCGTTTTCCAAAGTAAGTGTGGCAATTATTGCAAAATCCAAGGGAGATCATGTATTTTTCCTTAGTTGCCATATATGGTAAAATCTATTGGGAAGGTCTATATTCAGCAGTGGACCTTTCATAGACTGTAACCCGACAAAAAATCTGAAACAGAAGATGGGCAGGCCTTTATAGGGTAACAGATGGATTGAAATAATAGATAATTTTGATTTTCATGATATTCCACTTATATTATTCCGAACGCCTTTCAATTACTCAAGATTATTGTCGCAAATACCTTGAAATTTGGAACATCACAGAACCCGTAAAGTGAATCCAATGATTAAAGATAGTGTAACTCTTTGACTGAACCGCTAGAGCTTAGATTCATTTTTTGTTGTGACAATTATTCACAGATTTAGTACTACATAAAGGTAGCGCTGTTGTCGTCACAACGTATCTTGGTATTGTGCTAGAAAAGAAAACCTCGATATCTGTACTCGATAGGCCCTGTGGTCCAGTAATTAATAAATTTAATATATTTTTTCATTTATTAACATGGATCACTATCAAGTTACAATAACTACTACTACTAAAATATAAATAAAATCATTTTTTTTAAATACGGAAAGACAAGTCTTTTAAGTTGTAATTGATGTTCGGTAATTAGAGTGTCAATTTTGGTAATTAAATCGGCAGATGGTAATTAAACTGTCACGAA
The DNA here is from genome assembly GCA_907164705.1 of Parnassius apollo. Lineage (NCBI taxonomy): Eukaryota > Metazoa > Arthropoda > Insecta > Lepidoptera > Papilionidae > Parnassius > Parnassius apollo. The sequence continues at coordinate 1,885,288 of CAJQZP010001188.1, read as the reverse complement.
CCCCAAGCTCGTAACATTATCAATTCTCTGAGAAGTCTAGACGGCTCCTAGGCACAGCGCAGCCTATAAATAATTGTTATGTTATGGGTATGGATATTTGCCTCAGTATAACTGCATGAACTGCCTCCACGATACAGGTTAAAATCCTTGTGTGGGGAACAGATTATCTTTTTTTAAATGAAAAAGAGAACGTTTTGGGAAACAGATACACTGACAGATAACGGAAATTTTCCATGAAACACCAATAATTTTAGGAAAGCAAAGTCCACGCAAGCAAAATCGCAGGGGGAAGCTATAGCTATAGCTTATAGAAATATTTGCAGTCTACCAAAATGCGACCCCAATTATTTTTATAACAATGGCTTTTTGTGGACCGGAATCAGGAAGATTCCCAAAGTTCGCATGACTTTTTAGCATAAAATGTTTTGCTAAATTTCATGTTAGTTACTTAATTTTTTTGCCTTTTGATATTGTTAAGACCCTTTAAAACACCTATTTTTTTCATTGTCTCAACATAAAAGAGATAAAGAAATAACTGTATGTATGTTTATTACCATCATATTATATTATTATCATTTATCAAATAGTTTATTATTAACAATATGAAAATTCAGATTATAATTCATCTATACTTATATTATTCTACTTGAACCGGTAAAGCATCATCGTCATATCTGTACGCACTACATAAATCAAACATAAATAAAGGACCTCATAAGCTGTCACCGTAATGCCATTCAAGCTAGGCTGGGGTGCGTAATATTGTGGAATAAATCATGTTTAGCTAAAATATGCCTCAATACTTACTTTTGTATATGAAATTCAGTCATTTAATAAAATGACGAAAAAAGAAATCATAAGCGACGTCTTAAATTTTCTACGAATGTAAATAGCAACTGATATGACAGATTTAATTATAAAGGACAAATCGATGTCAGTCAAAATATTTAGCTCAGAATATTGCAGCAGAATATGTAGCGCCACAGCTTTAGGCATGAATACATCACACCGTTTTGTCCCTTGGATTCCGTTAGATACGACTATACCAGTATTTATAAAGTTTGATAAATGTCAAAAAAACCTTATAGCATCTAACAGATAGTACTAAAACCATGTCCATTACGCTATACGTAAAATTTCCAGACTAGTAGAGCAAAAGGCAATCAGTCTCCTGAGCGTAATGATTATGGCAAATTTTCCCTACAACGGAAGAGGCCTATGACGAACACTGAATTTTTACGAACTATTGAAGAAAAAGGAGAATGTTTATAAAATGTGCGATAGGTGATACGTTTGCGCTATGACTTTCAAGGTGGGCTTATATGCAGTGTTAGATAACTCACAATATTCTAATTTTGTAAAAATATTTTACGGGCTAGGTTACGAACTTAGGTACAGAATCCAGCATTTAATAGACAGGTGTTCTGACCCGTATGCTACGGTAGTACACTATTAAAAAAAGAAAAAATATATAATTTACCCGCAATCTTATTAAGAGCGATAACTCAGATACTAAGCACTCGCCGTAAATTTCATAAATACGTGAGAAAACCCGGTAGATCCTTACCGGCATCATTGAAAAGTATATAAAGTTAATACGCACTGGATCAGAGGTTGGCTAATTACTCCATTGTCCTCTAATAAATGAAAGAATGCCCGTGCCTTGTAGCAGTACCTATATTAGCTTTGCGTTACCACAATATTATTAACGCACTCGGTCATTTACTACATCTCATCTCAAGTCCACTTATAGACCATAGGCCACTTACATACATTATCACATGGTACGGTCCTGAGCCACCTAAATTCATCAACTACCTACATGCTTCTTCAGGTCATCATTCTCTCCACAACACTGTGCTTACCAGTACGAGGCTGCAATTCGAGAATTGTTCTTCCCCATTGGTTGTCAATTATTCCAGCTGTGTGACTGGCTCATTGCCACCACAGCCTAATAAGTCGTTGGGCTACATCAGTTATTCTTCGGATATAATTGTTACATAATATATTATTGCGTAGTAAAATTCCGAGCATAACGCTTTCCATCGCTCGCTGAGTTTGAATTTTATGCTTACCCATCCGACCAGCAGATAAGGTTTCAAATTGTGGTTCCTTACGTCATCACTGGCAATACACACTGGTTGAAGAGTAGAAAATAGCATATTCTACTGTTATTACTGGCTTAAGTGAACTAAGAAGAGGCCTACGTTTTAGACAAATTTTCGGCGTTGCTACAATTCCTTCAGTGCTAAAATTAAAAGTTTGTACAGTAACGCTACGTTGGCTATCCTTTTACAGAACCATAGTACCTATACAACTGCAGAGACGTTTAAAACAGTGTTGCGTTACATCTCCGAAACTTGGAAGATGTTTTCAAGCTACCTCACTGGTAAGGATAATAGTATTAATATCAATGGCTCATACACCTATTCGCTTCATCTTGCCATCGATATCGTAAGTATAACTAATTCTCTGGAATATCTTAGCATTATGATCGACGCCCTGTGTATTATCTAAACACTATATACATCGTAGTCATTGTGATCTTAATATGAATATGGAGAAGACAAAAATTATTTCATACGTGATGTTACATCTATACTGGTAGCTGTTATGAACACCATGCTCGAATTTATTATAAGAGTGTGTTAAGAATATTAATTGTAAATAATGTAATTAAATTTATTATAATCACGGTCAGAGTATGAATCATCATCAACATCATTACAGCCCTTCACAAGTTCACTGCTGAATAAAACCTCCCCCAAAGAATGCCAACAAGCACGGTTTCTGAACCACCTGCACCCATCGAATTCTACCCGTCTCTTTATCTAGTTAGGAGCCACCCCACACTTCACCTACCGGTCTCGAGGCTGCCACTCGAGAAACTTTCTTCCCCATCAGTTGTTGGGCTATATCGGTTACCCTGGTTCTACGTCCTTCTGTTTCTGAGTAGAAATATCTGAAACTAAAAGATTGATTAAGTAAGTCCAAATTCGACAACCAGAGCTAGCCCCGTTGTGAAGCACTTGGGAAATCCCAACTACTTATATATTGTTTGTATTATTCAAATCACTTCTTATATTGAAGCTAATTTTAACGTAGACCACATACATACGCTACGATGGATTGTACAGAATACCGAAGAGTACAATCTGCCTCTTTGCCTGGCGTATGTGAACTATAAGAAAGCCTTCGATTCCGTCGAAATTTGGGCGGTGATACAGTTCCTTCAGCGGTGCCAAGTTGATTGTCGGTATATCGAAGTGCTGAAGACCATGTATATAATATATATATATATTTTTTTTATACACAAAGTTTTTAATTTGTAATGTAATATAACTTATAAAAATTAATATTAATTGAATGTCTTTAGATTAAGATATTTTGTATTCGCGTAGTTAAAATATTTAAAAAGTCACTTATATTAAATTTAATAATCATCCAACTTTACACGTAAATTTTATTATTTAAGTTTAAGTAATGAACCGCAAATTACTGATATAAAATATATGAGTACACTTACTACCGTAGTAAAATATTTTCTGGAGAGTTAAGCTCTATAGTAATATTATTTGCTCTGCGACATTCTCCTCCGTGAAAATCTCTTAGATACGATCATAAATCGCTTTGGTTGGCATAATAGCGTAAAAGGAAGGGCCCGGATTTATGCATGTTTGATTTAGGTGTAGGTGAGAGTTGTAATTTTATCAACGGTTCCACAAAGAGAGAATATTTATTTTCAGAAATATGTTTATAGTAAATAATTGTTTTATATTATTTCATTATTAGTTTGTACTATTCATTATTGGTAGTTTTAACAAAATTACAAAACCGTGAAGGTTCTTTTGAGACGTATGTTTTTGTATACATATTCACTGATTTCATGGAAACAGCTGAAGAGATATTACAGATTTTCTTTTAATATCTAAAAATAAGAGGGTGGATTGAAAAGTACTCGGCCTAACACAGATCCATTCAATTCTAAAAATCAAATCTACCCACATTATTTAGTTCAGTTCAGACTAGTTCATTGTGTGAAGTTCGAAACGTGTGCGATAATTAGTTGTGATTTTGTAAATTTATTAACAAAGTAATCGGACATAATTTCCACGAATGGAGCAAATCGAGCAGCGTGCCGTCATTAAGTACCTCCATAAGAAGGGGCTATCATCAAAAGCCATCCATGATGACATAGTCAGTACATTAGGCGATTGTGCTCTGTCATATTCATCCGTCAAAAAATGGATAGCAGAATTTAAGCGTGATAGAGAGAGTGTGAAAGATGAACCCCGCTCTGGAAGGCCTTCGACGTCAACTACTGACGAAAATATTAAAAAAGTACTTGATTTAATAATGGGAGACCGCAGATTAAAAATTAGAGAGATAGCCGAGATTATAGGCATCTCTTACGAACGAACTCAAAACATCATTGTCAACGAGTTGGGTTTCCACAAGGTGTCTGCGAGGTGGGTTCCGCGACTGCTTTCAGTTGAACAAAAAAAGGACGCGATTGACTATTTCACGCGACTGTTTGGAGTTATTTGAAGCCGATGCAGATGATTTTTTGAATCGTTTTGTTACTATGGACGAAACATGGGTTCATTACTGTACACCGGAAACAAAACAACAATCAAAACAGTGGAGAAGAACTGGTTCACCACCCCCTAAAAAGGCTAAGTCGATTTTGTCGGCAAATAAGGTGATGGCTTCAGTATTCTGGGACTCGAAAGGTGTGATTATGATTGATTATCTTGAAAGGGGTCGGACTATAAACTCTGATTACTACTGCACCTTACTACGTCGTTTACGAGAGGAAATAAAAGAAAAACGTCGAGGAATGCTCAGAAGAAAAGTCCTGTTTCATCAAGATAACGCCCGTGTTCACACGTCAGTACAGTCAATGGCTGAAATTCACAACTGTGGCTTTGAACTGTTACCGCATCCGCCGTATTCACCTGATCTGGTACCATCAGACTTCTTTCTGTTCCCTAACCTAAAAAAGCACTTGGGAGGTCAAAGATTTTCGACAAACGACGAGGTCAAAGCAGCTGTAGACGCATATTTTGACTCTAAGGAAGAATCATTTTTTTTCAATGGTCTAAATGCTTGGAAGGGGAGGTGGCAAAAGTGTATTGAACTTGATGGTGATTATGTAGAAAAATAAAAATATAACTGATTTAGTATTTGTTTATTTTCTAAGTTAGGCCGAGTACTTTTCAATCCACCCTCGTAAGTATAACTTTTATACCTGAGACTGAAGAAGAAGGAATTAATGTAACTATTTAGACAGTTACTGTCTAAATAGTAACATTAAACTATTTTTATCTATTTAGACAGTGATCATCTAAATAGTTGATGTGATTTTTTTATTTAACGACACGGGTAACGAGTAAAATAATTCTACTAAAAAAAGTAAATCCAAAATATAAAACAAAAAGGTATAAAATGATTTCCACATAGAAGCTTGTGAATTCGGGGCTATAACTCGATACACTTTGTCTTAGTACTGACCCCAGACACTATTATTTGGAAGTTATATTATTCTTTATTGTTTTTGGAATCGGTTTCAAATTTATTTATTTTATGTTTCATTACTATTATTATAAATTACCTAATTTTATGAAATGTTAAATTTTAGATTATTATGTTTTCTGTTAATTATTTAAATAGTACCATACAATTAGCCGTATCTCTTCTAAGCTCGAGGTCAAGAAATAAAAACCTGTGATGATGATGTTAATTTTTATCTTCTAAAGTTTCAAGTGTATATTTCAAATGTAGTAAATAATGACATTTTATAATGATTTACGTTAAGGTTTAGTAATCCATCAGAATGGACAACCTAGTCTTATTTCATAACGATTATTGAGTTATATTATTTAAATGATAACATTACGCATATGCGTTGTGAATTTTTTTAAATGTTTAAATAACAATATGTGTTATTGTTAATACACATTATTTTAATACACTTGCTGCTTGTTTAAAAATGTACACTTTTGGTTCACCCATTCGGCACGTTTTATGTTCTATGCAATAATTTTACGAACTTACATTATATATATATATATATATATATATATATAAATATGTATGTGGCGTGGTGTGTGTGTGTGTGTGTGTGTGTGTGTGTGTGTGTGTGTGTGTGTGTGTGTGTGTGTGTGTGTGTGTGTGTGTGTGTGTGTGTGTGTGTGTGTGTGTGTGTGTGTGTGTGTGTGTGGTGTGTGTGTGTGTGTGTGTGTGTGTGTGTGTGTGTGTGTGTGTGTGTGTGTGTGTGTGTGTGTGTGTGTGTGTGTGTGTGTGTGTGTGTGTGTGTGTGTGTGTGTGTGTGCGTGTATGTGTCACATTAAACCACTCTGTGCTTGTCATCTTGAAATTAATCATCTGATGATGATTTGTATTTCGTGAAGGGAAACGAATATCGGGCAATTTGATATTATCCAAATTCAGAACACGATTCAAATTAAGTGATAAAGCGTTCAGAGTACGCCGCCTGCGCCCGGTTGTCACTCGGTAGGTAATACGTGTTGAAATGACGCACCCCTCCCATCGTCTGTTAAAACCCGAATATTATACAATGATATTGAATTGTAAATTGTCACTTACTTGTTGCCATGTTGTGAAAATATACAATTTTTTCAGGCCTACTAAGATGTATAAATCATTTTCAAAGTTCTACCTATAAGAAAATGAAAGAATAAAAATATTTGTCAGTATCTTTTTTTGCGAATTTCTAGGAAAGAAGATAAGGGATAATCCCTTTCAATATTACATAAATTTTTGACATAATTGGAAATCAATAATAACTGGAGATACATTTACTTGTTGTGCACTATTCGTCTTATAAATTTTATGAAAAATTATAAGTGGTGAGTCCTCCTTTGTGCGTGCGTGCGTGTGTGTGTGTGTGTGTGTGTGTGTGTGTGTGTGTGTGTGTGTGTGTGTGTGTGTGTGTGTGTGTGTGTGTGTGTGTGTGTGTGTGTGTGTGCGTGCGTGCGTGCGTGCGTGCGTGCGTGCGTGCGTGCGTGCGTACGTGCGTGCGTGCGTGCGTGCGTGCGTGCGTGCGTGCGTGCGTGCGTGCGTGCGTGCGTGCGTGCGTGCGTGCGTGCGTGCGTGCGTGCGTGCGTGCGTGCGTGCGTGCGTGCGTGCGTGCGTGCGTGCGTGCGAGCGTGCGTGCGTGCGTGCGTGCGTGCGTGCGTGCGTGCGTGCGTGCGTGCGTGCGTGCGTGCGTGAGTGCGTGCGTGCGTGCGTGCGTGCGTGCGTGCGTGCGTGCGTGCGTGCGTGCGTGCGTGCGTGCGTGCGTGCGTGCGTGCGTGCGAGCGTGCGTGCGTGCGTGCGTGCGTGCGTGCGTGCGTGCGTGCGTGCGTGCGTGCGTGCGTGCGTGCGTGCGTGCGTGCGTGCGTGCGTGCGTGCGTGCGTGCGTGCGTGCGTGCGTGCGTGCGTGCGTGCGTGCGTGCGTGCGTGCGTGCGCGCGGTTGTGTGTGTGTGTGTGTGTGTGTGTGTGTGTGTGTGTGGTTGCCGATCAGCCCGTCAAGCAGTGCAACTATAATAATCATCCTCCTAATGAGACAATCGGTGGAGGTGGCTTATTCAATGGAGCTGTAGACGTTGATAAGCTGTAATGAGCGAATGATTGAGTTAGAGTCCTCTTTAATACACGGAATAATTAGACAGACAAAATATAGAACTCAACGATGTTCTGAAACACTATAAACACATTAAAATGAAAATTATTCCAGGTTTGTCAATAATAAGGAAGCATATATGTCGGAGGAAGTAGTATGAATCAAGTCGATTGCTGTTGTGTTTTTAGCGCGTGATATCTATTGTTCTCTAAAAATAATGCTCTCTTAAATCCTAATTTTATTTTATTTGATTTATTTGTTAGATTTTGTTATTGTGTAGAATCTTATTTAATATCATTAAAGTTACTGTATTGTACTTCATACATGTTGCGACCAATCAGAGCAGAGTCTAGGCGCCATTTTGACGGTTACCGTACGATTAGACTTTTTTAGTGTTTGTGGATCGTGGTGAAGATTCATTTCTTTTTTGTTGTTCGTACGGTGAAGCCGTGAAATCGGTGTCGCAACCTGCTGCTCGTACTTTGTTTATATTAATCGTTTTGAATTTAAAATAAGAGATTGCAAAGTAGTAATTCCTTTAGTGACTTTCAAAATTGTTAAACTTTAATTACATTGTACAAATACAGTGAATACTTTGTTTTGTGCTCGCATTTAATCCTAATGACGCCCACTAGACCCGTAGCCACCGATGACGATATCGAGGAGATTTGTGTTTCTCCGATATATATAATATTATTTTGAACTGAAAGTAACGTTTAACCCTGATAACTAAGAGCTTTATTACGAGACTAGACCTGCCAAAAACAACTTCAAGAGTGACTTGCTAATTTCACTGCACTCACATTCTAAGCCTTTCTTTTTTAACATGGGGAAATGCCTACGCATATCTGCCTCGCGGAGGTTTCAGATAACTGTACCGTGGAATTATGATAGTAAGGGATAAAGAGTGCACCTGTGCTTGCGTATACAGTCAGGCACTTTAATCCCGTCCTGTGCAGGTAGCTTGTCTACATTTAGATTGGCCGCCGTGACAAAAATTTGGTCTATTCATTACCATTATTTAAAATAAACTTAAATTATTATGCAGCCATAGTCCCCAAGCTATAGTGACAAGAACGATGGCTGCGTTTCCACGCCGAATAACAATACTGATCATAACATTTTCTTATGTACTATTAGCCGATTATAGAAAATGCCAGAAGTATCTCATGGCATCCAAACGTTTACCCAGACCAGCCACAGGTGATAACGTCTGATATTGCAATCGCTAATTCCTACACCAAGAGTGGCGAATAAGGCAAATACTTCCTACAACGGCAGAGTTCCATTTTCAGTAGTAAATTTCAAGAGTTGTAAGAAGTAGATATGATGTGTTAAGTAAACGCGCAAGAATTGTCCTAACGTTATATCAATCTCATAAGTAAGCTAAGGTCCAAGCGAACTAAATCGTAGAAAAAGCTAGTTTGTATAAATCAATTTTCAAGCAATTTTTAAACAAATCAAAATGGTTTTAAAATTAACCTCTGATTTAACCTCACTTACCCATACCCGATTATGGCGTCCTACGCTTACGATAATGTGTAAAGACCTCTTTAACGTCCAGAAAAATTACGATATCTATTTACGCTCCACTTGTAAGGATATCGGATCTAATGACATTTATATTAATATGAGGGGTATGTGATATTGGCACGTTACCTTAATAAAAGAAAGGAAGCGAATGATGTATTAATGTATTAGTAACTTCATCATACTGCCGTTGACAGAGCTTCTTAATTATGTTATGTTAGTTAGGAGCTCCCTTTCATCACATTTTTTGTAGTATTTATATAATAAAAAATAAAAATATCTACACGTAATTCAACAGCTTTTGAAGTCAGGACTTTAATTATACGATACACTGTGCCTTAGTGTTAATAAAAAATAATCTTTAAAATAGATTCACTTGGAGAAGATATGGCGTAACATATATACAAAAAATATACAGTCGCATTGTGAACTTCCTTTTTTTTTGAAATCAAATGACGAGTAACTGATATCTTTTCAGTCACACATTTTTATAATTATTATAACCATTACCGTTATAGCCTATTTATCGTCCAATGCTAAACGCATTCCTCCGCCATAGAATACCTCAAAGGGATTTTGCTGTAGTTGCCTCGCTTGGAAGACGGGTAGGCAACCGCAGTTTTTTTTATTTTTAGTTATTATAAGTGAGACGCCGCTGCCCAACTCCTGCTTTAATCTATCGCCTCTTACGACATCCACGGGAAGAAATGGAGTAGTGGATATTCTTACACCGCCACTACAACGTTAATTTTTCATACCGATGATTTATTTACGTGTATAAATATTATAATTTTAATGTTATTAGTAACTAAGGTAAATTTTAGCATATCAATACAATGACTTAAGAGTTTATTATATCGAATTTGGATGTCGTTTATCATAGTTTATCCAATATTATTTTTCGTGTTGTAGCTCTACGGCAAAGTCTACACATTTTATCTCAGAATTTTGAATTGAAATTGGTACGGCTTAAACTAGAATTCAAACAAAGCATTGAAGTAAAAAATTTCAAAATACTAATATTCTACAGGTATTCTGGTAGAGAACTCAAGATATTTAGTTTCTAATTACGTTTATATATTTATATTTTTTTAAATTACTTATATTGGATATAGTTTTCAATTTTCTTATAATAAAAAACTAATTACATATGTATAAACGACTCTTTACGACCCCAGTTGGGTGCGGGGTGAGCGGTCGAAAACGCAGCCGACTGCTGAAAGTTCAGTTGGATCGCCGGGTTCACAGGTGATGGACGTACGTGTCGTATTGAAATATAATACGTTTCGTATAGCTTTGAATCTGTTGAGATAGTGTTTGTAAGCAACGTAAAGAGAACTCAATAAAGTTGTGTGTGTTGTGATTATATTTTACAAAGCTTAAGATTCAATTGTGATAAGTGATGGAACTTTATGATTAAAGAACTAGGATGTTTGTCACTTTTATTATTATCAGTCTGCTTATAAAGGGTAAACTATTTTTTTAAATGAATGAAAAAATCTAGCAACGAAATCAAAAAATCATTAATTATATCTTACACTTTGTCGCTTTAAAAGGTTTATAACTCATGACATAATTTCATTATAATTAAAACTAATGATTTTTTTTTGTAAAAACCATAATTATTCAATGCACATTAAAGCTCGCTCAGTTATTACCTACGTAGAGCTTTTACAGTATTTAACTACTTATGTAAACTGTTCTGGATAACATAAGCTTCTATATTTAAAAAATACACTAAAAATCTTTATTAAAACAATTGAAATTTTTTATAAATCTATTACGATTTATAATTAAACTATGAAAATAATTAAATATATTAAAAATTAAAAGAAATATTAAAATGTCCTTTTGTAAATTTATTACATAATTCTGATTTCTTAGCATTACAATAGCTATAAATAACGTTTTTAACGATAATCATGTAATTTAATATTATTACTGTAACATACATTTCGAGGAAGAATTAAATTATTTCTTAAAATTTATTGCGAGGTCATAAGGGTTAGTGATCACATCTGACAAAAGACATGTACAAGGTACTTTTATATTTGCTAGAAAATGTATAATGTATATATTTTTATTTAAAGGTAAAGGACAAGGCTTTATTTAATTTATTTAATTAGATTAGATTCCATATTCACCTTTGCTTAAACTTTAAGTTAACTCTGAGCTTTTTGAATTAAAACTTTCGCCATTGAGCAAGTAAACCATTCGCTCTTTAAATAGTTTATATGTCTATTTTACTCATACAAACAACCGTTCTTGACTCCGTTGCAGAACTCGGGGGAAATTCACGGACGTATATTATTTACATAGAGAAATTTCTCTCTTCGGATTCAAACAGTTTTTAATTAATAAATGGGCTTTGGTACATTTACGCGTATATCAATGATTATCATTTATTCAAATCTAGTTAATGACTATTATACTTTAATTATTGCATGTTTGAGCCACGCTGAAGCTATATGATGTATGTAGCACGAATGGCTCGGTTCAACCGGGGGGGGGGGGAGGTACCACCCTCTCAAAGAATATCATCGTAAAAGAGCAGCGTGTTTTGTCATTAATGAGAACCGGATACCCTTTTTTACTGGAGTTAGATGTATTTCTTCTTAGTCCTCAGGGGCGAAAACGCATCTGCATTTTGATTCGTTCTCAAACTGGTTACTATAAAACATAACTAACACATTTACTTAACCAACATCACTAACATTATTGTCAGGAAAATTAGTCTCAGTTTTAAATATTATCATGCCTGCATACAATAACATTTTGAAACAAGAATGGATAACTATGTGGCTCGAAGAACCTACAACTGATGGAGAAGCATCTGTTTAACACTCTCCCCTCTCCCGCAAAATGCAGTGAGGAACTGATAATTCCCTACTGTAATTCTGTTGAATGACATTATCACTCCTGAGGACTTAGATGGGAAGCCTCATTACTAGTAAAAAGATTCTCAGTTTCATGTAACTAATCAAACCAAATATAGAATATTTATGCTGATAATACCCGTACATTCGCTTCGGAGTAGTTGTACTAGTTAAGAGCCAAAAATTTTAATTAATATTATAACCATACCTATAAATGTTAAAAAACATATCACTTCCACTATCACTACTGCAAATTTTAAATCCACCGCTGAACATATGCCTCCCCATATATTACCACTAAGTACGATTCTGAGCCCACTGCGTCCGTTCACTATCTGCATTTTTCAACAGGCCATCACGCTCTCTAGTGGGGAGCCGGCCATGTTGCGCCTTCCAGTACGAAGCTGCTACTTGATAACCTTTTTTTTCATCGGTTATCGGGTCTTCGAGATATAGCGCCGGTCCCTTTGCCAGTTCAGTCTTTAAAATTGTTACAATTATATGTGCTTAAGCAAGTGAATCACATAAAAACCATATACAAAATATAAATCATTTTTCATGTTTACAAAACATTATTTGAAGTACTTCTAACTATTCTTACAGAGTCATTGCTACTTCGAATAGTAAGGGTAGCAGTTCCTTCGTACAAAGTAAGAGGCCAGCCTGCTCAATTAGACTGCGATTATGAATTAGGAGGTGACATATTATATTCGGTCAAGTGGTACAGAGATAACGAAGAGTTTTATCGCTACATGCCCAAATACGATCCACCTAAACACGCATATAAGTTAGATGGTATAAAAGTTGACGTAAGTATTTGTATTAACGCTCTCGTTCTTGTTTTTGTTGTCGCTTTTATTAAGTTTTCTTATATTCACACCTTACAAACAAATAATTTCGGGAGTTTTAGTGGGAATTTGACCCTTTACGGATTGTTACTATATTTTTCTCCTATAAATAAAAAATAAACAAAAAGTAGTGCGTTTTTTAATTAAAGTCATTTTCTTTTACTTATCTTTTCCAAGTATTATTGTAAGACTATTATTGTTTGACTTATCTTGTCCAAGTATTATTGTAAGTTATAATGATATATTAAAAAGTATGAGGTGCAAAGTGGAACAGATTTTGTCTTCGCCGCACACGAGAGTCCGAGGGTCCACTACACTATACTACATAAGTCCATCCGTGGATGTCGTATTCGGAACGATCCCGACATACCTCTCTCGCTTCTTACACATCAATATACCTAAGCATAATTGACTTACCTTGTCCAAGTATTAACGTAAAAAAGATTTTTTCTTTAATTTTGTAAACGTTTTAGTGTAATTGTTAACTAACCCCGATTCACATAAATAGGTTCAAAGGGTTTAATTAACCTTATAACATTACTTTTACTTTGAAAATGCTGAAGTTATTTTTGTCACTACATTGATATTTTTTTAAGTAATTAAACTGGCTAAATATTACGCAATCAATCCAGTTTATTACTTATGGTACTGAAGTACGACTTTGATTATAATTTTACGTAATGTAATTTATCTCGGGATTTACACCTTCTAAAGGAAAATTTAGCCTTTCGTTAGTTAGTACCCTACTGTTTTAATTATTCCCTGCCTCGTTGGTCTAGTGTTTGGAGTAGAGTGACTGCTGATCATGATGTCCTGGGTTCGAAACCCGGGTCGGTCAAAAAATCATTGATTATTATTGACTTTTTCCGTCAAGAAATTCTCAGTAGTTGCCCGAAGTCAGGAAGTTGGCAGTGTCTCATCCCCGTGCCTCGGAAAGCACCTAAAGCCGTTGGTCCTGCGCCTTTTCTCTCTCCGATCGTGTCGGTTTATCGTCCCATCAGATTCCGAGAGTCACAAATATCTTCCTTCGCCGTCGAGCAAATCAGCAATTAAAATTGAAATAAACAATTTTGTGGTTCCAACGGGCATTGAAGAAATAGGTTAGTTAAATACAACATTTTGAGAGCAACACATTTAGTTAACGTGGTTCTATTGTTTTAAAAATAAAGTCAAATATATGTCTATTTTCATACTGCGATTTGTGTTTAGTAAATTTATTACTGGTGTTTGAAAACAAATACTAAGCAATATTTGTTACAGCTATCTAAATCTGACGACCGAAAAGTGCTACTGCACCCTGTGACACTTAAATCTACTGGGCAGTTCAGATGCGAGGTATCAGCAGAAGCCCCTAGTTTTGCTTCTGCAGCTGGTGAAGGCAGAATGGAAGTTATATGTAAATATTTTTTTTCATACTTTACAATGGCTTAGAACATTTCTACATTTTATGGGCGTTTTTAGATTTGCCACGCGAGGGTCCAAGGATAACTGGCAACCAACAGGAGAATAGACGAGGCGATTCTATGTTTTTGAATTGCACATCGGGTCGGTCTTACCCGGCGGCAGTTCTAAGCTGGGACATAGACGGCGAAAAGGTGCTTTTTTGCTTTCGAGTTTCTCATTAATTTATATTTGACGGCTTAAATTTTCTTCTAAAGATATCATATTAAATATATTATTATAAGTATTCACATCATTATAATTTCATTTTAAGTTTTATTAGAAATTACTTGTTATTATAAGCAAATGTCCATGGAATATATTATATAAAAGATAATTCATAATACGTAGTGTTTAAAATATGGACTAAACGTAATTTAAGATCCTTGTAAATTATTAATATATTTTTATAATTTTTAAAGAAAAGGTTGCTTCCGATTAAAATGTTTCGATTTTAATGGTTCATCAATATCAAAAACTTGCTATTCGTTTCGTGTTGCAGTTGTTCAAGGTGGCGGTAGCCACTTAATATATAAATATATAACAACTCATATTCTACATCGTCAAAAAATCAATATAAATTACGAGGACCTGGGTTCAAATTTCTAGGTGGGCTAAAATCAGTTATTGGGTTTTTCTGCTAAAATATGTATTTCAGTAACAGCCCGGCGTCTGGAAGTGGGAGTTGTTACCACCGTACCTCGGAAATCATGTAAAGCCGTCGGTCCTGCACCTTATACCTCTCCGGTCGTGTCGGACTATGAGAATCGCACCGTCCCATCGGACTATGAGAATGAGAGAATAGATAGTACACCTGAGTTTGCGCATACATCCGGGCACTATAATAATTTTAACTACAGAAATCTGCGCAGGATGGAATATAATGCACGAGTATGTGCGTAAGCGAAGGTGCATTCTCTATTCTCTCACTCTCATAGTTGAATAGGATGGCAATGCGATACGGTCAAACGCAGAGCCCCGAGGCACAAGGGTGAAACCCAATCCACTTCCTGACTCCAGGCTTCTACCGAGAACTTCTTGACGGTAAAATCACGAAACGTAGTTACGTTTGATTGACGCAAGAAATATATATGCATCAGCGGTTGTTGATCCTGGGCTCATTATCTAAAATCTCTAATTAATAAAAGTAACTACTTTAAGTCCTTAAATATACTCGTAAGAGGCATTTTTTATATTAAGAAAATCCCACCAAAATCTATTTTTCTAGCTACAACTGGACAAGTTACACAAAATTATAAACGTTGTGCCTTCTTTGTTTTGTTTTTATCACTCTATCAGCATGTATCAGTTTTCGGCAAGATATGGCCTCTTCCGTTGCAGGGAGAATATATCTGGCACATTGAAGATGATTATACCCTAAACGTTTTACATTTATATTTTAATCTTTTTTGGCTATGAGATCTTTTTACTATACTATAGCATTTTTGAAATAATAATTACCTTTTACAATGTTCACGGGATAAAAAACATTATCTTATTGTGATACTGTCACTAAATGCTATGCTAATTAATTAATAAAACGTTTGGTACTACGATCGTCCAATTTTCCTGCCAAGCGTGCCAATTAAGGCGAATTCTCTCTATATTTGCAGAGGCCCATATCCAGCATTGCACATTTACCGGTGTATTATGATGTAAATTATGTCGTAACTGACGGATGTGACTTTTAACATTTGAATTATGTTTAAATAGGTAACTGATCCAGCGCTTCTAGTTGAGTATCCACCAATTCAACATCAGCATGGCTTAGTGTCAACGGCTTTGGGTCTGCACGTGCCTACAGGGAGAACTATGCAAGTGAGATGTACTGCAAGAGTTGCGCCTTCTTGGAGAGAGGGCAGCGAAGCAGTAGTGGGCAACAGTCAACTTGCTGACAGCAAGGAAGCTATGCTACTTGGTAAATATTTATCATTATAGTGTTTTACGTTTCCACTGTTTTACTCGCGCTTGACTGCTTAAAACTCTTACCACTTTTAACCTCGGCCTGTACAATTTTTTTTGGAATGAAACCAACAAATGTATATCCATGGTTCTCAGATTCTCGCATCCTCTCTTTTGAAGTATTTTTTTCCACTTTTACTATCATTAATAATATTTTTTATTTATTCAAACAATTAAAAATTCTAAAAATAAGTGTTATAAAAAATAATTATATTCCTCCGATATAGGTCGCAATGATATTATGATAAAAATAATGATTTAAAGCAATGATGCTAGTTTTATCTTTTGATATCATTTAAAATATTTCAATATAAGTCACGAAAAATTTCTTTAGCAAATAAACTTACTACCAATTTCAATACTACAAGATAAATTTCATTCTTCATTATTTATTATACGAAGTCCTTGGTAAAACAGTCTTCATAAAAACTATTCGTTCGGCAACTAAGGACGACTCAAAATAAAACAACTGTATGTACTTCGTCCGAAAGTTGTTGAACTAGTTTGTTATTTCGTAAACGATTTGAAGCATTTTTACACAGTAGAATAAACTAAACGAAATGTTAACTTTAATAGTAATCAATATACTCGTAGCATAAAGGCCTTAATCGATATATCAAGCTCTATACTAGCTTGTAATGGGATGTATTGCATTGTACATTGCTATTGCATTTGAATAGGAACCACTACATTTTTAAATGACGCGACTAAAGTCCAAAATAAATGATATTTTAAAATTTTGTATTATTTTTTAATGAATGTCGATTACTTGAATGTCAAGAGCAATGCAAAAAATCGAGTATATGAGTTTTCGACTTAACAAGAAGTTTGAGATACAAAGGATTTAATTGCTAATATTTTTTATAGTTGTAGTATCAAAGTTAGTTAAAATTTGACTAAGTTACATATTTATTAAAACAAATAACGGCTTTTTCGCGTTAGATAGGCTCTGATACATTTATGCTTTTGTCACGATACTGTTTGAATCAGGTGAGTACGTATTTCTCTACTTCTGAAAACTCAGTTAGTCGTCATTTTTTCCAAGAAAAATTGCTACTTGATTCGTATCTTAACAATATATCGAATTTATTCTTAATTATTGTAGACAAAGTGTTTGCTGGTAATCGATATTGACCTGCCACGCCTTTTTTTCATGCTCCTTTTTACAACATTGATAACCTCAAATTTTCCACGCAGAGTTTCATTCGTTATCTTCCTTTTATTATTCACGTTGTTGCTAGTTAGTATAGTCAAATAAGTACTGATCGATTATGAACAAACATACGGTACACAGATGTGTTACTTAGAAAGTTTAATAAACGTATTCATTTATGTACATGTTCAAGGCACAGACAATATACAAGAAGCACCGAACATTACTTTTGAATTTGATTATTATGAGTTCGGGGAATCCCAAGTAAGACGTCATATTATATTTCACTAACTATGACTTACGCAGTCTGCTTTTTGAAAATCGAGTTTTAGAGTATAAACGTTATGTACTATCAATATCTCGCAGGAAAATAACGTTTTGTTTGAGTTACAAAGTCTAAATAAATCGAGATATTGCATATTTAGGGGTTCCGTAGAAGGGATTGGCATTTTTGCAACTTATTCATAAATACGACTTAACGAGGTTCGGGTAGTTATCTATTGTACTATATTTTTATCACATTCTTGCATTGTTATCTGAATTTGAGCAATAATAAAAAATTCAAATTACCAGCTCATCGGGAAGTTAGTTTGAAATCAACTACTAAATTACACCTGGACAACAGACAGGCAAACAAGAGTCTCTTGACTTAAAATTAATGTACTAATATAATAATATATTAATGCTTATTAGATAATTCAATCATATTCTTACATGACGTGTATAAATTTCGTTGATTTATGTTTATTGCTAATATTGTTTTAAAAAATAAAGAAAGTAAAAAGTACTTATGACAAAAGTATATTACTAAAGGACTTTTAAAAAGTTAAAGATTAAAATTAACCGCTGTGATTTTTCGTTACGCATAACCTACCTACCTACCACAATTCAAATCATTAGTTCTTCTTCTGAAAACGAATCTCTTCTTTCAAATCGTTAACATATGAACAGGGCCAAAGCTAATGAATGGAATAAATGAACCAGTTCAAACAAAGAAAATTATGAACGGCTCATACGAAAAATTAGATGATTTGTTTCATACTGTTTATTTTAAAATGTTTCTGAATAAAACTATCAAATACTAAGCAGCTTCGAAATCTGAAATCATCTAAGTGCGACGATGAACCTTGTTTTATTGAAAACGATTAATAAATTTAGGTACTTATATAAAGCAAAAAGTATCAATAGTCGTGTTCAAATTATATTTATAGATATAAAGAGGTGACATTTTATATAAAAAATCTTTGGCTTCGGCAAGCTTTAAGCAAAGTAATCATAAAATTTTGACTATAATATATCAATATTTTGCTTATTTTTATTGCATACTATTATAGAATATTTTTATACTGGTTAACTGTTCCTGTCTCTTTGTTTCAGTGAAAAGTTCATGCGGAGTGTCTACGTTAAATATAATGTTGTTAACACTTTCCTTCGCCCTACTTCTAAGTTCCTTGATTCAATTAGAAACGTGATAAATTATCCCTTGTCTTTTATTAACAAACGTTAGAAGCGAGCACGATTCCGACTTTTCTTCATACTTGACTGCAGAAGTTAATAGTGTAGTTTCCGAATACGTGTTAAAATCATTACATTATGTTTTATGTGTATTTAAGGCTAAACATGTAAATTGACATGTAAAAATGTTGTTGTTGGTGATATAAAGAATAAGATACATATCTTTTTATGTACACAATATAATTTGATGATTTGATTCTTTATAAAAAAATCGTTTTTAAAACGACCTAATTTTGTTTATTAATTAAAAAAATTAGGTTGATTATTTTATTAAATAATATACGATGCTAGTTGTAAATATCAGTAATTAGAAACGCCTTCTTAGATAGAAATGTCTAGGTATGAACCGTTGTAAATAAATGATGTTAACTTTTGTAACCATATTGCCTAAGACAAGAAAAATATTACAGATAATTGTTAATCATTTGTGAAGTAGAAACTAGTCTAGTGTATGTTTTAAAATTCTAAGAGATTAACTTCTGTATCTGACTTTATAAATTTACACAGATAATAATTATTAATTTAAGTCTGCTTAAAATATGGGTCCCGGTACTTATCTTTATCTTGAGGTTTGATAATAAAGCGAAAATTGATGAATATTATATTATTTTAGGGTACTAAACTGTCTTCCTAATATAACAAAGAACAAATGTCGCTGAAGTGAGTCATTTACTATAATTAAGTCTCTCTTTCGTTTGTATATAATTCAAAATATAGCAAGAGAGCTAATGATCCAAAATCAATTTTATGTCTGTATGCCTGCGTATGCCTTTACTATTAATGCGTTTAATTATTTCCTTGATAACACCTAATGTAAATTGTTTCAAAAATTCTTGCTTTTGTCGTTAAATTGTATTGTAGTTAGTATTTTAATGTGGCATTTAGGTTGGAAATAAAAATGTTTATTGCACACGGATTTTTATTGTATTTTATTGTACATACATACATACATAAACACTCACGCCTGTCACCCAGAGGGGTAGGCAGAGACTACGGACTTCCATTTGGCACGATCCTGACATACCTCTTTCGCCTCCTTTACATCCATATATCTACGCATACATGCTCGTCGGTTAAGGGTACTTCTAACGTGGCCCATTTTCAAAATATCGCCAATATTGGTCGATAAACTATTTTCTAGGGCGTCCCTTCCCGACTCGGCCGTTCACATCTGCCATATAAATTTGTTTTGTCACTCTTTCCTCATTCATTCTTTCTACATGATCAAACCACCGAAGCATTCCTTTCTTAATCCTGGTCACAACATCATCTTGCATACCACATTTATCTATATTATATTTTGCATACCACATTTATTTATATTATATTTTATTGTATTTTTAGTAATATTAAAATTGGACTTACCTTTTATTTTGGTATATTGCAATATTATTTAATTTTTTAATAATGTTTGTAATTATTCGGCTTTTAGTAGTTTTATGTTTTGGATATTCTCGTAACCGATTATCACGAAGAGAAAAAATGAGCACAGGCCCTTCTGCTAGGTTCTCCGTATGAATTTTTACGAATTACAACACAATATCGCGATATTTTTTTATGATTTTAGCCTATTTTACTTGCAAAACCACAGATTAATTTATGGCATCAATACAGATTCCAATAGATGAGAGGCGATAGGGAGACATGAAGTAGGGGATGGTTAGCAACACCGAATATACTGATACCGAATTTAGTCTATATCTTACATACATGCACATATATATATATATATATATATATATATACGAAATGCGTAATCGGATTAGCAGGTTTGGAGGTATTATACAGAAAGATAATTAAATCTCCTTGATGAAAGCATGAGATACTTACATACCCTTGTATCGATAAAACAGCGATGCTCAAGATAGCCATAACAACAATATTAGTGGTGTTGCCAAGGGTAATGTGACGAATTGTGGGAAACGGTGGCCCTCTTGTCTAGCTCTCCATTAGATATAACTATTTACGTAATGTTATATAAATTAGCATGAGAAATTGCATTGTTGATCATAAGACTTTCTTTTCAATGAAAGGATCATACCAAATGCCGCAAATCTTAAAACCTGTTCTTCGGCACGCGCACTTTAAATTCTGCTAAGTTTGAGACAGTTACTACTCAAAACTTTTTAGAACTTTTTGTTGAAGTTATACTTCTTAAGCGGCTTTATAATTTTGACAACGCAACGGAAATACCAAAGAATTTGTAGTTTATTACAGCACGATAATTTTAACTAGTGTTATATAAAGCCGGGACATTTCTTTAGTGACAAAGATTACCGTATTTAATTTTAACTACTAATATTTGCATTATCATATATTTTATAGTAATGACAAGTTCTAAGAATGTTATTTTTTCTAATTCGATTTTACGGCGTTAAAATACACTGTACTGGTAGACACAGATGAATAATATACATTCATGGATAAATTTAGAGGAACGCAAAAAAAAATAATTTCTTTTGGAATGTCTAGGTTTTGTAATTTCATTTGTTTTTATATAATTTTTGCGTAATATGACGTCTCAAAAATTTGCCATCTTTTGAATTTGAATTTAAATTTAGATATTGCTTAGGTTTTTGACTTGAATGTTTTGTATATCGTGTTAAATGTAAATTTTTACTGCACATAACCAGAGAAAGCCAGGTATAAACGCCTTTTAAGTTCCTAGGGCTGTTACTTAATTAGTTTAATTGAAACTGGGCACTTCTACAAACACGCAGCTAAAACGTTATGTCTTAAAATATGTGGTACACTGAGTTGACATGAGGTATCGGCAGACCGGACATTATACGTGACTCGCAGGATAGGGACGTAAATGATAAAATGTAGTCAGTGATAACAGCTTCATCGTTACCAGCGTGCTTAGAAATCGGACCTTAATATCTTCTGAGACAATAACAAAGCTCCAAGAAATTCAAGATGTTACAGTAGGCACAAAAACTGTGAGAAAAAACTGAATAAATTCACACTTCCCCGCTAGAAGCTGTCTGCTTACCACGTGCCATCGAGTAGTACGTATTAATTTTGCTTGCAATCACAAAAATTGGAGTAGCGAAGCTTAAAGTCAAGTTTAATTTACAAATGAGTCCAGATTTTAGCTGAAGCCAGACGATTAAAGGATTAAAATGTTGAGACACCCGAGAAATAGATACGCTCAGTGAAATAATATAGGAAAAGAGGCATATGGTGGAGAGCCAGTTATGTTATAGAGAGGTACCTGAATGGGGGCACATACGGAACTTTTCGTCATTGAAAATAGGTCACTAACATCGATTTTGAAATAAATTATAGTGATATTGGTTCCTTTTATAAAAGATTTGTTTTAACGCATGATAATCCACGCCCCAATACTACTGACGTAGTTGTCAAATTTTATTTTATTTATTTATTTTTATTTTCGTATACAGTAAAAGTATAACAATTAATAAGGTATAAACATAAACTCTTTTGAGTTTTACCGTACACCCCAAGCCGTCGATATACATTAATAAAGATTAAGAATATAAGAGACAAAAATCAATGCTATGCTAGTGCGCTCACCCAACTTAAACTCCATAGAGCACGTATGGGATAAGATTCAAAGACAAATTAAGAAAAGAAAGCTTGCCCCCCGGTAATTTGAAACATCTTAAAATGCATTACACCAAGAATGGAACGCAACCTATGAAGATATTATTTATTACTTGATTAGAATTATGCCAAAGAGACTGAAAATAGTTCGTCGAGAAGAGCCTCTAACTCTCCAACACTTAATACTGTTTATAGCCCAAGTTATAGCCTTTCATAAGCATTTATGTATAAAAAATTAAGTACAAAAATCTTTATTTCCCGTAATTTTTTTTCTTCATTTGGTTAATTTTTCAATTGAGCGTTTTTAGTTTTAAATTAACTAATAATAAATAAAATCCATACTAATAAACTTAACTGTCACAAAATACACACTTTTTTGCATTCTTCTAAGGTATTGTCTTTTTTATAGAATAAGGGTGACAAACGAGCACACACCCACCACCTGATGGTAAGTGGATGCTGTGGCCCATAGACATCTAAATTCATCCTCGAGTAAGAATCAAAACGCAGACGCATTGTTACCCCTTAGGACTAGGATGGAATGCCTCGTTTCCAGTAAAAAAGGGTCCCCGAATATCTAAACTCACCATACGAAACACAAGAGTATTATGATGCTATTTTACGTTGGTATTATGTGAGAGCGTGGTCCTTACCCGGTCGAGCCGACCCATTAGTGCCACAACCTTAATACAGCTGCAGTGTGGCTCTACCACGTATCAAATGAATATAGTTACTCTTACTTCATATTAAAAATGAAAACAAAAATTGTTGTTTTGTCTTTCATTCACGCAGTAACGGAGCGAATTGACTTGTTTTTTGCATAGAGATAGTTTATAGGTTGGAAAGTGACATACCATTACCCTAGAAAATTCATGTGAGGTAGTTCTGGAGTGTAATTCTGAATGGATTGATGACCATGCGTTGTGGTATTCCTTGGGAGGCCTTAGGAGGTCGGAATGATGATGATTAATTGTGACGAGAATATTGTCACAGTGCCTGAAACATATAATAAAAAGAATTCCAAGTACCTAGGAGTACGGATGAAACATCAAGTAAAGAAATTTAGAGACGAGAGTAATTTGCTAACACTGTGCAAACTAATGAATAAAATGCGTTTAATATTAATACAAAGCATATCTGCTATAGAAATCGCTATTTTGATATCAAAGTTAAAACTTCTAACGCGCGTTAAGTTAACGCATCAATTTTTTTTAGATAGATTTTGGTCACCATTACAATGACAGTCTGCGTGTGCAGCAGCATAAATAAAAATAAAGTATATATATATATATATATATATATATATATATATATATATATATATATATATATATATATATATATATATATTTATATAATGCAATTTTTCATGCTAATTTATATAACATTACGTAAATAGTTATATCTAATGGAGTGCTAGCCAAGAGGGCCACCGTTTTCCCACAACTTCGTAATACATAACAGTCACATTACCCTTGGCAACACCACTGATATAGTTGTTATGGCTATCTTGAACATGTGTAACAAATGTGTGAAAAATATATGGATATATTTATAATGTTTAATGATGATAGCAGCATTAAGAAAAGAAATGTCAAAATTATCTTCTGGATTAAATATTCACGGAATGAAATTGATAAACCTCAAGTAAATTTTCTTCAAAGGTTTTTAAATCTGGCTTTTATCCTCACCACATTCTGTAAATCGCCGTTTTATCTTCTTATTCTTTTGTCAGCAATATTACGCACTTGATTACGAGCCTTTAACAATATTTTAAATGTAATTTAACTTTTATATTTTATGCACTATGTAACATTACATGCTTTGTCATTTTTAATGAAGCTATCAACTGACAGTTAAACAAAATTATCCACATTAATTTAAGTCAAGTTTTAATGAAAATATGAAAGTGTCAATTTTTTATCTATAAAACTTCTATTAACAGATTTAAACTTTAAAGAGTAAGAAGTAGGAAAACTTTTATTGGTTATTAAGTAATTAAATCAATCATACCTACGAAGACATATTACTTTATAAAATTCTAAGTTAACTAGCATAAAGCAAAATGTGACAAACATTCTATTTGTTCGCCTATGACGATGTAATGACGCACGCAAAGAATCATTTACATAAAACGGATTGTGCTACGAGATTCATCAGAATAATTAGAGCTCCAAAATGTAAAGAGCCATCACCCTCCCTGTGATAAAACATAATTCAGGTTTCAAAGGGGATATCACTAAAATAATAAGAGTTCTAGTTCTAATGGTCGTGAAACAACACGCATTGTGAGTTAATAACAAAGGACACGCAAAGGGGTATATAGCCTATTACCTACGTGTTAAATGCGTGAACATTGTGCAAATAATTTTGTTTCAGAAATGTTTCATGCCACTGAAAAGTTTTAATGAGCCATTAGCACTTAATGTCGAAGAATTTTTGTTGTGACAAAGTTTTCTAACTTTTCAAGCCAGTCTCAATAGAAAAATAAAACAAGTGGTTTTAATATTGTGTCAATTTGTTGGGGAATTTATTATAAACATTTTTGACGAAGACACTAGTAATTCCTTTATTGTAGTGAATATTTATATGAGATATCGTTAGAAACCTCACCGGCCGAATTGTAAGATAACTTTAAATTTAAAGTACAGCAAAGATAGTATTAATCTTAATTTAATGTAGAAATTAAGAATAAACATCTAAGCATATATAAATTTAAATGTGCTCAGAAAAAAAGTAGATAAAAACCTAGTGATAGGGTTTGTCAGCTAATGGTTTTAGTTTTCCCTTATCCGAATTTGTGAGAGCGAACTGACAACTTGTAAAAGCTGATAGGCCGGCAGTTTAGTACCTACGGACCCACGCGATAGCAAGCCAAGTAGTAGCAGTAGCCAAATGGCCAGATAATCTGATTACTGTGCAGCAGTCGTGTTTTGTCACGCAATATAACCCTCTGACAAGTTTCACAGTTTCAGTAAAAGGGACAGTTGGCTTGTTGGTTGAACCCGTCATTACTATTTCAAACAGACCCTCTATTACAATATCCACATTTATGTCTGAACAAGGATGATGTAATATTTAATTCATATTGCCCAATGCTAACAATTTATTTGTGTAGTTTTTTATTTAGCAATTTAGTTTAAAGTATAAATAGTACTTTTGTTTTGTTATGTTTTATTTATAGTATATATATAACTCAATAAATATATATATATATATATATATATATATATATATATATATATATATATATATATATATATATATTTAATGTTACTGTTACAACTGACTATCAAAGTCCACCGCTGAACATTGGCCTCCCCAATATATAGCCTCATAGGGGGGATATATGCCTTAAATGTATATACATTACATTCCATCTTAGTTCTCAGGGGTGATAACGCATTTGCATTTTGATTCTTAATTGAGGATAAATGTGGATATCTATGGGCCACAGTATCCAATTACCACGAGGTATACTGTGTACTTGGTTGTTACCCAAACCTACAAAAAAAAATACAGCAATCATTGATCTAAAACTTCCATTTATGTATACCTAAATAGCAACTGTTACCAATCACAATAAAATTGATGACAAAGTATCAACAAAAAATGCTTGTGCCTATTTCGGACATTAAAGGGCGGTTTGTGTGAAAAAAATATGTCCTTCGTGTCGTATCTCACAAGAATGGTGATCGATGGACAATGGTCACGCAGAAGTGGCGCACGCAAGGCACGTCCACTCATTCTTTAGCTTGCTTTCTGACACTCAGCTCGTAGATTACGGTCATAAAAATAACCACCGTGCCTCTTCGTTACGATTGCTGACATAATTTAATAGAATATTGTTTACATTTCCTTGTAAAATTTGTAATGTAATTTTAATGTATTCAAAATTACATTACAAATTCTGAAATTACAAATAATTCAACTGGGGAAGTCGATAATCAACACAACAAATGAAAAGACAAATGGGGAAATCGAGTAATTTGTTGAATCTATGAAAATGCCCATTGTTTAAAATGCAATATCGCAATTATAACTGTTGTGCAAAAACGTATGGGCCAAAATTTAGGAGCTTCCCTAATGGGGGCTCGTAAGACAAGAAACAACAACAGGACCTGCTTACGCAGAGATGAAGTGTTGCGCTTGGCTCATACAGAAATTAGGGGAAATTCAAGTACCATTCAGCCACCATCATCGTACCTGCTCCTTACCAGGCATGATGGCCACGATGATGGTGCCTTATGTATTTTTTTCAAAACCACTTTTTACGTTCACGCGTAGTAAGTGGAAATATAGTGTGCATTCATTATATAAACAAGGCCGTTTGGTTTCATAAATGAACTAAGCCTTCAGTTAACCAGTTGATAAATATCAATACGCTAAGATTTGACATGTATACGTATATAATGGTGACCTCTGTGTAAAAGAAAGTATTGCATATAACTACGTAGTACTATTATTTATTCTGTGATATAACTGTGAGTGCACTATTTTAAAGAGGTTTGTTTACACTATACATTGTCTTGCTTCTACAAGCAGCTCCACCTGTGCGAAAACATAAATACCTTCATACTCTTGTATTAAGCTATTTATGCTTTTAATTTATTTTGTATTATATTAATATCGATTATGATTGCAGATTTATAGATCATTAGAGTATAATCACACTTAAGTTAACGAAATTAAACTAGGAATATTTTAAAATGTGCAAAAATTCACCATCCTGTGGTTTGATTTTGATGGTTGAATTATACGCCGAATTAATTATTTAAGAAAATAATAAGCAACATGAAAATTCATAATTATTTACATAACCGTGAAAATTTTGGTAATTTTATACTATCGCGGTCACCTCGTTTTTAGGCTCTAGAGTTTTTAGCTCTAGCTTTTTAGACAAATCATCCGATTTCGATGACTTTTTTAAATATTAATTATTACGGCAGATTTACGAAAAAAATACAAGAATAAAAAAATTAAAACTAAATATATTGGTTTCAAGTCTTTAAATGTTCATGAAAATGCACTCATCCGCGTACAATTATTAATAACTTTTCAAAAATAATCAAATGACGTTGTTATATTTTTTTCATAATCTACACAAAAAACGAACATTTAAAAAATCTAAAAATTTTTTATTTCGGATTCAATTCGACTGCGCTATGTAGAGTGGCGTGGTGCTTCCCTCGCCCAACTCTCTCCCGTAGCACAGACGAGGGAATCCCAACGGAGTCCCGCTTCGCGGGGCACCTTACTTCTGTGTGGTTTATAAAAAATACCCATTAAGGAGATCTTCTTCTTCTAACTTAACCTGTCTGAGTCGGGATGCCCTAAACCCCGAGCTCGCTTCGTTCGATCTTACACTTAATAAAATAACAAAATATAAACTTTTATAATTATTTCGATTTTCTATTGCGTTTATGAAAATCGTTAAAGTCGGAAAACTTAATAGAAAAATTAATAAACAAACATTTCTCAATGATTTTTTTTTAATTCCCTTTAAAAATTTATTTGTGTAAGTGATATAAAAATATAATTACGATTATGCTCAACTAAATGAATTAATAATAATGATAAACAATCTGGTTTATTTCCGAATACTTTTGGAAGATTTACCTTTCGCAATATTACCACTTGTTGCGCTTTTTGCACCTCTTGCAATCTGTAACGCATCTGTAACGTCACTGCACTTCTGAAGTCCAGGGGGCCTAGAAAAAATCCGTTTTCTGTAAGCGTTAATGCCAACGGAAAAATCTAATTGTATGGAGTTGACATTTGCTAACCAGATGTCACGTGATTGCTGCTTAATTGGTAGACAAAGTCATTATTCCTCATGTGGAAAGGAACTTCGAAGTGAGCGTGATACGCTAACGACAAAAATGTTCATCAAAATGGTAGACAATTGCCACTTTTCACAAACGCCAATGATATTTTGACGTTTCCGCAACACGCTATATTAGCGGGAGATCGGACCCAGACGCTAACGCTAGAAACGAGTAAACAGTGATATTTTGTGTGTCTTTAATTCAAATTAATTAGTGAAAATGCATACTTTGAGATTATTATGGCCAGCTAATAATGAAACAACATTGCAAAGACGTCAAACAAGAGTAAATCGTCGTAAAATGGTGCAAATTGTGGAGATCGAGGAATTGGAATTTGTTCATCGTTTTAGGTTAGATAAACAAAGTTTTTGGCATCTTTGTGATGATCTTCGGCGTTTAACGTCATTGAAAGGTACCAGGGAAATTAATTTAGAAATCAAGGTAAATTTTGTACCTACGTATAACCTTTCAACAGAGTTAAGTACTTAATGTCATTTCTCAATGAAATCATGTTTCAGGTTTTGTGTACTCTTAGATTTTTAGCAACGGGTTCATATCAACGCATTGTTGGACTAACGCAGCATTTGGTACAAAGAACAACTAGTAGGCCTATACGTCAAGTTGTTGAAGCATTGAGCCATCCAGCCATTCTAAATAAATGGATTCTGTTTCCAAGGTCGCAACAACAAAGAGCCCAAATAAGACTTGAGTAAGTTATGATATGACAAAAGTGTTTAAGTATAAATGCATACTTGAAATACTTTTTATTAGTAGCATATTCTTTGATGTACTAAACACTATACCTTCCTTAAGGCCGATAGGTACTTAGAAAATGCCTCATTGAGCCTTTCATGCACACTAGGTTCAAAATACTAGTAAAAACATCTGTCCTTTTAAAAACAAAATATTTAATTATTATATTTTCCAAAATTACGGGTTTCAGAGGCGATTTAGACTCCCGGGTATAGTTGGATGCATAGACTGTACCCATGTGGCCATAGTCAAGCCACCAGATGAAGAACATTTATTTTTTTAATAGGAAAGGTTATCATTCATTGAATGTACAAATAGTAAGTTTGCATTTGTTCGTGGCTCAATTTTGTAAAAATAGCTTTAATTAGTAATTACAGAAACATATTCATAGGATTATTATACACGTTCCATAATTTTTTCCTGTCAACAGGTAAGCAACAGTAATTTAAAAATTACTGATGTAAATCCAAAGTTTGGGGAGCTACCCATGACTCACTCATTTGGGCATCTAGCAGAATGGAAACATTTATGCGAGAATTGCACCAAAATGGAGAACAAGTGTGGTTATTTAAGTAGGTAAATAAATAATATGGTATATTTTTAGATAACACTTTTGTTAAAACATTTTATTCAAAAAGAATTATATTGTTGCGTAGCAAATAATTATTACCTAATGCAAATATTTATTTATGTATTTTTAGGTGATTCTGGATATCCTCAGCGGCCATGGCTGATGATTCCCATATTAAATGCAGTTCCTGGCTCAGTTGAAGATTCATATACTCAGCGACATGTACAAGCAAGGAACTGCATAGAGCGCTGTTTTGGATTGCTAAAGTCACGTTGGAGGTGTTTATTAAGACACAGGACCTTGCATTATCATCCTGAGGTTGCTGGGAAAATTGTACTTGCCTGTTGTGTGTTACACAATATGGCTTTAGAGGCCAATTTGCCTCCTCCACCTATTATGGAAGTAGAAGAAGATGATGCTCAACCTGACAATGCATCTGATAGCGTTGGTGCTGCTAGTGATCAAAGTGAGCTACTCCAAGGCAGGGCTGAATAATCTTTAATCAAGACTTTAAAAGTATTTCTGAGTTTTTAGTGTATAATGGTATGTGTTGTGTGATTTTTTTTATTCCTTTTTTTAATTTAGGGACTTACGTTATGTGATTTGTGAAAGCAATGTAACAAAACCTTATTTCTAATTTGAAGGTATATCAAAATTAAAGGTCAAGGTTTTCTGTCAGATATGTTCCATTAATAAAATTATACACTATCCAAATTTTATTGTACAATTAATTTTATGTTAGTAAGTAGTAGATATAGAGTTATAATTTTGTTTTTGTAATTTTAATTTTATCCTTTTGCTGTGCCCAGGGTCTATGTTTTGTACCTAGCTTTAAATGAATATGATTATAAACAAATAAAATTTAATTACATTATGCATGGAATACATGTCATAGTTTATGGGAGAATATCATGTTACTTAAATTGTAATTTTGTCTAGTACTTGTACTAAAGTATTTCTTAGTTGTTAGTGTAATGGTATGTAATAAGTAATTTGTGAAACCAATGTAACAAAATCTCATTTTCAAGTAAAGGATCAAAATTAAAAAGGTACTTATTTTCTTTAAAATATTTTTCATTATTAGAATTATATACTATGCACTATTAAATCTAAATTAAAAAATGAAAACAAATAAAATATAAGTAATATTAATTACTTAGCACAGTCAAATAAAATTACATTAGGGGTAGAATAAATTATGTTACTTAAATGCTAATTCGGTCTCAAATCACGAGTCTCCAATAGTGACATAAGAGCTGTTTTTTAAATTTAATTCTTGGATGTAGTCACGTAGGTCTGCCTCTACGCGGGTGCGGACTTCTTCGACCCGAACGCGCTCTCTATCCAGTTACAGACGTTGTGCTTCTATTTTGAGTCGTTCAGTTTCAAGCTCGTGTTGACGCGCATCCCTCTCCCTTTCGAAACGCAAGCGATTCACCTCTATTGCTACAAACTCGCTGGTGGATCGGTCAAATGGTGTTTGTCACAGTTTTCGCTGTCTGAGACGGCGATGACGAGGTGTAGAAGGGCCGGCAGATACCGGCGACCTTTCTGAGAATACAGATGAAAGCTATAATATACTAAAGAAAACTAACGAAATATGGTGGTGATGGTGGTTCTATCTATGGTGGCAATGAAGTTATTTAATAATGTTGGTAGTTTCAATTACTCATAATAATTAATATTCAATAATTTTAATACCTTTACAAAATTAATTTTGTAATAATTACCTCCTTGTATAGTTCTACTATTTGAAGGTCCTGGCACAGGACTGACAGGATGTGCTGGTGGAGATGTTACATTTGCTGGCACTGCTATGGGTGTATCTTCTGCAGCTGATAGTAATGCCAAGAGCTCAATTTCTGCTGGTGATGACATCCTCCCTGCTGTATCAGCTGTATTGCTCACTTGAAGTTGAGATGGTTCCTAAGTACAAAAATATAACCAGTTGTTGACCAGAAATATACAAGTTTTTAAGAAATCAGCAAAACAAGAAAAAACATTAATATATGAAGGGTTCACTTACTTGAAAGCCTGCTTCTTGTATGGCTTGACTTCCAGTAATTGCGGTGACCCCAATTACACGTAACACCCTTTCCTCAAGTCGACTTAATGGTTTTCCCCTACCAGACCCACCACCAGTGCCATGAATATCCCGATTTATAAGGGAGGCTTTCTTTTTTTGCTTTGGTTTTCCAGTCAGACCATACCTGTAGCACAAAATATGAAATAATACATTAAAATAAATGGTCTTCATAGGTACTATGCAACAGCAGTACATACTTTGCTTAATAATTAATATCTTATTACCCTTTTCCATTTGTCGGAAGTTTTGTTAACACCACATCCACCCACTGAGTTTAAAATGTCAGCTAACTATTGCCACAGGCGTTCACTCCTTACCCTTCCTTGAAGTCCAACTTGTGGCCTTGAAAGATCACCATGGCTAAAAATAATATTCATAAGATTAGTGTACAATGAGAATAAGAGCCAGTAAACAAAGTTTGCTGTTAACATTCTAATACCCTTACTAAGAAACAAGTATTAAGGTTTGGAATAGAGTTTATCTTTATAAGAATAACAAAATGTAAGAACCACAATCATATAAGTGCACCATTGTGAGGTTGTTTACATTATGCATTCCACATTCTCAAGTAGGTCCAATACTAGTTAAAACAGGGAACAAAATTTAAATAATGCTAGTTTTTACGGAATTTATCGCGTATATTTAACTTTTTAAATACCTGACGTTTAGAGCGCTTTACAGCACCCATGGTCACGGGGGGGATAAGTTCCGTAAAAACTAGTATTAGTTCAATGTGTAGTGTTCGCGTAAATACAGGGAACAAAAATTGGAATAATTGAAAACATTTGGAAAAAACCTACCTTTCCATAAATTCTATTAGCAAACTGAATTGTTCGGGACTCGCACGAAGTTTAGAATCCATATCGCAGTTCTTACAATGTCTTCACTAACTTTTTTGTAATAAAATACTTCAATAACTTTCAACACAACACTTTTAAATAATATTCTAAGCGCGCGTTTGCGTTTGACAGTGACAGATGCTGACGCAATTGACACTTGCTACACACTATTCCATAGACTAATTAAAGAGTGTTTCGGGTAACGCTGCGGAATGGGCGTTCAGCGTTCTATGTGTAACTTATCTACCAATTTCAATACGCTAACGTCAAGTCCTTAGCGTGAGTGGAAAACGCTTGCTTGGGAAACGCTTGGATTTTGTCTAGGCCCACAGGACCCGCAGAGTTATATGTCGTTAGTTATACTTAAGTTGGCAGTGTATGGCAGTGTAAACCATCACAATATTACGTCTCATGTGTGTCGTTAGAGATCTTTTTAAAATGTTAGAAAGTAGTCACGATCTCTGACTGATGGCGGTGTTTCATCTAGTATACGCTAGATGTAAAATATGCAGAGCGGCGAAGGAGATTAGCGTGAAAGATTCAACACATCCGATACTGCGATTGCTAAGCCACTAGTGAAGCGAATCAAATATAATGTGTTCTGCAAGGTACTATTTTTTATTTTATTAGGTAGTACATACAGTATAGTAGAGTCCTTTATCTAGTATTAGTCTGCTACAGGCTTACAAAGAAAAGCATTTGGTATATTAAACTCCATTACTCGTAAAATCGACGTCTACGAGACTGAAGCAAGAAAGACTATTTTCATTTTTTGGCTATACCAACAGTGATGGCTATAATATATTTACAAAAAAAAATCCTTTTCAATGAGTGATTTAACGATTTCTATATTATTATTAGTCTGTGCCGTCTGACTGTAATTCCACATCCCCGTAGACAAATTGATACAAGGCGAGTGATACAGTCTACACGTTAGTCAAGTTCAAAACATACCAATGAGGCCAAAGTTCACGATGTTTTTTAGAGCTATCCACATGTTGGCTGTTATTAGTCATCATTGAGAATTGGTATGATATGGATGACGTAAAGTTATTGCAGCTTCTGCTATTTATTTAATGAGTGCATATAATTATAATGTCAGTGTACTCCGCAGTCAAGTTAAAAAAAACTTAAAAATGTCCTCGTTAGCATAGTGATTATGTTGAAATTATTTTAAAGTTGCAACCAAATTAAATTAATATCTCGCCGGGATGGACGCCATGCTGTAACTGAAATGGGCGACTTACATGAGGACGTGACTTGCCGAGAGCGCCTTTGATTTGTGCAGAAAAACCGACATTATTCCGAAGTGGACGAGTCGTAGCAAGCGATTCTGAGTGGCGGCAAGGCACTCCAAATTAACCGTTTACACGTTGGCGTTCATCAGCATTCGGCCAGCTAGACGAACGTCAACGGACAATGGCGAGGCTGGACAAATGGGATGTTTATGCGTTGATGCTCGCTTTCGTTCAGTCAATATGTACAGCCGACTTTACCTTTATGACTACGCTCAGTAGATCAGTAGTCGGATGAAAAAACTGTCAAATTTATCTTCCTTTTGGAATATGCTTTAAAAACGACGAAAAAATGTATTTTGTTGAAATAGTAAAAATTTCGACTCGTGTGAAGACTCGCGAACGTCTGATTATCCAGTGGTAAAAGGTGGAAAGACGAATTAAGTCCTGTAATTTCTGCCCACATTCTCTAAAATGTTTTCTTTAAATAAAGAGAGTTTGCATCTTAGTACTTTAATGAGACTCTTAGTGTGCCTCTTCACCGATTCCCAAGCTGCTAGGTAAATTTGTTATTTCCTTCTAAATTCTAATAATTCAGGCATCAAAATTTTTGCCGTAGTATAGGTTCGTAAACAAGTGGAATCGATAATTTTGTAACTAAATTAGTCTTGTTAATATTCTTGACTAGATAAATTCTATGCTTATTGCTGTATCTCTAATTCTAGTAAGGAGACAAATAATGCTGTATTACATCTTAATAATAACGAAATGGAAGACTTTAAATTAGATTAAAGTCCCCAAACTTAATAGGAAATGTAAGAATGCTTATTAAGTGCTTATTACGGCCGAGTGGTTTAAATAGCTTACTAACATCAGATAATCTAGTTATTAGATACGCTTATCTGTAATGCAATACCACATACTTATTTATGCCGTGCTATCAATTTCTTCAGTAGCTATAGACCCGTAAAAAAGGCTTTTATTAAATGAAACTAATTTTCACGATTATTATCGCATCTCCAGACGTTTTAAGTGCTTTTTCGCACCCATGATTATAAGCGAGTAAGGGGAATAAAAGAGTGCAGAGTCCTAAGTTCCGAGTTCCGACGTCCTCCAGTTAATTTAATAAAATTAGAAATAAACTCTATAAACTAATAGAGTCAAAACGAAATATAACTTTAAAGATACCAAAAAAGTTTATAAAATCATAAACCAAATGTTAGTCGTCCTAACATTTGGTTTATGATTTTATAAACTTAACATTGACGAGGCAATACTGAAGGCTTTTGACGGACAGGGTCTTACCACCAAAACGATAGCTAAAATTTCGCAAATAGCTTTGAAAAGCAATTAAAGACATTGTTCCTCAATGCAGCATAAAATTAACCAATCCACTAACTTATCGGACACAGGTGGATTCAAGTATTTTGTTCAAAAAGTTTCTCAGAACAATGTTAACAAAATTTTTAAGAGACTGAACTCAAATAAGGCTCCTGGACCTGACGGTATTAGAGTAGCTGATCTAAAATTGGTTGATAAACTTATATCCTTGCCCATTGCCAATTTTGTTAACTGCTGTCTTGCGTCTGGAGTATATCCCGACGACCTCAAAATAGGCTGTGTGATATCAGTTTTCAAAAAAGGCAAACACGACGATTACTCCAACTATCGACCAATCACTCTGCTTTCTAATATTGATAGAATAGTTGAAAAAGTTATCTGTGAGCAGATTCATCATTTTTATCGCAAGCACGAAGTCATAAATAAAAACCGGTACGGATTTCAAGCAGGTCAATGTACTACGGACCTTCTATGTAAGTTTACAGATGAGGTAAACGAGCATTTGAACCTAAAAAAAGGTGTACTGGCCTTGTTTATTGATTTTTCTCGTGCCTTCGACACGCTGCAACATCAACTCTTAATCCATAAACTGGATCATTGTGGTGTAGCAGCCAGGCTAATCGGCAATAAATAATATATACCCTGCTCTGTAATATATACCTTCCTAACTATCCCCGGCTACTGAGATTCTGCGGGCTGCATATTGATGCGAAATAATTTGACGTATATATTTAACGTTCTAATAAAGAAACAATAAAAAGCCGCAATAACATTCAGCGCCACATCATCTTCACACGCCGCTATCGTCACGTATCCGTCGACCATTTTCGAGCCGTTTTTTCAACGCTGCAGCTCGCTTCTTCTTGCGGTTCCGGAGCTGTGTCACACGTCGCCGCCGCTGCTCACCGACTACGCGCGCGCGCCGGCCTGCATAACTTTTATAGGCCCAGTCCAGCGACGTAGATACGAGAAGATAACACGAGTCTCACGCCGGCAAATGGAACGTACATAATACTTCTATTTTAAATAATCTTTATTGGTCATAATGTATGTACTGTAATTGGCTGTATTAACTAACTACGTAGCCGGACATATAAATATAGGCTGGGTCGACGTAAAATTTATTCCACATTCCATATTCTATATTCCATATTCAATACTCGATATACCAGTCGTTTGTACATAAATAGTAGTTTTATTTCTCCACCACTAAACCACTCGGAGTCTGTTAATAGTGGACCGCTTATCCCCACTATTATAAAGGTATCCTGGGTCCGTTGCTCAATTGGTGTAGAAATTACCTCCAAAATCGTACATTTACGGTTAAATTAAATAACTCGTTCAGTGAACCTAAGAGTGTGACAGAAGGCACGACCCAAGGATCAGTATTTGGCCCGTTGCACTTTTTATATTTGTCTGAAACACAGTTCCCGTTACCAATTCGCAGATGATACGTATCTTCTCGTTTCGGGTAAGGATATCTCAAATGCGTGTAATGCTCTTCAGGCCGATTTAGATATGTTGATACGATAATGCCATGACGTTGATCTAGTGTTAAATACAAATCTCCATACATGAGGTATCCTACTATAAAACCATTAATTGCACATAATCAAGACTGCCTCCATCAAATAGGAACTTGCCAATGTCCTAGCATCGAAGATGTGACCACACAAAAACACCTTGGTCTTATAATTGAGCCACATTGAACATGATGTGTGAAATAAGTGGCGTCAGTTTTTAGCCAATATAAAAATATTAAACAATCGCATACCCTTCAAAATAAGACTTGTGCTTTACAGCTCCCTGGCTGAATCTTATATTCAGTATGGCTTGTCAAGCTATGGTCGGACGTACAAATCATATTTAAAACAGATCTATGATCTTCAATTTAGTATTCTCACAAATATTGTATCCTCTAATATACATGTCCTTATTGATGATGATGGAAATGCGATATTTAAACATTGTAAAATCTTACCAGTTTATGAACAAATTAAATTCATGTTACTAAAACAATATTTCTTTTTCGACAGTTTAAAATCTTATATAGATTTATCTTATAAACATCCAAGCGCTCCATCCAGCGCTGTGACACAAAGCCTACTCCGGCACATCAATGCTTATAATGTGTACGGGCAACAGAAGGCCGCTTATCAGGTACCGCATTTAATAAATAACTTACCTTTCGATTAACGTGAAAACCTATCACAACAAAACATTAAAACTAAACTCAAAAGCTTATTTCTATCTAAATTATAATTACCTACCATATCTAATTACTTAATAATAATGTACTACCTGCCTAGCTCTTACTTTTACCTTGTTACTTCCGACTTTAACTAAATTGTTAACTTTCCTTTTTAGTCTTTGTATTCTTGCTATACCTTCTACCAACTCATATACCTCATATCTCAATCATATCCTCTCTGTGGAATAGTTTACCACCGGCGGTTTTTCCGGACCGATACGACCTGGGGACCTTCAAGAAAAGAGCTTACTCCTTTCTAAAGGGCCGAAAACGCACCTGCAATTCCCCCGGTGTTGCGGTTGATCATGGGCGGCGGTAGTCACTTAACATCAGGTGAGCCGCATGCTCATTTTCCCCCTCTTCTATAAAAAAATACCTAACTACTGACTTAGACTGTGTTTTGTACATAGTTACTGACTTAAATTTAATTATTTAGCATCAAGGCAAACCTCTATGGTTTTTAGATATTAATTAAACCTATATCTGAATGTAATTTTTTTTATCTGATAAATAAATAAAAATTAACTGCAGACTAAGTACTAAAGTAAAACCTTTAGAGTTTCTTTCAGATTTTATACAATTTTGGTTCAGCCTACGCCCGCCGACAAATGAACGTATATCATTTTGAAGAGTTGGTATACTTGGTTTGGTATTATTTTATTAATTTTAGGATTCTAAGAAGATGATAAAATCAAATCAACTTCTGTACTAAAATTGGAATGTTTTCTTTTCAGTTCAAGTTCTTTTCGGATATCATAACTTCACTAAGATTCCGAAAAGTCGTAATTTCCAACAAGTATGTAATATAATGCATGTTTGGTACAAATTTAATAAAATATTAAAACCTTTAGGTAATAGGTTAGGTTAGGCTTTAGGCAAGTCATCGGTAACCATTAAGTGAGCTATCTTTGATGAGTGAGTCAGTAAATCAATTAATTCGTATGTGATAGAAATTGCATTTTTTAGATTCTAATTAATCATGAGCTATAATAGGTTTATTTATGGGATTCAAGGTATTCGGGTGGATCGTATACAGTTTAGGCGAAATACATCCGAGTTTTGGTGCTGATTATTGTAGATTATTCTTAAATACTAATCAAAACAGTGGACTGCAAAAGGGAATTGACTCCAAAAAAAAAGCTGACACTTCGCCTAAGAAAATGATAGTGACTCTTTCTTGTTATGTTAATAAAGTTACCTAATTCGATTATCTTCGAAAAGGAAAAACCATTACAGGACCATACAACTCATTATTACTTCTTTATACGATAAGGTGACAAACGAACACACAGTTCACCTGATGGTAAGGCTCTGGCCAATAATTATCTACATCTATCCTCGATTACGAATCAAAATGCAGATGCGTTGTCACCCGTGAGTACTAAGATGGAATGCCTCGATTTCAGTAAAAAGGGTCTCTGGTTCTCTATACTCACCATACGAAACACAGCAGCATTAAGCTACTATTTTACGTATACAGGTTCAGGATCAATCGATTTTGATGCGGTTTTGCAGAAATCGACGCAGTTTATTTAGCTTAATAAAAGAGTTTTTGCAAAAAATCGATTTGACGTAAAGTTTTCAAATTATAATGAAAACACACTTTTTCGAGATTTCTTTCGACAGCGACATATCTCAAACAAATCAACCGATTGTGATGCGGTCTACGGCAATCTACGTTATATTGAGTAGAAGAGCTGATTAGATTTATACAAAGGTGATGTAGTGATTCCATAAAAAATACTTCTTGAAAATTAAAAAACTCGAATTTTTGGGGTTGTCTCGGAATCTACCGTGACGGTTCTTTTTAAATTCATAGAAAATCTAATTAAACGAGGCCCATTCAGATACCGCAAACGCTTTTCTTCGATCAGGCACTCCGTTACAAAGCTATGAGATGTTTATATGTTAACAAAAGTGCATACAATATTTTTATAGAAGAGGGGGAAACAAGCTCACCTGATGGTAAGTAACTACCGCTGCCCATGAACAACCGCAACACCAGGGGGAATTGCAGATGTGTTACCGGGCTTTTATAAAGGAGTAAGCTCTTTTCTTGAAAGTCCCTAAGTCGAATCGGTCCGGAAAAGTTGCCGGTGGTAAACAATTCCACACAGAAGTTGTAAGAGAAAGAAAACTATTAGTAAAACATACAGTAGTGGACCGCCACACATCCGGATGGTGAGGATGGTATCGTGAATTTTGAGGGGATGTGCGTTCATGAAATTTGGCGGCTGGAACTAATCCGAAGAATTCCTTAGAACACTCCCCATGGTAGATACGATAGAAAACGCAAAGGGATGCACCATCCCTACGCAACGCCAGTGAATCGAGCCGATCAGAAAGTACTCGATCGTCGACGATTCGAATCGCTCTGCGCTGGATGCGGTCAAGTGGAAGGAGCTGGCACTGGGTTGCCCCAGCCCAAAGATGAGAACAGTATTCTGTGTGAGGCCGAACTTGCGCTTTGTAAAGTTGCAAGCGGTGTGCCGCCATGAGATACTGTCTCACTCTGCTGAGCACGCCAAGCTTATACATATAGACACACGGACAAGTAGGATATCAAAAATAGCCAGAATAACTTCCTAGGACCTCTAGAAACGTCCAAATCTGTTGAGAACTTGATTTTCAAAAACCGGGGTGAAAACAATAAATTCCCGATTTTTAGAAAATCATTGATTTTCATAGAGGGAAATTAAATGTATTTACATTTAAAATTTTGTCCCCTATTTTTCAACTTAAGAGTGAAAATTTTCTCCAAGTATTCATAGTGAAGTATATTCTTTTTAGTAAACATAATTACTAAAATCGATCCACAATTGACGAAGATGTTGAGTGATATACATAAAAAAAATAAAGGTTTCACCGAGTCCAAACAAGAAATATATAAGAATATTTAATATGGGTCAGCAAATTTTAATATATTAATTGATGATGATTTCACTTTTTAATTAACCACCATTAACTGCACTCTCGTAAGTACATTTTAGAAATTTATCTTAACTATCGTTTGAATAAGTATGTTGATGCATAAGAGTGTTTCAAGTATTGGTGCAACTACCAAGTCGGTGCTTTCGTAATATTTTATCTTGTACATAATTTAATAGGTAGGTAGTCACGTATTTTTCGAGTAGCTCGAGTCCGCTTTTGCTTTTGAATAAGTAAAGAAAAAAGTGTCCGTAGCAATTGGAAGTAAGTGGAACCAAGTTTTGTTTTAAATTTCTATAACGGTTCATATGTCAAACTCAGTCAGACTAATCGGTTTTAGGTGGTCAATTATACTATGCAAAGAAGTAGGGGTGCTAATATCAGGCTGGATTAAGGCCTTTCCATATTTTTGGTTGTAGCAGAAATTAGTCTCCCTAAAATTAGCAGCACTAATTATTTTTATATTTCCTCAGACCCAAAGTTATACTTACGCTC
Organism: Parnassius apollo; assembly: GCA_907164705.1. Lineage (NCBI taxonomy): Eukaryota > Metazoa > Arthropoda > Insecta > Lepidoptera > Papilionidae > Parnassius > Parnassius apollo. The sequence continues at coordinate 1,844,439 of CAJQZP010001188.1, read as the reverse complement.
TCGCGGGATGTTACTGTAACCATATGGCAGTTTATTTATATACATAAGCCTGCCCGTAAAGTCTACCTTAAATATAAATAAAAGAAAATTCTAAAAGAATTTACATATACTATTAAGATATTAAAATGATATGGTTGAAGCAACAAACTTTTGTATTTAATTTATTATAACCATAATGATTTATTTTCATTTATTAATTCATTACAACCTATCAAAGAGGATTTTTTTAATAGGATAAGGTAACAAACCAGCACATAGTCCACCTGATGGTTAGTGGTTGCTGCGACCCATTGATATCTACATGTATCCTGGATTACAAATCAAAATGCAGATGCGTTGTCACCCATGAGGACTAAGATGGAATGCCTCGTTTCCAGTAAAAAGGGGTCTCCGGTTCTCTACACTCACCATACGAAACACAGCAGCATTAAACTACTGTTTTACGCTGTTATTATGTGAGAGCGTGGTCCTTCCCTGGTCAAGCCGACCTATTCGTGCTACAACTATACTACTTACATAACTGCAACATGGCTCTAACACGTATAAAATTTGCCATATTGACTACGCAGGCGTACGGGCAACACAGTTTCTTTTTATATAATTTGTCTCTGTCGTATTATACCACCCATTTAAGATAACTCAATCATAATTTGTCTGCGTTAAACCACGTTAAATGTACATATTAATATGTATGTAATTATTTTTATAAAAAAGTGACAAAGGAACTTGCAATCCCTCTGATGGCCAGTGTCTACCGCAGTTCATGAACACCTGAATCCAACTTCAGTCAAAGAAGGCTAGTATCGATAGCTGATTTTTTTTTTTGATAGACGGAGAAGCTACGCCAGCTAGAGATCTTGCAAAACTAGTAAAAAATACCTTTAAAGAGTTTAATGGTCTCGTGTAGCAGACTTCTATAGCAAGGGTATTGTTGCGCGGCTAAGTTGATATCAGGCACTAGCGCCATCTAGTGTCGGGTAACGGAGCGAGGGGAGAGCTTTCCAGAAAATGACATCACAAATCTTTTAACCGACAGCGCCATCTGTTCTCGAAAGGAAGAACTAAGCTTCTGGAAGCTGACTCTCTAACTTTCGACGCTTTGTCGATTGGCGCGTATTTACTTGAATGTTCGGGATGATTCGGTACTAAGTGTATTTAAACCCGCTGCATGCCACGATCGGGGAAGTATTGAATTTAGCGAGACAAGCGAAGCTACGGAGCGAAATAAAGTGAATCAGTGTGATTAATTATTAGTGTCTTATTAGTTTTAATTGGTGCTCGGTAATAAGAGTGTAAATTTGGTAATTCAATCGGCAGTTTTTATTGTCACGAACCTCAAGCTTGTAACAATTGGTGTCAGAAGTGGGATAAAATCATGCCGATTTTACCTAAGGAGGAAACGGAGGGTGTCCGTACCCGAAGTCAACGCCAGCAGGCGGCGGACCAAAGAAGATTTGGTGATCTTCTTTGGTCCGCCGCCTGCTGCTGATTTGAGCCGCAGACGTCGGAGGGCCAGCCACCGGCTGCAGGCCCGTCGGTAGCCCCTACATCTGCAGCACCTGACTTAGGTGCTCTGATGGTGATGCTGCAGGAGCAGGCTCGCTGACAGGAGGAGCAGGCTCGCCGACAGGAGGAACAGGCCCGTTAGTTGAAAGAGCAGCAGGAGGAACAGGCTCGCCGACAGGAGGAACAGGCTCGACAACAGGCGGAACAGGCTCGCCAGCAGGCGGAACAGGCACGTCGTTTGGAGGAGCAGCTGCGGGGCGGACAAGAGGAACAGGCTCGTCGGTTGGAAGAGCAGATGCTCCTCATGAAGGACCTTCACGCTACCTTCGGGAAGGAGATAAAGGAGGTGAAGGATAGGGTTGCTCAGCATGACAACCGCCTGTCGGAAGCTGAAACCCAAATCGCGAAAGCTGAAAACCGAATCGAGAAATCTGAAACCCGAATCGACCAAGTAAACCATCGGGTTGACAACGTAATGGCTGACATGAATAAATCACTGGACGAACTCAAACTTGGAGATGGAGCTACAGCTCCCGTAGTAGCTACAACACCTTCGCTACGTGGGTTCAAGGTGCCACCGTTCGACGGTACCTCTTCATGGTCAGCCTACAAAATCCAGTTCGAGGCTGTTATGAATGCGAACGGCTGGAATAAAAGTCAGGCCATGACTGCTCTCACACTAGGCCTGCGCGAACAGTCCTCAACAGTTCTGGAAGCTCTCGGTGAGGAAATGACTTATGAGCAACTCCTTGAGGCATTGGAGGCGAGATATGGCGACGCTCACCTAGAACACGTCTTTCGTGCGCAGCTTAAAGTTCGCGTGCAGCACATCAACGAAAACCTGCAGCAGTGGGCTCTAGAGGTGGAGAAGCTGGTGCGAAAAGCATACCGGTCTGTACCTGCACTCATTGAAGGGAACCTGGTGCAGACATTCATCGACGGCATCGGCGACCTGGAAGTCAGAGCTGCTGTGAGGCTTGGGCACCACGAGACGCTTAAGGACGCCCATGCACTGGAAGTGGAAGCCGTGCGGCAGGATCATCGTTCCCATCGCGTCAGGGAGCTTGCAGCAGCTACAGTTCGCGACCGAAACAAAGGATGCAGCCCTAGGTGCTATGGCTGTGGGGAAAAGGAACATCTTCGATCCAGCTGCCCTAAGCGAACCCTAGAAAGGGAAGTTGAACGATCTCAGAAGGGTAGTGCAGCCAACAGCACCACCCAGCAGCAGCAGGGAAACGAGTAAAAGCCAGAACTGCGGGGCGGGTGTTGGCTGATATTAAAAGAGCCCGAAGGATCGCGATCTCACAAACCCATGATGGGAACATTCTAATCATCAAGGGCGAGATCAACGGAATGCCGTGTAAACTGACAATAGACACTGGAGCCTCTCGTACGGTTGTTAGTTTTTTTCTTTTTATAGAAGAAGGGGCAAACGAGCATGCGGCTCACCTAATGTTAAGTGACTACCGCCGCCCATGATCAACCGCAACACCAGGAGAATTGCGGGTGCGTTGCCGGCCCTTAAGAAAGGAGTAAGCTCTTTTCTTGAAGGTCCCCAGGTCGTATCGGTCCGGAAAAATCGCCGGTGGTAAACTATTCCACAGAGAGGTTGTACGTGGAAAAAAACTTCTTGTGAAACGTACAGTGGTGGACCGCCAAGCATCCAGATGGTGTGGATGGTATCGGGACGTTTGACGTGTAGTGCGTTCACGAAATTTGGCGGCTGGGATTAATCCGAACAATTCCTAGTTAGTTCCCAACTTATAAGTCAGTTCCTTGGGGACTCTGCATACAACCGAGAACGCATTAATTTGATAACAGCCACCGGTCAGCGTATACCCGTCCGTGGAGAGAAGGAGATGGACTTGAAGCTAGGCAACGTGATCTACCTGCATAATGTCATCGTGGCTGGTATAATGGACGACTGCATCCTTGGCCTGGACTTCATGAGGAATAATTGTTGTGAGATCGACATTAAGCAAGGTGTTTTGAGATGTGGACAGGAGGAACTTTTTATGGAAGGTGCGTTACTAGGGAACGTGTACAGCATTAAGAATTTAGCATTAAGATTGTTCTTCCGCCGAGATCGGAAACGATTGTTCCGGTTAGTCTTCCTCGAAACGCTGGGCAAGCTCACCGTTGTGTACTTGTGGAAAGGGTATTTAATGACCTTTCATGGAAAGTAGCTCGAACCCTGGTCAGGACCACTGGCATCTCAGGAGTACGTGTGCTGAACCTTTGTGACCGGGAACAAATTATAGGAAAAGGCACGCTGGTTGGTACTTGTGAGGAAGTGGATAGGTTATGTCGATGCTAATATTTATCGAGTGAGACCCCCAGCAAGGACGCACAAACGAGAGTGACCTCATTTTTGGAAGACTGTCACAGCGTTCTCTCCCCGACCGAAATGGTCAAGGCGTAGAAGTTGTTACTCAAGTATGCCGATGTATTCTCATCAAACGATGCTGACATAGGAAAGACTGGCTTAGTTCAACACAAAATAAACACAGGAGAAGAATTGCCTATCCATCAGCGGCCAAGAAGATTGCCGATAGCACGTGAAAAGGAAGTGGAAACCATAATTGAAGGAATGGTAAAGGATGGTGTCATTGAACCTTCCTCTAGTCCATGGTGTTCACCAGTGGTTCTGGTAAAGAAGAAGGATGGCAGCATGCGGTTTTGTGTTGACTACCGCCGTCTGAACGACGTTACGAAGAAGGACAGCTATCCCTTGCCAAGAATTGATGACATGCTGGACATGCTTACAGGAGTAAAGTGGTTTAGCACGCTGGATCTAAAAAGTGGCTACCGGCAAGTTGAAATTGACCCCGAGGACAAGAAGAATTACTGCGTTCTCGACGGGAAAGGGTCTGTGGCAATTTAAAGTAATGCCGTTTGGGTTGTGCAATGCTCCAGCAACGTTTGAAAGGCTGATGGAACTTGTACTTGCCGGGCTAATTGGCGATGCCTGTCTGGTATACTTGGATGACATCATCATCGTAGGCCGTACGTTTGAGGAACACCTTCAAAACCTGGAACGCGTGCTCATGAAGAATCAGAGTGCCAACCTCAAGTTGAGTCCAAAGAAATGTTCACTATTCAAACGGCAAGTTAACTTTTTGGGGTATGTAGTATCGGGAGAAGGTATCCGCACGGATCCGGAGAAAACCGCCGCTGTCAAGGATTGGCCGGTTCCAAAAGACAAGACGCAGGTTAGAGCATTTTTGGGTTTGTGTTCCTACTACCGGCGATTTGTGAAGAACTTTGCAGATATAGCCAAACCTCTGCATAAGCCAACCGAGGAGAAGCGATATTTCTGCTGGGATGAAAGTTGCAATATCGCATTCCAGGAGCTCAAGGACCGTCTGTGCAAAACACCTATATTTTAAGCAAAGAATTTGTAGTTGAAACAGACGCAAGTGATACAGGGCTCGGCGGTGTGTTGTCTCAACGGAACGGTGATCGAGAGATTGTGATAGCGTACTTCAGCAAGTCGTTGTCAAAACCGGAAAGGAACTGTTGTGTCACAAGACGCGAATTGCTAGCTGTGGTAAAATCGTTGCAGCATTTTAGCAAATATCTTTTGGGGCGAAAATTTCACATACGAACTGACCATGCTGCACTAAAATGGCTATTGCAGTTTAAAAATCCAGAACGACAAGTTGCGAGGTGGATTGAACTACTGCAGGAATACGACTTTGAGATCGAACATCGCAGCGGGAAATCTCATGCCAACGCAGATGCATCGTCAAGAAGACCTTGTCCTGAAGATTGCAAACATTGTACTAGGCAAGAGAGTAAGGAAGTGGTATCCGTGAGGATGCTCAGGGCAGACCACCTCAGCAAAGAGTGAAAGGACAGCTTACAACGTGCACAGCAGGAAGATCCGGATATGAAGCGTGGAGTGTGTGCGAGCCTGAGAGTGTGCACCTAAGTGGAGCGACGTCTCAGCGATGAGTTCGACCACTGAAAGCTATTGGGCCCAGTGGGACAGCTTGCTGCTTCAGGATGGAGTTCTGTGCCGTAAATGGGAAAATGTTCGGGGAGACAGCTGTCATTTGCAAATGGTTGTCCCTAAAGCTAAAGTACTTGATGTTCTACAGCTGTACCATAATGATTATTCAGGAGGTCATCTGGGAGTTAAACGAACTCTACTGAAGATCCGAGAACGGTTTTACTGGGTCCACTGTCGAAACGATGTCGAGGACTGGTGTCGCAAATGTACAAGTTGTGCGGCTGTAAAGGGACCTCAGACTCGTAGTAGAGGTGCATTGAAGTTGTACAATGTTGGTGCACCATGGGAGAGAATAGCCATTGACGTGGCGGGGCCGTTTCCGGAGAGAGAAAGCGGTAACAAGTATTTCATGGATGTGATGGATTACTTCACTAAGTGGCCAGAAGTCTTCGCAATTCCAAAGCAAGAAGCCTCAACAGTTGCAGATAAACTAGTTCATGAAATCTTCTGTCGTGTTGGAGTACCTTTAGAGATTCACGTTGATCAGGGAAGTCTCAAATATTCCAGGAAACTTGCTGAGTTATGGGTACTCATAAAACAAGAACGACTTCTTATCACCCGCAGTCTGATGGAATGGTAGAACGGTTTAATCAGACATTGGAGAGGTACCTAGCAAAGAGTTGTAGACAACCGGCAACGAGATTGGGATAAGCACATACAACCGTTTTTGCTGTCATATCGAAGCGCTAAGCGAAAGTACATCAGTGACACCAGCTTTCGTAAACTTTGGAAGAGAATTACAGCTGCCTGCAGACCTGATCACCGGGATACCACCTGATGCCACAGGCAGTATAACCGATTATGCAAATGACTTGCGGAACAAAATGAATGACATTTATGAACACGTCAGACAATCGGGCCAGCAAATGTCTGAAAAGATGAAAACCCGGTATGACCGCAAAATGAACAACAAAGGGTTCGACGAAGAATCACTAGTGTGGTTGCACAATCCGGTCCGCAGCAAAGGGAAATCTCCTAAGCTTCAAGCTAAATGGGAAGGCCCGTACCGGATTGTGACCAGGATCAACGATGTAACCTATCGGATACAGAAGGGCGCAAGAGGGACTCCTAAGATCGTCCATGTAGATCGCCTGGCGCGTTATTATGGGGCCGATAATGCTCGGGACGAGTATGTCTTCGGAGGGAGCAGTGTTGCGCGGCTAAGTTGACATCAGGCACTAGCGCCATCTAGTGTCGGGTAACGGAGCGAGGTGAGAGCTTTCCAGAAAATGACATCACTAATCTTTCAACCGACAGCGCCATCTGTTGTCGAAAGAAAGAACTAAGCTTCTGGAAGCTGACTCTCGAACTTTCGACGCTTTGTCGATTGGTCGATTGGTGCGCGTATTTACTTGAATGTTCTGGATGATTCGGTACTAAGTGTATTTAAACCCGCTGCATGCCGCGATCGGGGAAGTATTGAATTTGGCGAGACAAGCGAAGCTACGGAGCGAATTAAAGTGAATCAGTGTGATTAATTATTAGTTTTTTTTTAGTTTTAATTGGTGCTCGGTAATAAAAGTGTAAATTTGGTAATTCAATCGGCAGTTTTTATTGTCACGAACCTCAAACTCGTAACAATATCAACAAACTGTCTACAAAATAACAAGAATGTCTTTTCATTTTAGGTGAATATTTTGTTTCGTTAAGGGTTTTTGTTAATTTTTAAGCTATTGCATAGCTTCTATCGCGGGCCTTGAGCGTGGGGACCGAATCCAGAAATTTATTCCGCCGTAACGAAAAAACCTCACGCTCCCCACTCCGACGGGCACGGAGGTGTGGCTTGAAGGCCGTGCATCGTCTAACGTCGTTTCAGTCCGGCAGACTTCGGCACTCGGCAGACTTCGGCACGGTGTTTGTGTGCGTGCGACTAGACGTATGCGTATACACTAGCTGCTAACTCAATGATAAAAATTCCTGAATAACCTACATGTATTGTAAGATATTAAAAATATTTTAAACAATATTAACTTTTCATTTATTCAATAATTATTTATGTAACCTAAGTATCCTGTTTACTCCAAAGAATACAGTTTTAATTTTTTTTATTGGATAAAATGTGCAAACGAGCACACAGTCTACTTGATGGTAAGTGGTTGCTGCAGCCCATAGACATCTACATCTATCCTCGATTACAAATCAAAATGCAGATGCGTTGTCACCCGTGAGGACTAAGATGGAATGTCTCATTTCCAGTAAAAAGGGTCTTCGGTTCTCTACACTCACCATACGAAACACAGCAGCATTAAGACACTATTTCACACTGGTATTCTGTGAGAGCGTGTTTCTTCCTCGGTCGAGCCTGCCCATTAGTGCTATATACTACAGCATGGATCTACCATGTATAAACTATAACTTAACTACTTAACTACTCAAAATAGTCTCCTATTTTGCTTGTAAGTGGACGAGACATTGTTATAATTAATAAGTTTAATTAGTTCTACATAATGTCAAACATTAAACGTGAACTAATTTCTTTAAAAAATGTACAACAAGTTATATACAATTATATATCAATTGGATTTAGCCAGCGAGAATACGAAATCATGTCGTGTTTACGCCATCAACCTTTTTTTAACATACCACCTTGAAAGTTAATCAATGTTTGTTAGATAAATTCATTTTACGTATAAAATGCAGTAGATGGCGATATAACAAATTATTATTTTACTTGTGTACTCCAAAGAATACAGTTTTAATTTATTACACTTAAATTCTCAAAATACTCCCATATTATGCTTGTAAGCGGACAAGACATTGTTATACTTAATACATAGGTATAATTAGTTCTACACAATGTCCAACAGTAAATTTGAACTAATTTCTTTAAAAAATGTACAGTACCTACCTAATATCTAAGCATCTAAGTAATATTTTATGTTACATTACTTTTTATACACAAAAACAGTTCAAACTTAAAAAACTATCATAAAACTAATAAAATTATATTTTTGTAAACTAAGTATCCGTAAAATCTCATTATATAAGAAGTGACATATAAGTCTATATCAATAGAATATAAATGCCTATATCCATAAATGTGTATTATGCCATCCTTAAAATCCGATAACATAACAAGTTACATACAACTATATATCAATAGGATTTAGCCTGCGAGAAAATGAAATCGTGTCGTGTTTGCGCCGTCTAGCGTATTTTGTGCGTACTACCTTGAAAGTTAATCAATGTTTGTTCGATAAAATCGTTTTACGTATAAAATGCAGTAGATGGCGCTATAACACATTATTATTATACTTGTTTACTCCAAAGAATACAGTTTTAATTTATTACACTTAACTTCTCAAAATATTACCATATTATGCTTGTAAGCGGACCAGACTTTGTTGTACTTAATAAGTTTAAGTAGTTCTACATAATGTCAAACATTAAACGTGAACTAATTTCTTTAAAAAAATGTACAACGTTATATATAATTATATATGAATTGAATTTAGCCACCGAGAGAATGAAATCATGTCGTGTTTACGCCATCTAGCGTATTTTTTGCATACCACCTTGAAAGTTAATCAATGTTTGTTCGATAAAATCATTTTACGTATAAAATGCAGTAGATGGCGATATAATGAATTATTATTTTACTGTTTACTCCTAAGAATACAGTTTTAATTTATGACACTTAACTTCTCAAAATAGTCTTATATTATGCTTGTAAGCGTACGAGACATTGTTCTACTTAATAGGTTTAATTAGTTCTACACAATGTCCATTCTGTACTATTTCACGCTGGTATTTTATGAGAGCGTGGTCCTTCCTCGGTCGAGCCTGCTCATTAGCGCTACGACTATACTACTAATATAACTGGAGCATGGCTCTACCACATATAAAACTATATATATACACTTAACTTCGCAAAATAGTCCCATATTATGCTTGTAATCGGACGAGACATTGTTATACTTAATAGGTTTAATTAGTTCTACACAAGGTAAAACACTAAACTTGAATTAATTTCTTTAAAAAATGTACAGTATCTACCTAATATACCACGCTCAAAAAGTGTAACTTGATTTAATATCAAAGACTTAACTGCATAAATAAAATAAATAAATAATTATAATTGCATAAGTTGATAAAAAATGCTATGCAATAGCTTTACCGCGGCAGTCACCGAGCGCCACACGTATTTTTTTATTTCAATTTACCTATAGAAATCGGTAATTTCAAAGGAAGAGATATTTTAGTGATGAAATAATTACCATAATATATATTTTGTAGTGGAGAACGGAATCTGCTCATTCTTACATTGCTTATCCTAAAATGGAACTTAATTAGTTTTAGAGCAATTACACAAGTGTGTTTTTTTCTCCATAAAAATTATTATCGTGAAAAATTCAATAAAAAAATGCCTTGTTTTTGTCTTCATTTTATATTGCCATATGTTTGCCGTGTAATAGCAATCGGAAGCCAGTGGTTGAATTACTGAGGCGGACCGCGATGGTTCACGTGCCCCACTATTGCTTTCCGAGCAAACAAAGATGCAATAAACCCTACCAAGACGATTGTTACGCTCCTACTATCTTAATAGTGCTTTTATCCGTCGGGCGGGGTTACACCATGTCGCTTTGTGAACGTCTTTGGCCTTTGTCTGCTCAGCTGTATTTTATTTCGTGCTCGTTTGTTGGAGTAAAATTGATACCGCTCTTTCCACATCTGATAAAATTAAGAAATGTAAAATAAAGTCACACATTTTCTTAAAAAAATAATATATATATATATATATATATATATATATATATATATATATATATATATATATATATATATATATATATATATATATATATATATATATGAAAAATTAAGCAGAAACGCATATAATCTGCTCGAATATTTTTATATTTATTTGATAAGTAAAGGGGTGCTGGTAGATTTTACGCCGCTACCATACGGCGAGGAGCCGAGTCTATTTTTTCGGTTTTATCGAGTAAATGTAGGGAATAGAGTGAATGGGGCACTATACTCTATTATGAAGAATCAGAATATGTCAAAAAAGGCACGTATGGTAATTCATAATGCTGTGTTACCCAGCTTTCACTACCATACATTTAAGTAGGGTAAGGCTTAAGTGTATGGTAGTGAAAGCTGGGTGTAGCAGTAGAAGCACGAAAATAGAATAAATGCTGTAGAAATACGATCTTTAAGGAGTATGCTAGGATTTAATCTGAATGACAGGGTGAGAAACCGCGTAATAAGAGATAAATGTGGTAAGCAAGATGATGTTGTGACCAGGATTAGCAAAGGAATGCTTCGGTGGTTTGGTCATGTAGAATGAATAAATGATGAATAGAATGAATAATGAAGAAAAGTTAGAGTCGGGAAGGGACGCCCTAGAAAAAAGTTTATCGACGAAATTGGCGATATTTTGAAAATTGGTTACGTTAGAAGTACCCTTAACCGACGAGCATGTATGCGTAGATATATGGATGTAAAGGAGGCGAAAGAGATATGTCAGGATCGTGCCAAATGGAAGTCCGTAGTCTCTGCCTACCCCTCTGGGTGACAGGCGTGAGTATTTATGTATGTATTGATAAGTAAACTAAAATATTTTGAATAATGTAGATTATGAAACATTTTATTTTTTACTTTGTTATTTCAAGTTAAGATACTTTCAAACTAGGAAGATATCAGAAGTTTTAATTCCTTTTTTCACGACCTATTTCGCTTTAAATAAATTACTGTTAGCAAGTACCGCCTGGTGTCACAGGGAAACACTTTTTACAACTCTATGTTAACGAAGTCTCAGGCATAAAATCCTCGGCGACATGTAAATAACTTATTGTTCAAAGAACAAGTCACTTTAACAATGTAGTTTATGTTGACACTACAATATATATATATATATATATATCAAATAAAAATTTACGGTACATAGTCAAGTTATGCAGGGGCCGAGGGGCCGGAGGGCGTTTCAAAAATAGCAATTTATTAATTAAAGATATTTAATCGTTACAAGAACTCGCTTAAGACTAACTTAAAATTCTATCCTTAAAAACAAAATGGATGAGAGCCCACACAGGAGCTCGGTAGTTTCTGTTTCCCCACTCAGCATATGCCTGTGGTCTGCAGTCAGAATATTCGGCTGATGCGGACATCTTGGTGGGTCTCGCCACCCGTAACACCTTCCTCAAGTTCGAAGTTCTCGTTTACAGGGGAAATTTCGAATACAAAAATTGAACAAGTTTAAATGATACTTATGAACTAAGACACAGGTAATAATAATTATTAACAGTCCATACAATAAAATGGTCCATAGACTAACACTTTTAATCACCACAATTGTCTTTTCACTTTCACTATTTTTAATTTCACCTTTTCTTAATGCAACTGACAGAAATTTGAGGTCCGCAAGATCTATTCCTTCTAGGTTGAGCTGCACCAGGGCTGACATCTCAAGGGATAAGTTTTTCGCAGGTAGGTTATTAATAGGTAATATAAGGGGTGAAATGCTTTCAATTTCCATAGGGTTTCTTGTTAGTAATATCATTGATTTTATCTGCACAGTTATCGTCTAATGTTAGGATATATGTGCCATGAATCTTCTGTCTTGCTATTTCATTTTTGCATATATCGGAAAGTAAAGTAGATTCCTTAGCATAGATAATCTACCTGTTAGGTTTTATAAGCTGCACACTTACGGCTTTCAAAATAACTGGAACTTGGATGCATGAGGATATATTTTCAGCATAAGTCATAAGGTCTGTGATGCAATCTTCCTTAATTAGTTGGGACTATGTGTCGTCCTCAGGACAGAGGAAACGGTATTCATCGACTTCCTGACAAGGATGAGTAAGAAGTCTAATTTTCGACCCTTTCACTAAAAGGTATGGAAATTTAGGTAAACAGAGGTACGGTTATGGGATAATACAGGCAAGGGATAGAGCTTATAATAAATATAAGTGTCCTTAGTGACGAGAGGTATTTTCAAAAGATAAGTTATTCGACTTCCTTTTAAATTAGCTTTCACCATTATAGTTTGCTCTATCTTAACTAAATTTTCTAATGTTGGGTATATAAAATTCTCTAATATACTAATTTTTCGAGTAGAATTAACAATCTTTTAGACTCTATTACAGACTGATATAAAATTCCTAATCTTCTCAAAGCTAAAGTAGTTTCTATCTCTTTCAATTTGATAAGGATAGCCTGAAAGTTATGAATCAATAAGTTATATGTATTTATAATCCGTGTCTCAATATGATTAAAGCGTTCTCTTTCGACTATATTGCTTAAGTTATATGATAATGCTATAATATAATATCTTTATTAATTTGGATTAGATTTTCATTTAATTTAAATGTAGAGTTGGTCAGAGCTTGTGCTATTTCAGTGATCAACGTCGTCGTTGTTGTTGTCGTTAATATTCTGTTTAACTTTTACTTCTGTAATTAATTTATCGTATCGAACTGCATCATCATTATCGAGATTTCCTGTGATTACTTCAATTAAGGAACCTAATGGGTTAAGTATACCGCGTCTTGCTCGAAAAGAAGGGGTTATTATTTGTTCAAGCTTATTAATAGTTAAATTCTTAATATATTTTACTTGTGTATTAAAATATACAAAATTATATGAAAAATTCATATTTAAATTATTAACTAACTTATTTAATTCGGAAGACCTCAGTACGTTGACCTTTACATTCTCTATGAATGGTTTGAGGTTTATTACTTTGGCCATTATTCATTTATTATTGCTGATGACAGCAGTTACTTGCTTCAAGGGTAGTATTCCAGGATTGCTATTTAGCTCCTAAAATTGAAGGGCCTGGAGACGTGTCACCGTGGCTACTACCAGGATGAGCAGAAGGACGTTTTACATTCTTTAGAGAAACTTTACTATAACCTAAAAGATACTAATAATTAATCACACTGATTCACTTTATTTCGCTGCGAAGCTTCGCTTGTCTAGCCGAATTCAATATTGCCCCGATCGCGGCATGCAGCGGCTTTAAATCCACCTTTTCCACCGAAAAACCCAGAATATTCCAGTAAATACGGGCGCTGACCGACCAGGCGCAGAAAGTTCGAGTGTGAGGCTTCTAGAAAGCTTAATTCTTCTGTTCGATACTAGATGACGCTGTTGGTGGAAAGTTCAAGATTGACATTTTCTAGGAAGCCCTCCTCGCTCTGGTCCCCGACACTAGATGGCGCTAGTGCCAGGTACCAGTCGTCAACTTAGGCACGCAACACTGCCTGCTCCTAAGACATGCTCGTCCCGAGTATTTTAGGCCCCATAATAAGTCCCCATAGTTAGTCAATCCACATGGACGATCTTAGAAGTAACTCATAACTCGACAAGTTTCCTGGAATATTTGAGACTCAAAATTCCTTCCTTGATCGCTGTGAATCTCTAAAGGTACACCAAAATGATAGAAGACTTCATGAACTAGTATATCTGCAACTGTTGAAGCTTCTTGATTTGGAATGACAAAGACGTCTGGCCACTTAGTGAAGTAATCCATCACAACCATGAAATATTTGTTACCGCTTTTACTCTCCGGAAACGGCCCCGCCACGTCAATGGCTATTCTCTCCCATGGTGCACCACATTGTACAACTTCAATGCACCTCTACTACGAGTATGAGGTCCCTTTACAGACGCACAACTTGTAAATTTGCGACACTCCTGTCCTTGACATAGTTTCGACAGTGGACCCAGTAAAACCGTTCTCGGGTCTTCAGTAGAGTTCGTTTAACTCCTAGATGGCCTCCTGAACAATCATTATGGTACAGTTGTAGAACATCCGGTATTTTAGCTTTAGGGACAACCATTTGCAAATGACAGCTGTCCCCCCGAACATTTTCCCATTTACGGCACAGGACGCAATAGCCATTTTAGTGCAGCTTGATCAGTTCGTAAGTGAAATTTCCGCCCCAGAAGATATTTGCTAAAATGCTGCAACTACTTTACCACAGCTAGCAATTCGCGTCTTGTGACACAATAGTTCCTTTCCGGTTTTGACAACGACTTGCTGAAGTACGCTATCACAATCTCTCGATCACCGTTCCGTTGAGACAACACACCGCCGAGCCCTGTATCACTTGCGTCTGTGTCAACTACAAATTCTTTGCTTAAAAAAAAGGTGTTTTGCACAGACGGTCCTTGAGCTCCTGGAATGCGATATTGCAACTTTCATCCCAGCAGAAATGTCGCTTCTCCTCCGTTAGCTTGTGCAGAGTTTTGGCTATATCTACAAAGTTCTTCACAAATCGCCGATAATAGGAGCAAAAACCCAAAAATGCTCTAACCTACGTCTTTTCTTTTGGAACCGGCCAATCCTTGACAGCGGCGATTTTCTCCGAATCCGTGCGGATACCTTCTACTGACACTACATACCCCAAAAAGTAAACTTACCGTTTGAATAGTGAATATTACTTCGGACTCAAATTTAGGTTGGTACTTTGAATCTTCATGAGCACGCGTTCCAGGTTTTGAAGGTGTTCCTCAAACGTACGGCCTATGATGATGATTTCATCCAAGTAAACCAGACAGACATCGCCAATTAGCCCGGTAAGTAAAGCTCCATCAGCCTTTCAAACGTTGCTGGAGCATTGCATAATCCAAACGGCATTACTTTTAATTGCCACAGATCCTTTCCTGACGAGAACGCGGTTTTCTTCTTGTCCTTAGGGTCAATTTCAACTTGCCAGTAGCCACTTTTTAGATCCAGCTTGCTAAACCACTTTACTCTTGTGAGCATATCCAGCGTGTCATCAATTTAAATAATACTAGTTGTTACGGAATTTGTCGCATATACTTAACTTTTTAAATACCCGACGTTTCGAGAGCTTTACAGCACCCATGGTCACGTGAAGGACTGAGATGTTCAACGTCCAGATGTCATAGTTAACCTCGGTTACCATAGATTAAAATTTAACGTTTGTTCCGATCTACACAGTATGGACTTATGGTATCATGAAGTCTTGCAGTTGTATGCTTGGGTTGGGATTTAATTTTATTTATTATAGGATTACAAGCAGATGGTAGTACCCAGCCATCTTCTCTACTGAAATTAGGATATTTTTTGATTTCAATAGCCTCGCGAATCATCCTTGGAAGGAATCGATGTTCTTTAGCGAGGATTTGTGGTCTATCAAATCTGATGTAGTGACGGGGGCGATCCTGTACGTGTTCACAGACTGAAGACTTCCCGGAGCGTTGATTCTTCACATCAGCTATATGTTCTTTAACGCGGGTTTTAATTCATCTTATAGTTTGTCCTATGTAGGAGAGACCACATTCACAATCAAGCTTGTACACTCCTGCATCTTGCAGAGGGACGTTACAGTTGACTTATGGTAAAAACTGACCAATCTTCTTCGGCGGTTTGAAGTATGTTTTGATGGAAGCGCGCTTCAAGATGTATCCAATCTTGTCAGTGACTCCTCTAACATATGGTAGTACAGCAGGTACACGCTCGACTGTGGCCGGCTTCACTCGTTCTCTGTGACGTAGGTGCGGAACCCGAAGCTGGTTGTCATGCAAAACTTGCTTGACGTGTTGGATCTCGGCAGCCAGGTGTTTACCGTCAGAGATCCCTCGTGCTCTCTGAAACAAAGATTTACCCACGGTAGCTAACTGTGAAGGATGGTGGTGAGAATCACCGTTTAAATATCTATCTGTATGGGTCTTTTTTCTATACACAGGATGGCTCAAGGTGTTATCAGAATACCGTATTACTAACACATCTAGAAAAGCTAAGGAATTGTTTGCCTCTAACTCCATTATGAACTGAATTTTAGAATTTATAGAGTTAAGATGGTCTAAAAATGCAGTTACTTTATCTAAAGGTAGAATTGTGAAAGTGTCGTCTACTTACCGCTTGAAGAATCTTGGATTTATGGGAGAAGTAAGCAGGGCTTTCTCCTTAAAGTCTTCCACGAATATGTCGGTGACATCATCGCCACACCATCTACTTGCTTGTAGAACTCCTCCTACCACAATAGGTAGCCAGATGTAAGGCAGTGTCTGCATAATACTGCATATTCTATGGGCATGTTGTTTTCTTCCAGCCTTTTAGTTACAATTGAGATGCAGTCTTCAACAGGTAAGCATGTAAACAATGACTGCACATCAAAACTGACCATAGTTTCATAGTCTGCCAGACTATGAAACTATAGTCAGTATTTTCGCTAAGTGTTGAGCCAATCTGTAAGTTGGTGAATCCATTTGGCTCACTATGGGACGTAATGGAGCATTGGGCTTGTGTATTTTTGGTAACCCATACAATTTTGGTGATTTGGCGCACGTAGGTATTATCCAATTTACGTCCAGATTTAACTTTACGGAGTGTTTCTTTCTTCTTCTTCTTGTATTTTAGAATTATAATCTTACGTATCCATGACTACCGTGGCGTTTCCCTTATCTGTGCGGAAAATCGTAAGTTCTCGTTTATTGCGTAGGTTCTTTAACGCTATAAATTCGTCTTTGGGAAGATCCGGTTTAGGCACTGAACATCGAAGTAACATAGACGAAATGTCTTGACGAGGTCTTGAAATTTTCTTTCCGCATATTGTTTTTAAATAAACAGTCCTCGACACTACAGATAATTTCTTCGTACGGTAATCTGCGTGGAGTTATAGCATAATTGAGGCCTTTGGATAAAACCTTAATTGTTGCATCATCCAGTGTTTGTTTTGACAGATTATAGAACGCGATTAATCTATGGTCTCTGTTTGTCAATGATTGCTTTTGGATCTGGCATTGATTCGGATGTTTGACATTTGATTTAGCCGTTAATTTTTGATATTTTTCTATATTTTTGTTTTTGCATTCGTTATATTTACTAATTTCGCGTTTATTTTATGTTTCCATGCAAAAATTATAATCAAACGTCGTTAAAACTTTCTTTAATTCACTGGATGATGTGTCTATGGATTTATTTATGTCATATAAATCGGAGCGTTTTTGTTGGATTACCGCCCGTAACAACTTTTTACTCGCCTGATTTAAGATCTTAGCGCTTCCTCGAATGTCCTTATTGGTGGATATTTTGACACACGTAGGAATGAGATTATGGTCTCGGTATCTCTGAAATTTGAGGCTGTTAGATATCTTGCGCGCTTAGTCTTTTGATCTTCTAATTGGCGTATTTTATTTGCAATTACCAGTTCGTACTGGTTTACATAATGATTTCTTATATTTACGCGAACACTACACATAGAAATAATACTAGTTTTTTACGGAATTTATCACATATATTTAACTTTTTAAATACCTGACGTTTCGAGAGCTTTACAGCACCCATGGTCACGGGGTCATAAAGAAACACTCCGAAAAATTAGATCTAGACGTAAAATAGATAATACCTACGTGCGCCAAATCACCAAAGTTGTATGGGTTACTAAAAATACACAAACCCAATGCTCCATTACGTCCCATAGTGAGCCAAATCGATTCACCAACTTACAGATTGGCTCAACACTTAGCGAAAACACTCTCACCGCTCAGGGGACATACAAGAGCATACATAAAAGATTCCTACCATTTTGTCAGCGAGATTAAAGACCTACGTCTGGCAGACAATGAAACTATGGTCAGTTTTGATGTGCAGTATTGTTTACATGCTTACTTGTTGAAGACTGCACCTCAATTGTAACTAGAAGGCTGGAAGAAAACAACATGCCCATAGAATATGCAGTATCACTCAGACACTGCCTTATATCTGGCTACCTATTGTGGAAGGAGGAGTTCTACAAGCAAGTAGATGGTGTGGCGATGGGCTCCCCTATATCTCCCATTGTCGCCGACATATTCATGGAAGACTTTGAGGAGAAAGCCCTTGCTTAATAAAAAAATTAAAGTATAAATTTCTTCGCAACCTTCCGCCAAACAAATACAATGATTTGTCTTACCTGGATTGAAGAGCACCTCCCATCCTCCCTCAATTGCATGCACTAACTCCGTCACCACTAATCCCAGCACCACTACTCCCAACACCACTATTCCAGGCAAGACACACCATCGACGATAATACGACACGTGTTTCGCCTCTACACGAGGCATCTTCAGGTAATGTAGACTCTACGGCGGCTGACCGCTAAGTCAGCCTTAGCTTAAAGTCTACATTACAGTCGAGCGTATACCTGCTGTACTGCCATATGTTAGAGCAGTCACTGACAAGATTAGCTACATCTTGAAGCGCGCTTCCATCAAAACTTACTTCAAGCCACCGAAGAAGATTGGTCAGTTTTTACCATCAGTCAAGTGTAACGTCCCTCTGCAAGATGCAGGAGTGTAAGAGCTTGATTATGAATGTGGTCTCTCCTACATAGGACAAACTAAAAGATCAATTAAAACCCGCGTTAAAGAACATATAGCTGATGTGAAGAATCGACGCTCCGGGAAGTCTGCAGTCTGTGAAGACGTACAGGATCGCCCCCTTCACTATATCAGATTTGATAGACCACAAATCGTCGCTAAAGAACACCGATTCCTACCAAGGATGTTTCGCGAGGCTATTGAAATCAAAAAACATCCTAATTTCAATAGAGAAGATGACTGGGTGCTGCCATCTGCTTGAGATCCTATAATAAATAAAATCAAATCCCAACCCAAGCATACAACTGCAAGACTTCATGATACCATAAGTTCATACTGTGTAGATCGGAACTAAAGTTAAATTTTAATCTATGGTAACCGCGGGTAACTATGACATCTCGACGTTGAACATCTCAGTCCTTCCCGTGACCATGGGTGCTGTAAAGCTCTCGAAACGTCGGGTATTTAAAAAGTTAAATATATGCGATAAATTCCGTAAAAACCAGTATTATTTCAATGTGTACCGTTCGAGTAAATATAAGAAATCATCGTATCATCAATTCATGGCACGGGATAGAAGTCCTTCTTCGTAACGTCGTTCAGACGGCGGTAGTCAACACAAAACCGCATGCCGCCATCCTTCTTATTTACCAGCACCACGGGTGAACACCATGAACTAGATGAAGGTTCAATAACCCCAGCCTTCACCATTCCCACAATCATGGTTTCCACTTCCTTTTGACGTGCGACCGGCAATCTTCTTGCCGGATAGGCAATTATTCTCCTGTGTTTATTTCGTGTTGAACTAAGCCGGTCTTCCCTATGTCAGCATCGTTTGACGAGAATACATCGGCGTACTTGAGTAACAACTTCTTCGCCTTGACCATTTCGTTTGGTGTGAGAACGCTGCGACAGTCTTCTAAAAGTGTGGTCACTCTCGTTTGTGTATCCTTGCTGGGGGTCCCAGTCGATAGATATTGGCACCGACGCAACCAATCTACTTCTTCACAAGTACTAACCAGCGTGCCTTTTTCTATAATCTGTTCCTGGTCACAAAGGTTCAGCACACGCACTCCTGAGATGTTAGTTGTTCTGACCAAGCTTCGAGCCATTTTCCACGGGAGGTCATTGTCTAATCTTTCTACGAGGGCACAATGATAAGCTTGCCCAGGATTCTGAGGAAGACTAACCGGCACAATCCTTTTACGATCTCGGCGGAAGAACAATCTTCTTAAGGCTGTACACGTTCCCTGGTAACGCACCTTCCATAAAAAGTTCCTCCTGTCCACATTTCAAAACGCCTTGCTTAACGTCGATCTCACAACAATTATTTCTCATAAAGTCTAGGACCAGGATGCAGTCGTCCATTATATCAGCCACGATGACATTATGCAGGTAGATCATTTTGCCTAGCTTCAACTCCAACTCCTTCTTTCCACGGACGGGTATACGCTGACCGGTGGCTGTTACCAAATTAATGCATTCTCGTTTGTATGTGGAGTCCCCAAGGAACTGACTTATAAGTTGGGAACTAACAACCGTACGAGAGGCTCCAGTGTCTATGGTCAGTTTACACGGCATTCCGTTGACCTCACCCTTGATGATTAGACTGTTCCCATCATGTGTTTGGGAAATCGAGATCCTTGGGGCTCTTTTAACATCAGCCAGCACCCGCCCCGCAGTTCTGGCTTTTACTCGTTTCCTTGCCGCTGATAGGCGGTGCTGTGTAGTGTTATGCTTACATACATACTTACATATCATTTTACACTATTTTATTTTTATTTTTCCATTCTGTTTTTGATTTTCTACATTCACCTCAAAACTGGATATTTTGCATCACCTTTATTTCCATAGGATCCTGTAATATTTTTAATTCATAAGAACACAATAACAAATCATTTTCACTTCGTATTTTCACGTTATCAGCACTTTTTAAATCGGTGTCAATGGAGTCTACCTTTTTTCGATCTTTTATTTAGTTCTCCGTAACTCTACAATTTCGGGTTTCGTGCGCGCTCTTGCGCTACCTTTTTTCCTATATAAATAATATCTCATTTTTTCACTTAAATCTTGCCGTTTCTGTATTACGAGCTTAAAACCAAAATTTGACATGTTTTGACATCGTTGTTTTATCTGGTTGTCGTGGCAATT
Source organism: Parnassius apollo (assembly GCA_907164705.1). NCBI lineage: Eukaryota > Metazoa > Arthropoda > Insecta > Lepidoptera > Papilionidae > Parnassius > Parnassius apollo. The sequence goes on along the minus strand of CAJQZP010001188.1, from coordinate 1,823,486 downwards.
TTTATTCAAATATTGTTACCGGCCTGATGTTTTTACTTCAAAAATACTCTTTTCTTCTTGGCCATTTACAAAAATTTGCTTTTAATTTAAATAATTTCAAATAATTTCTCGTTCTTATCCCAGATCCGTCAAAAAGTATAAAAGCCGAAGAATCGGCCGATAGAGGTCCTCACTTCAGCTTTGATACGAGAAGCACCTCTGAAAGGCTTTATCCGCACTGCCTCGGGATCTTGCAAGCCTTCTCCTGAAGTCGTCGCCTAGCCACGCCTACGCCTCCACCTATTAGTGCCCGCGCTATCTTCAGCCGCTGAGCGTGCTTGTCTCAAGCGCTGCGTGTTCCTACTCCAGACGCTGCGTGTCTACTCCGGACGCTGTGTGTGTCTACTCCGGACGTTGTGTTTGCCTACTTCAAGCGCCACGTGTACCTACTCCAGACGCTGCGTGTCTACTCCGGGTGCTGCGTGTATCTGCTCCGGGCGTTGCGTGTGCCTACTCCAAGCGCTGCGTGTACCTTCTCCAGACGCTGCATGTGCTTTCTCCAGATTCTGCGTGTACCTAGAGCAGGCGCTGTGCACCTATCATAGGCATAGCCTGTGCATACTTCGTTGCAGTATCTTTATTTTTGTTATTTTTTTTTAATAATATTGTAAATCACTATCATCATTACAGCCCATCATCACCTTCATACCTTTTTTTATAAAAGAAACTGTAAATCTTTTCAAATTTTTAAATAATTTATTTTATTTTTGGTTGTTTTGTTGTAGTTAGGTTAGGTTATTTAGTTTTTAATTGTCGCTTTACGACAGCTGTTGGCCGCACTACCCTCCTGAGATCGTTCACCTTCTCTTTCTAAGGTTCGCTTAGGGCAGCTGGATCGAAGATTGCTCCTTTCCCCACAGCCATAGCACCTAAGGCTGTATCCTTTATTGCGGTCACGAACTGTAGCTGCTGCAACCTCACTGACACGATGGGAACTTTTGAGGCTTCCACCTCCAGTGCATGGGCCAAGGCGTCCTTAAGTATCTCGTGGTGCCCGAGCCTCACAGCAGCTCTGACTTCAAGGTCCGTCAAAGTCCGTTCAAGGCTGATGCCGTCGATGAATGTCTGCATCAGGTTCCCTTCAATAAGCGCAGGTACAGACCAGTATGCTTTTCGCACCAGCTACTCCACCTCTGGAGCCCACTGCTGCAGGTTTTCGTTGATGCGCTGCACGCGATCTTTAAGCTGCGCACGAAAGACGTGTTCCAGGTGAGCGTCGCCATATCTAGCCTCCAATGCCTCAAGGAGCTGCTCATAAGTCACTTCCTCACCGAGAGCTTCCAGAACTGTTAAGGCCTGATCGCTCAGGCTTTGTGTGAGAGCAGTCATGACCTGACTTTTATTCCACCTTTTCCATCGAAATATCAAGAATAATCAAGTAAATACGGGCGCCGACCGACCAGGCGCAGTAAGTTCGAGTGTGGGGCTTCTAGAAAGCTTAATTCTCCTGTTCGATACTAGATGGCGCTGTTGGTGGAAAGTTCAAGATTGACATTTTAGGAAGCCCTGCTACCCACATAGATGGCGCTAGTGACAGGGGAACACTGATATTCTGGAATTTAATTTAGTACTTTTTTTATATATATATATATATATATATATATATATATATATATATATATATATATATATATATATATATGTGTGTGTATATATATATATATATATATACATAAATACATAAACATAAACACTCACGCCTGTCACCCAGAGGGGTAGGCAGAGACTACAGACTTCCATTTGGCACGATCCTGACACACCTCTCTCGCCTCCTTCACATCCATACATCTACGCATGCATGCTCGTCGGATAAAGGTACTCCTAATTTGGCCCGTTTTCAATAAATCGCCAATTTGGTCGATAAATTTTAGCCTAGGACGTCCCTTTCCGACTATGCCATTCACTTCTGCAACATAAATTTTCTTTGTCACTCTTTCCTCATCCATTCTTTCCACATGACCAAACCACCGAAGCATTCCTTTCTTAATCCTGGTCACAACATCATCTTGCAAACCACACTCTTCTCTTATCACACAATTCTTCACCCTGTCATTCAGATTCAGCCCTAACATACTCCTTAACGACCGCATTTCTACTGCATTTATTCTACTCTCGTGCTTCTTCTGCCACACCCAACTTTCACTATCATACGTTAAAGTAAAAACCAACGCAGCATTGTGAATTGCCATACGTGCCCTTTTTGACACATTTTGACTCTTCACAATAGAGTGCAGGGCCCCATTTACTCTGTTTCCTGCGTCCACTCGTCATTCTATATCCTTATCATATCTCCCATCCCTGCTAAATACGCAACCCAAATATACAAACTCATCTACTTGCTCGATCAACTCCCCATCTATTCTTATTTCACATATCGTTTTACTTTCATCTCTTTCAAAAACCATAATTTTCGTCTTACTTGCGTTCACTTTCATACCCCTTTCTTTTAATGATCTGTTCATTAATGTAACCATCATTTGCAACTCAGCCGCCGACGACGCAAGAATAACTTGATCATCGGCGTACAAAAGGCATTTGATGGTTAACTCACCCATTCTTAATCCGCATTCTTCAACTTTCAAATTTTGCAAACAACTGTCCATAAATAGGTTGAACAACCACGGGGAAGCCACACAGCCCTGTCTGACACCTTTATGGATGCCAAACCAGTCGGAGTAGACCCCGTTGATCCTAACACAAGCACTAGAGTCCCTATAAAGAGATTCCAATTCCTGTATCAAGCCAGCGCTCAATCCAAATGAGTTCAGTGTTTGCCATAGCACATTCTTATCCACTCTGTCATAGGCCTTCTCCAAGTCCATGAACGCACAAAAACCTTTTGGTTTTTGGCCAAAAACTTCTCCGCGATCATGCGCATGGAGAAGACTTGATCTGTACATCCCATTCCCTTTCTAAATCCCGCTTGCACATCCCAAATTTTTCCAGCGGCTTCTTTCATGACCCTTTCAATTAGTACCTTGGCATACAATTTTCCCACGATGCCAAGAAGGCTGATACCGCGGTAGTTTTTACAGTCCTGCTGCGACCCTTTTCCCTTATATACTGGGACTATCACGGCTTTGCACCAGTCTCCCGGTACCCGCTTCAGTTCCCAGCATACATTAAACAAGGTGTGCAGCAGGCCTGCCACCACTTCCTCTCCAGCCCTTAGCATTTTGAGTGAAACTCTATCATAACCGGCAGCGTTACCTGCTTTCATGCTTTTCATTGCTTTCTTTATTTCATCTATACTTATCTCGCTACCTCCTTCCTCTTCTTTCGGAGTTCCTATTTCATTCAGTTCATACGTTGTCTCCTCACTCATAAACATGCTTTCAAAATATTCCTTCCATCTCTTTAAACTCAAAACTTCATCATTCAGAATATAGCCATTCTCATCTCTTATAGCATTCATTATAGGCTGTTTTGAACGTCCCCTGGCAGTTCTTACGAGTTTCCAGAACATTTTAATATTTGCCTGGAAGTTATCCGATATTCTTCTATCATTCTTATCCGTTCTTTCTTGCTTTTTCCTTTCAACTACTTCTTTTACTCTTTTATTTATATGTCTAAAGACTGCCTCTTTTCTTTCAAAATCATCATTCGTACCGCTAGAATTACCAGCCTTAGTTGCTAGTAAATCTAGCCATGCTCTCTTCTTTGCTTCAACTTCCGTACGTATCTCATCATCCCACCACAAAGTATTATTTTTCCTTTCATTCTTTCTTTTACTAACACCACATACTTCGGTAGCTGCATCTACTAAACCTTTCTTAACATTTTGCCATACATTCTCCAAGTCTAACTCATTCATACATAATTCATCCAAACCACTTACGTTTTCTTTCAGTCTACATTTAAACTTGTTTTTCTCACCTTCATCTTGTAATCTTTCTGTTCTAATACGCTGTAACGCAGTGGTAGACACAGATGACCGATGGCGCCACCGCCTGAATAGACCATTAATTCGGCATAAAACCAAAAAATGATCCGTTCCTACGTTTGACCCTCGGTATATATATATATATATATATATATATATATATATATATATATATATATATATATATATATATATATATATATATATACATGGGTGTACATGGATGTGCTATGACAAACACTGAATTAATTTGGGTTGAGCACTGGCTTGATACAGGCATCGGAGTCTCTTTATAGTGACTCTAGTGATTGTGTTAGGATCACCGGGGTCTACTCGGACTGGTTTGGCATCCATAATGGTGTCAGACAGGGCTATGTGGCTAGCCTGTGGCTGTTCTAGAAGGCTGTGCAAGTTGCAAGAATGCGGATTAAGAATGGGGGAGTTAACCGTCAAATGCCTTTTGTACGACGATGATCAAGTTATTCTTGCGTTGTTGGCGACCGACTTGCAAATGTGGTTACATTAATGAATACGAAAGTTATGGTTTTTGATAGAGAAGAAAGTAAAACGATATGTGAAATAAGAATAGAAGGGGAGTTGATCAAGCAATTAGATGAGTTTGTTTATTTGGATTGCGTATTTAGCAGGGATGGGAGATATGATAAGGATATTGAACGACGAGTGAACGCAGGAAATAAAGTAAATGGGCCCTACAGTCTACTGTGAAGAGTTAGAATGTATCAAAAATGGCACGTATGGCAATTTAAAAATGCTATGTTGGTCCTTACTTTAACGTATGGTAGTGACAGTTGGGTGTGGCAGAAGAAGCAAGAAAGTAGAATAAACGCAGTAGAAATGAGGTCGTTAAGAAATATGTAAGGGCTGAACCTGAATGACAGGTTGAGAAACAGTTTGATAAGAGAAGAATGTGGATGGCAAGATGATGTTGTAACTAGGATTAGAAAGAATGCTTCGGTGGTTTGGTCATTTAGAAAAATGAATGAAGAAAGAGTGACAAAGAAAATTTATGTGGCAGAAGTGAATGGCAGAGTTGGACAATCTTATTTTATTATTGAAAGCGGGATTTATTGAAAACGGACCAAATTAAAGGAGTACCCTTAACCGACGAGCATGTATGCGTAGGTATATGGATGTGAAGGAAGCAGAAAAGGTGTGTCAGGATCGTGCCAAATAGAAGTCTGTAGTCTCTGTCTACCCCTATGGGTGACAGGCGTGAGTGTTTATGTTACGTTATGTTTTTATTTTTTTCTAATATTTTAAGCAAAAATTGCAAATACACAAATATTTACTAACTAATAGCGTCGTAAAATTAATCCATTGATTTTATTTTGTTGCTGTCTCTTTATGAGTTGCTGCGTCCGCTACTGACCAGCAACAAAATATCTGCTACCTTTTTTCCAAAATTTTAGGTTAATGTAGTAAGTATACAAATAGCTACTAACTAATAACTTCGTAAAGCATATCGATCGAATTTATTTTGTTGCTGGCTCTTTGCTTCCATAACTAAACGGCAAAAATACATCTGCAGTCTCTTTTTCTATAAATCATCTATGAAGGTAGCAATTATACAAATAAGTTTATTTAATTACTAAGTGTAGCTTATTGATCGATTTAATTTTGTTGCTGTCTTTTTATGAGTTGCTGCGTCCCTTACTGACCAGCAACAATATATCTGCTACCTTTTTTCTAAAATTTTAAGTAAATATAGCAAGTACACAAATATTTACTAACTAATTACTTCGTAAAATTTGTCGATTGATTTTGTTTTGTTGCTGTCATCTTATGAGTTGCTGCGTCCATTACTGACCAGCAAACAAAATATCTGCTACCTTTTTTCTAAACTTTTCATGTTAATGTTACGTGCTCCAATGCCTCAAATCGGCGCGCGCCATCTAGTCTCGAACCGAAGAACTAAACTTCTTGAAGTTTAAAACTCGAACTCTCGGTACCTTGCGCGTGTTTACTTGAACATTCTGAATATTTTGCTAATTTATATAAGTAGGCGCTGCAAGATGCGATCGAAGCAGAGTTGAACTCGGCGACACAAGCGAAGCTTCGGAGCGGAATTAAGTGAATTAGTGTGTTTAATTATTAGTGTTTTTAGTTTTAATTTGTGTAAAGTAAAGTGTTAATTTAGGTAATTTTATCGGCAATTTTTAATTGTCACGAACCTCAAGCGCGTAACAATTGGTGTCAGAAGTGGGATAAAATAATGCCGATTTTACCTAAGGAGGAAACGGAGGGTGTCCGTACCCGCAGTCAACGCCAGCATGAGACGGACCAGAGGAGATTTGGTGGTGCAACGCCGCAGACGTCGGAGGGCCAACTGCCAGCCACGGAGGCTGCGGGCCCGTCAGTAGCTCCTACACCTGCAGCACCTGACTTAGGTGCTCTGATGGCGATGCTACAGGAGCAGCTGCAGCGCGGACGAGAGGAACAGGCCCGTCTGTTGAAAGAGCAGCAGGAGGAACAGGCTCGCTGACAGGAGGAACAGGCTCGCCGACAGGAGGAACAGGTCCGTCGGTTGGAAGAGCAGCTGCGGGGCGGCCAGGAAGAACAGATGCTTCTCATGAAGGACCTTCACGCTACCTTCGGGAAAGAGATAAGGGAGGTGAAGGATAAGGTTGCTCAACATGATAACCGCCTGTCGGAAGCTGAGACCCAAATCAACCAAGTTAAGAAAACGCTGGATGAACTCAAACTTGGGGATGGGCATACAACCGAGAACGCATTAATTTGGTAATAGCTACCGGTCAGCGTATACCCGTCCGTGGAGAGAAGGAGATGGAGTTGAAGCTAGGCAACGTGATCTACCTGCATAATGTCATCGTGGCTGATATAATGGACGACTGCATCCTAGGCCTAGACTTTATGAGGAATAATTGTTGTGAGATCGACGTTAAGCAAGGTGTTTTGAAATGTGGACAGGAGGAACTTTTTATGGAAGGTGCGTTACCAGGGAACGTGTACAGCATTAAGAAGACTGTTCTTCCGCCGAGATCGGAAACGATTGTTCCGGTTAGTCTTCCTCGAAACGCTGGGCAAGCTCACCGTTGTGTACTTGTGGAAAGGGTAAACAATGACCTTCCATGGAAAGTAGCTCGAACCTTGGTTAGGACCACTGACATCTCAGGAGTACGTGTGCTGAATCTTTGCGACCGGGAACAGATTATAGAAAAAGGCACACTGATTGGTACTTGTGAGGAAGTGGATTGGTTACGTCGGTGCCAATATATATCGAGTGGGACCCCCAGCAAGGATGCAGAAACGAGAGTGACCACACTTTTGGAAGACTGTCGCAGTGTTCTCTCCCCGAACGAATTGGTCAAGGCGAAGAAGTTGTTACTCAAGTACGCCGATGTATTCTCATCAAACGATGCTGGCATAGGAAAGACTGGCTTAGTTCAACACAAAATAAACACAGGAGAAGAATTGCCTATCCGTCAGCAGCCAAGACGATTGCCGGTAGCACGTGAAAAGGAAGTGGAAACCATGATTGAGGGAATGGTGAAGGATGGTGTTATTGAACCTTCATCTAGTCCATGGTGTTCACCAGTGGTGCTGGTGAAGAAGAAGGATGGCAGCATGCGGTTTTGTGTTGACTACCGCCGTCTGAACGACGTTACGAAGAAGGACAGCTATCCCTTGACAAGAATTGATGACATGCTGGACATGCTTACAGGAGTAAAGTGGTTTAGCACGCTGGATCTAAAAAGTGGCTACTGGCAAGTTGAAATTGACCCTAAGGACAAGGAGAAAACTACGTTCTCGACGGGAAAGGGTCTGTGGCAATTTAAAGTAATGCCGTTTGGGTTGTGCAATGCTCCAGCAACGTTTGAAAGGCTGATGGAACTTGTACTTACCGGGCTAATTGGCGATGCCTGTCTGATCTACTTGGATGACATCATCATCATAGGCCGTACGTTTGAGGAACACCTTCAAAACCTGGAACGCGTGCTCATGAAGGTTCAGAGTGCCAACCTCAAGTTGAGCCCGAAGAAATGTTCACTATTCCAACGGCAAGTTAACTTTTTGGTGTTTGTAGTATCGGAAGAAGGTATCCGCACAGATCCAGAGAAAATCGCCGCTGTCAAGGATTGGCCGGTTCCAAAAGACAAGACGCAGGTTAGAGCATTTTTGGGTTTGAGCTCCCATTACCGGCGATTTGTGAAGAACTTTGCAGATATAGCCAAACCTCTGCACAAGCTAACCGAGGAGAAGCGACATTTTTGCTGGGATGAAAGTTGCAATATCGTATTCCAGGAGCTCAAGGACCGTCTGTGCAAAACACCTATTTTGGGATACCCTGATGCTAGCAAAGAATTTATAGTTGACACAGACGCAAGTGATATAGGACTTGGCGGTGTGTTGTCTCAACGGAATGGTGACCAAGAGGTCGTGATAGCGTACTTCAGCAAGTCGTTGTCAAAACCGGAAAGGAACTACTGTGTCACAAGACGCGAATTGCTGGCTGTGGTAAAGTCGTTGCAGCATTTTAGCAAATATCTTCTGGGGCGAAAATTTCACTTACGAACTGACCATGCTGCACTAAAATGGCTATTGCAGTTTAAAAATCCAGAAGGACAAGTTGCGAGGTGGATTGAACTACTGCAGGAATACGACTTCGAGATCGATCATCGCAACGGGAAATCTCATGGCGACGCAGATGCATTGTCAAGAAGATCTTGTCCTGAAGATTGCAAACATTGTACTAGGCAAGAGAGTAAGGAAGTGGTATCCGTGAGGATGCTCAGGGCAGACCACCTCAGCAACGAGTGGAAGGACAGCTTACAACGTGCACAGCAGGAAGATCCGGACATCAAGCCGATCCTGGAATGGATGAAGGCCAGTGCTCCCAAGCCCAAGTGGAGCGACGTCTCAGCGATTAGTTCGACCACTAAGCTATTGGGCCCAGTGGGACAGCTTGCTGCTTCAGGATGGAGTTCTGTGCCGTAAATGGGAAAATGTTCGGGGAGACAGCTGTCATTTACAAATGGTTGTCCCTAAAGCTAAAGTACCGGATGTTCTACAGCTGTACCATAATGATTATTCAGGAGGCCATCTGGGAGTTAAACGAACTCTACTGAAGATCCGAGAACGGTTTTACTGGGTCCACTGTCGAAACGATGTCGAGGACTGGTGTCGCAAATGTACAAGTTGTGCGGCTGTAAAGGGACCTCAGACTCGTAGTAGAGGTGTATTGAAGTTGTACAATGTTGGTGCACCATGGGAGAGAATAGCCATTGACGTGGCGGGGCCGTTTCCGGAGAGTGAAAGCGGTAACAGGTATTTCATGGTTGTGATGGATTACTTCACTAAGTGGCCAGAAGTCTTCGCCATTCCAAATCAAGGAGCTTCAACCGTTGCTGATAAGCTAGTTCATGAAGTCTTCTGTCGTTTTGGTGTACCTTTAGAGATTCACAGCGATCAAGGAAGGAATTTTGAGTCTCAAATATTCCAGGAAACTTGCCGAGTTATGGGTACTCATAAAACAAGAACGACTTCATATCACCCGCAATCTGATGGAATGGTAGAACGATTTAATCAGACATTGGAGAGGTACCTAGCAAAAGTTGTAGACAATCGGCAACGAGATTGGGACAAGCACATACAACCGTTTTTGTTGTCATATCGAAGCGCTGTTCATGAAAGTACAGCAGTGACACCAGCTTTCGCAAACTTTGCAAGAGAATTACGGCTGCCTGCAGACCTGATCACCGGGATACCACCTGATGCTCCACGCAGTATAACCGATTATGCAAATGACTTGCGGAACAAAATGAATGACGTTTATGAGCACGTCAAACAATCGGGCCAGCAAATGTCTGAAAAGATGAAAACCCGGTATGACCGCAAAATGAACAACAAAGGGTTCGACGAAGGTTCACTTGTGTGGTTGCACAATCCAGTACGCAGCAAAGGGAAATCTCCTAAGCTTCAAGCTAAATGGGACGGCCCGTACCGGATTGTGACCAGGATCAACGATGTAACCTACCGGATACAGAAAGGCGCAAGAGGGACTCCTAAGATCGTCCATGTGGATCGCCTAGCGTGTTATTATGGGACCGATAATGCTCGGGACGAGCATGTCTTAGGAGGGGGCAGTGTTACGCGCTCCAATGCCTCAAATCGGCGCACTAGCGCCATCTAGTCTCGAACCGAAGAACTAAACTTCTTGAAGTTTAAAACTCGAACTCTCGGTACCTTGCGCGTGTTTACTTGAACATTCTGGATATTTTGCTAATTTATATAAGTAGGCGCTGCAAGATGCGATCGAAGCAGAGATGAACTCGGCGACACAAGCGAAGCTTCGGAGCGGAATTAAGTGAATTAGTGTGTTTAATTATTAGTGTTTTTAGTTTTAATTTGTGTAAAGTAAATTAAAGTGTTAATTTAGGTAATTTTATCGGCAATTTTTAATTGTCACGAACCTCAAGCGCGTAACATTAATATAGCATGTGAACAAAAATTGCCAAATAATTACTTGGTTCAGCTCTTAGATCGATTTTATTTTGTTGCTGGCTCGTTATGAATCTCTGATTCCATTAATAACCTTTATTATTGTTGCTGGATCTTTGTGACTGCTGCTTCCATAACTGAACAGCAATAAAATATCTACTGTCTTTTACATATCCTATATAGGCAACATGTGTACATATAATTAGTAACTTATTACTTGATACAGCTAATCGACCAATTTTATGTTTTTGTAGGTTCTCTATGAGCTATTGATATATTTATTGATCAGCAGTAAAATACTCACTAATTTTGAATTTCAGAACCTTTATTAAAACGTAGCATGATTTCCAGCAATTTTTTTATTTCAAAAAAAATTAAATTATTTTTGTATTATATTTTTGCAAAAAATTATCCTATTTTTTCCGCTATGGCGAAATTGGTTTAAAGTTTTTACTGTTATCTTAATGTAAAGACAGCAGTAAATCAATTTTCTCAAAATCGATTGGAGCAACAATATCGCGATTTTGACAACTAATTAGCAACAACTTAGCTACAAAGTCCTGGATACAATTTTAAGTTTTCTGCTAACTTTTCACTGCTATCTTTTTAGAGCTTGTATGATACACTGAAGTACCTACATTTTTGCTATTCATACATTAAACATAGTACATTTTATTATATACTTGCAAAATACGTAAGTAGACAATACTTAAGTTCGCTCTTTGTTTCATTTTTATAGAGGAATACAACAGTGATTGGAAATAAATAATTGAATAGATTATTTGTATTACTGTATGATAAAATTAGTTTTTAATTTTAGCCGTTTTTATTATTATAATTAATATAATACCTATGTAATAAACTTTTGCAAAACCTTGTATTCAAACACCATATTTTGAAGAAATACCAATATATACTTTGTCTGATATGCAGGTTTCCTCATTATGGTTTTATTCATTGTAAATTGCATAGTAAATTTTTGAAACTTCAAATGATTGCAATATACAATTTAATGGTGCCCGCGTCGTTTGAAATCTTTAAGTATATTATTTTGATTTACATTTATTAAATAACTAATATTTTATTATAGTTTTTAAAATAAGAATACAACCAGAAATGTGAAAGATATTTGTAAACATAGTGAAAGCAAAAGTCGCCAGCAGTGCTTTCTGGAGTGTCTCTTGGGTTGAAAAGAGACTTAAGTATCACTTTGTCACCATTGTAAAACTTGTACTTAAAGGAGCTATCTTACATGTTAGACTTTATTTATTTAGCACTAGTTCTTACATAGTAAGTTAAACGTCTTCCAAAAATACTCTTCGTATTACTTGGGATTCTAATAAAAGTTGTTAATTTATGTTAATAATTTGGTAAAAGGTACACTCGTATATTATATACGAGTAATCGTATATAGAAAAACAATATTAAAACCTATTGATGGCAATAAATTTTTTGATATTTATTACCGACATTCTATCATTTAAAATTATCACATATTTATAGTTAACAATTTTAATGGCTACTATTTAAAGTTAGTTTAAAAATAAGACCTGAATAATAAATAAATCTTAATAAACGTAAATTATATGCTTCTACTGTATGAATAGTTTGACAACTAGTTTGTGATTTTGAACTGAAATAGAAAAGATTTAAATTTGACATTATAACAACTAATTTTACTTATTTAATCGCGTTTATTTTTTCTTATTTATTCGCGTTTAATTTAACTTATTTTTTATTTTCTAAATTAGGTCGGTTTCGGACCCATATTCACAGAACGAACTTACATAAACTTTATGACTTTGTTAATTTTATTGAATATAGAATCTCAAGCAAACAGTAAAATATAATTAACGTCTCTAATTTAGACTATGAATATGAAATGGAGTGAAAAATGTGACAAATAACTCGTAGAGCTCGTAGCTAGATTATCAGCGTTGCAGTAACAACAAGTTCGACAACTATTAGCTCACGAAGAACTTGGAGACCGGAAACCGTACCAACTCTTACGGCATCTCGTAAATCTAGCGGGTAATGACGTGACGGACGAATTTCTAAGATCACTTTGGACAAACCGATTGAAAAACAAAAAACCAAAAACCACCAGGCTTGGTGACCATCCAAGGCCAGTATGCTATTGCTTTCATTGTGAATGGTCGTACTCTTATCTATCTCAAAATATTTCTTGGTTAAAGTAGTAGTATAAAACCTTTAGTGCATTTATGTGTCCCTTTTTTGGTGATAGACAAGATATTAAAGACAACACTTTACTTACTTATAAAGATGTGATGAAGTACTACGAGTGGACCAGATATCAATTGAAATTGCAACTGTAAACTGTGAAAGAGCCAGTATTTTCACAAATAGGAGATATTGTGGCACCTACAGTTGAAAATACCTGGAAAACTGTGTCTATTCCTACCGTAACTAGAACACGAGCTATATAAATGTTATTAGCCTACCACTTAAAATGTAAAAATTTACTCAAGTCTATTAAGAGGCTCTCATCAGAAAAGTTGGATAACTTTCGAGAAAAGGTAATATATATACAGAACAATATACAATAATATATATATACAGAACAATGACTATTAAAGAGCACATTTCCCTAATTCAGGAGCCGGGTTCTATCTACGTGGGTAAGTACCTAGCACTGGTTTGGCGAGAGCAGTGAAATCAGCAATCACGCGGTTGTTAGCGAAGGAAAGTATTTTAGCTTAGCAATAGGTTGTGATGGGACTTATGTAAGTTCTGTAAAAAAGTAAAAAAAAAAAAGTATGACTCCTTGCAAAAGGCTATAAAGGCCCCTCCAACGGATTATTGGCTTACTGCACATGAATGAGCCTCCATTAATGCATTTGTTTTTACACATTAACGGAATCACTTCGGGACCCAAGACTTACCGTGGTCAGTTGGGCGAGATACTGGAAAATTGTGACCAAATGTCGATTACAAAATTCTAACCAATAGAAGCAAAATCACTCCCAAAATGCCCCAGATTTGAGCATAGATTAAAAGTACGTCTACGCGGTACAATTAAGTTCTTTTCTAAGAAGATTCATTTAATTTCATTTCATTCCATCACATTCTTTTCTACACAATCTTAAGCTCATTGACTCAAACATGCTAATTGAATCCTACGTTTGTATGGAGCAACAAAGACACCATCAGAGAATTTCATTGCTCTGGCGTTTGTCATAAAAGTTTAACCCCCAGCTTGGTTCTCGATTAAGTTTAATCCATCATGTAAAGATGGAGCTCGACATCTATTTAAAATTAAATAAACCTCTAGGTATCTACCAGAATCCTTCAAAGAAGTGATTGACCCCGTCATTCAATGCACACCTTGAGAGTTTTGCTACTTGCAATGGTTGCAGATGATAAAGAGCAAATTCGTGAATTATCAGCCCGGCGTATATTAAAAGCACAGGGTATATAGCAATTCCCTGCATTAAGGCTATTCGAGATGTCTGATATTAATTTTAGCGCAACAACCTTGTTTACGCATGATTGTTACAAGCTGCAGCTTGCGAGATGTGCGTCTCGAGCGGGGTGAGGAACCAGTAAGCGTTACGCGGGAAGGGGGGGGGCTTGCTGTGCGCGTACGATGCTGCAAGCCCCCAATCGGCAGGAATCTTTGAGCGGTGAGATCACACCGGTGGGGTTCGCGAGATTAGCCTTGAGTTTTATTTGCGCGACGACGGGGTTGATTATACGTCGCGAGCCTCTTACAGTGTTATCTTAATTTTTTTTCGTGATAACGAGTCCGAAATCATATAATTATTGTAGTAACCGTTTTAAGTATTGTGTGACTGGTATACGGTTGCGGGCGACCGGTGTTTGGATTTGGAGGCCTAAAATCTAGGTTAATTGAGCCCGCCATTTTGAATTACTATTGAACATTAGGGTCTAATTAGACCGCCTCGAATTTAGTTGTCTGTTTTGAACGTGTTACGTGAGGCCGAATTTGAATTTGAAGTTAATTAAATGTACAATAAAGTTGATAAATTAACATAGTGAAAATAGAAGCCGAAGCTTTCAATTGTTGAACGCTCCCCTGGAGGGATCTCACATTTGGAGAGAAGCAGCGCCTTTGGATCGGCAGTCTGGATCAGCGGGGCTGTCAGGTTACACAGTGTACACACTACTTACATGCACATCACTTCCCACCTGACAGGTACTTCGTGGTCAACCCTCCGACCCTCCCCTCTGTTACTCGTCGAATTGGGTTACTGTGGGCCCTAGCTCAATCGACCTTTGTCGGGGTAACTCAGGGCCGAAACAAGACTGGTAGCAGAGCGTGGTTGATTGTTTCGACAATCACGACCGGCCGTAATACAATATTTTTTTTGTTGTTTGTTAGCGGATCCGTAGTTCGAATCAAGCCATAAGGTTGCATGAGCGGAGTGTAGTTTAGACTTAGGTACCTACGCGTCAGGTATTTGAATTTAGTATTTGCATTTGTATTGTAGATTTAATTGCCGAAGGGTCGGTCGCCTCATCTTTGTTGACCGACTGTAGTGAGTACTTGTGGTGTAGTAATTGTGTTTAATTTAATTAATAGTAATTGTATTAATTAAATTAATTGTGTAGTGTTATTGTGTTTAATATTTAGATAATTTGGAAAGACAGGCTAGAAAGAAAAATTTAATATTCTATGGAGTAGAAGAGACCGAGCATGGATACGAAGAATTGCAAAGTATATTATTAAGTAGCATAAAAAATCACATGAAGATTTCCATCAAGCAGTCTGAAATAGAACTTGTGAGAAGAATTGGCAAAAAAGAGTGCAAGACTAGACCTTTATTGGTAACATTTACAACAATGGGAAGGAACATTGAAATTTTAAAGAACAAAGGAACACTAGAGGGCTTACTAACATTAAAGAAGACTTTCCACAAAAAGTTCTGCTGAAGCGTAAGAAACTACAAGCAGAAGTAGAAAAAGAACGTAAACTCGGAAAAAATGTTGTACTACAATATAACAAAATAGTGACACTGCCAGGTAGTCCCAAAAATAGGAATTCCATAGCAAACACGCGGAAACAAAAACGGAATCTGTCAAAATCTCCTGATTTTGAAACCAACGTAATCAGCGAAAGCAATATCAAACAGGTACCGAAGAAAAACAAGTTAAACAATATTACCTCCTACATGTACAACACGCAACCAAAAAAAGGATTGGCGTCAAGTTCGACTGAGATACACTGATTACCAAAAAACGTGTAAAAGAAGTCCCTCCACATCTCCCAATACGGCTGGTCACCGCGGGGGATAATGACTACAACCCTCCATTTACACTACGAAATCTCTACATCTGTCCCGCGCAATGTGTGCGGTTGTAAGTAAAAAGGGTGAATTTGATATACTCTTTGAATACGTGTACATATGTTGTAATTATATTTGATCATTATGCTTGCTTTGTTACGTGTCACGTGACAAGAGGCCTAATTTGAATTTGAAGTTAATTAAATGTACAATAAAGTTCATAAATTAATATAGTGAAAATAGAAGCCGAAGCTTACAATTGTTGAACGCTCCCCTGGAGGCATCTCACATTTGGAGAGAAGCAGCGCCTTTGGATCGGCAGTCCTGGATCAGCGGGGCTATCAGGTTACACAGTGTACACACTACTTACATGCACATCACTTCCCACCAACAGGTACCTCGTGGTCAAACCCTACCTCCGCCTATCGGTAAGTGGTGCTTGTGTATTTATCAGCCGTTATAATTTAATTATCCATAGGTCATTGGACCCTCCCCTGTGTTACTGTGGGCCGTAACTCAGGGCCGTAACAAACCTACATCAACAATCCTAGCCGCCAATTTTCATGAACGCACACCGGTGCAAAACTCCCGATACCATCCACACCGTTTTATACCGCGTACGACCTCATCTGAAATAGTTTACTAGTGGCGATTTTTCCGGACCGATACGACTTAGGGGCCTTCAATAAAAGAGCTTACTCCCCCGAAATTCCTCATCTTTTCAATCAACTTGTTCATGGGAGGCGGTAGTCACTTAACATCAGGGGGCCGTATGCTTGTTTTCCCCCTCTACTACGAGTATAAAAAATCTGTAACTGTAGCGATTGCATTTATCAGAGGTTGCATATCACCATCACGTAACCAGTACGTGTTGCCAGTGATGACTTACGGATCTAAGACGTGGTCCTTCACTGCTGGCCGTATGAGGACGCTCAAGGTTACTCAGCGAGCTATGGAGAGGGCTATGCTCGGAGTTCCTCTGCGTGATAGACTTAGAAATGAGGATATCCGCAGTAAAACCAGAGTAACCGACATAGGGCAACAGATTAGTAAGCTGAAGTGGCAATGGGCCAGCTATATAGCTCGAAGAACCGATAACCGATGGGGAAGAAAGGTTCTCGAGTGGCAGCCTCGTACCGGTAGGCGTAGTGTAGGGCGTCCCCCCACTAGATGGAGTGACGACCTAGTGAGACATGCAGGAAGTCGATGGATGCAGGTGGCTCAGGACCATGTTTTGTGGCATTACTTGGGGGAGGCCTATGTTCAGCAGTGGACTTGTGAAGGGCTGTAATGATGATAATGATGATGATGCATATTGCAATGCAAGCAATTTGAGTGTTACCCTTTTAAAGAGCTTTCCCAACCTACAGGCACACATCACATCACCATCGCTGCTTACCACCCGGCAGCTAATGGACTCGTGGTGTGATTCCACCGGCAGCTGAAAGCAGCTACCATGTGTCATGCTGAGCAATGTTAATATGAAATCCTTCCATTAACTCTTTGCAGGATACGGATTTCCTGGAAAGAATATATCGTATCCTCATTGGCAGATCGTATACGGCAAAGCTCTAAGATTACCGAGCGACTTTTTCGACTCGAGTTACACAGCAGTCGTAGATTATAATGACTTTCTATGACGATAACGTCACTACATATGTAAAATCCCTAAAGCTGACAACGGTAACACAACATGGCACTATGAATGTTTTTGTACACAAATTATATGATATTAGATAACAGTATGGTTGTTGATTTGTTAGATATTCTTTCTTATTAACAATTTTCTATTGACAGACTTAAGCCCGCTTACCAGCTTACCTGGACACCGGAGAGCTCACAGAAAAGCCAACAGAAAAACCAGCTAATTCCGCCAGAAGAACCTACCTCCTACGCTACCATAACAGGCAGAAGAATGAGGTTGACTTACATCTATTGACCGTAAAGGTCTTCGGGGGGGGGGGGGGTTCTGATGTCGCACCCACTCGGGCGTCTTCGTAACTAGTCGGTGGCACGGACACAGCTCTGGAAGCACTCGGTTTTCTACAGCTCACTAGTCGGTATATAAGTATTATTTATGGGTTTTTGTGGCTGCCCGAATTGCGCCCCGCTCACGATTACGCGGTACGAGTATTGTTCCCTACGTCCCATAATATCTTACTATACTAAAGTTTACAATTTCGTACTTCTCGAATTCGAATTTCCTTCTACTTTTCTGTATATTGTAATAACCTATATTATATATATATATATATATATATATATATATATATATATGTGTGTGGTGTTTTTCACCATCCGCCACAGAATGAAGTCCCCTATTGTTGCAAAAATTCACAGATTGCGTGACAGGAGTCGCTTTAGTCTTATTGGTCCGCTTAATCTGAGCAGGTTTAGTCGAATGGAGTTAAGCGAGGGATTCTCCGTCACCAGGGGTGCTGGTACCCTTTTGGGATAGTTTTTTATTTGATTCCGCTACCATGTTAAGGAGGGGTATTGGGCCTCCGACCACCTGTACTTACCAAACGAAACGCAGAGGTAAACTTCTACTTCACGCCGGCATTCTTTGAGGTCGTGGCAGTACCCTGGTTCGAGCCGGCCCATTCCTGTGATAGCAAAAGCTGCTGCGTGGTCCTACCGCCGTTAAAAGTTCAGCAGAATTATGGTATAAGTTAGAGACCAATTCTCAAAAAATAAGTAAATAAATAAATTATATCTCCCAGCTGTCTTTTGAGCTTTCCGTTCAGAAGTACGCTAAACTATAGCTAAGGTTGTGGTAGCGTACAAGAAAACTAATAATAAATTATAAATCAATAGGCAGTTTAAAATAAGAAATATTGTATGTTAAATACTACTTAAGTCCAGTTTAGATTTTTTTAAATTTACGTATACTTAATTGAATACGTGGTTCAAATGGTGTAAACGGAAAAGATCGAAGTAGTAAGAAATAATTGGCATTACAATGAAATAAAAGGTCATTATCCTACCCCTAAGTTGCAATGAAAATATGATAAATAAATAATGTATGTTTAAATAAATTTATCACATTTAGTTTCAAATCACATTCATTGTGATTAAGCGAAATTATTAGTTTAATGACATTATCTTTACCATCATTACAAGGCAGTAGAAATCCACTGCAAAATATAGGTCTACCACAAGAAATGTCTCAAAGTATAATGTTTTGAATAACAAACTACTCTATAATACTCTTCACTGTGATTTTCTTTAATAAATTAATCTTAAGCATTATATCCCAAATATTAAGTAGTTTTTAAAATATTATATAGGGCTACAATTACCATTAAGTATTAAAAACTTAGAAACTTTGAAAGTTTTTGTTAGAACGCTTAGCATTGGGTGCGTAATCCTAGCAATTTGTTATACAGAATAAGCCATAATATGTCCCTAATAATACGTGACGTTATTATTTTAGGATTACGGTAGGAAGACATTGTTGAAGTACTTAAAGACCACGTATAAAATTTTATATTTCTTCCAATCCACAGATAAAGCGAAAAAATTTGTGGAAAATGAATTATTACGGCTACTTTTTGATTACATACATACATAAACACTCATGCCTGTCACCCAGAGGGTTAGGCAGAGACTATAGATTCTTCCATTCATACTTTCATTTGGCATTATCCTGACACACCTCTTTCGCCTCCTTCACATTCATATACCTATGCATACATGATCGTCGAACGGAACGTCGTGCTCTAATCCAAAATCCCGAAAACTTTCAGCTCGAGTTACACAACCGCTTTCAGTGCCTACAAGATTGCAATGCAGTGGACGATATGAATGACAAGCTCGTGGAAACTGTCCATGCGGTCGGAGCTAAGTTCTACAAGACCCGCCGCAGAAGAACACAAAAACTCTCCGATCACACTCTTAATATCATGGCTGTTAGAGGGGAGATGAGGCTGCAATCGTCAACAGATTTGACAGCATACAGGCAACTGAACAGACAGATCTCCAAATGTATGCGGCGAGACTTACGCAACTTTAATACTGCTCGTATTAAAGAAGCGATCGAGCGGAACCAGGGCTCCAAAGTCTTTGCCAGAGATCTGTCTGCCAGAAAGAGCCAACTGTCAAGGCTGAAGACTGAGTGTGGCAGCATCGTTTCCGGGACACCTGAGATTTTGAGTGAGATGAAGAGGTTCTATGGGCAGCTGTACACATCATCGTTGGAGCCAAACGCAAGTGTGAGTAACGATCCAAGAGCAAGTCTTATCCGACACTATTCCGATGATATCCCGGACGTCAGTCTAAGCGAGATTAGAATGGCTCTCCAGCACCTTAAAAACGGCAGGGCCCTAGGCGAGGATGGAATTACAGCGGAGCTTCTGAAAGCGGGTGGAACAACGGTACTTGAAGTCCTTCAGAAGCTCTTGAATTCCGTTCTCCATGGTGGCACTACTCGAGAGGCGTGGAGCAGAAGTGCGGTGGTCTTGTTCTTTAAGAAAGGCGACAACGCTCTCTTGAAGAACTACAGACCGATTTCCCTTCTGAGCCGCGTCTACGTGCTGTTTTCGAGAGTCATTACGAATCGTCTCGCACGCAGACTCGACGACTCCCGAACAAGCCGGTTTCCGAAAAGGATTCAGTACCATAGATCACATACATACCCTGCGGCAGATTGTACAGAAGACTGAAGAGTACAATTTGCCACTTTGCCTGGCGTATGTGGACTATGAGAAAGCCTTTGATTCCGTCGAAATTTGGGCGGTGCTGCAGTCCCTTCAGCGGTGCCAAGTTGACTGTCGGTATATCGAAGTGCTGAAGTGTTTGTACAGTAGGGCTACGATGGCTATCCGAGTACAGAACCAGAGCTCGAAACCTATCCAACTGCAGAGAGGTGTAAGACAGGGTGACGTTATATCCCCGAAACTCTTCACCGCTGCTTTGGAAGACGTTTTCAAGCTAGTGGACTGGAAAGGATACGGTATTAACATCAATGGCGAGTACATCACTCACCTTCGATTTGTCGACGATATAGTCCTTATGGCAGAATCGCTGGAGGACTTAAGCACTATGCTCAATGACCTCAATAGTGCCTCCCAACGGATAGGTCTTAAGATGAACATGGACAAAACAAAGATCATGTTTAATGTCCATGTCACACCTATGCCGGTAGTTGTTGGGAGCACTATGCTCGAAGTTGTTGACGAGTACGTTTACCTGGGACAAATAGTCCGACTAGGTAAGTCCAACTTCGACCGAGAGGCCAATCGACGGATTCAACTCGGCTGGGCAGCGTTCGGGAAATTACGACACATCTTCTCGTCAGGTATACCTCAATCTCTGAAAACTAAAGATTACAACCAGTGCGTGTTGCCAGTGATGACTTACGGATCAGAGACGTGGTCCTTCACTGCTGGCCGTATGAGGACGCTCAAGGTCGCTCAGCGAGCTATGGAGAGGGCTATGCTCGGAGTTTCTCTGCGTGATAGACTCAGAAATGAGGATATCCGCAGTAGAACCAGAGTGACCGACATAGCACAACGGATTAGTAAGCTGAAGAGGCAATGGGCCGGCCATATAGCTCGAAGAACCGATAACCGATGGGGAAGAAAGGTTCTCGAGTGGCAGCCTCGTACCGGTAGGCGTAGTGTAGGGCGACCCCTACTAGATACCTCGATACCGCGGGTGGGTGTAAATAAGTGCAGACGTGTTTCGTTTCGTAAAACGTATTTTTTTTAAAAAGTAGTAATTTACCATACTTTTATTATTTTTCTATATAATACAGTATTAAGCATCAACGCGTAAAGGTTTACCTTCTTATGCACTACTTTTTGGCACTGCACAAACTGCTGGAACCAAGTTTTTTACACACGAACATTTGTTGCTACATACGTCACTATGTCCACAATTGCCGATATTTCCAGAAGTCAGGAGTCTTTGGAAGCGCTCATCACTCGTAAAATGGCAGATTTTGAATCAAAACTCAACTCCAGTGCTTCCAAGAGTAGCAATGTAGACAGGATCAGCGAGGACTATACCGCTTTTCAAAGTTACGTCAAGGATATGTTTAACATTCTTCGCCAGCAAATTGCAGAAGTCAGTCGCTCGCTTGACATTATAGAAACAAGGCATCGCAGGAAATTCCTTTTAATGGGCGGTGTCCCTGAAAAACCAGGCGAAGATTTATCCGATGTCGTGATCAAAATTTTTCACGAAAATCTAGGTCTTAAAGATATAGCACTATCTTGTCTTCGAGCAGCATACAGACTTGGCCCGGTCAAATTACACCATACTCGTCCTATATTAATGCGCTTCACAGATATGTCACTGCGCTCAACTGTTTGGTTTAAAAAAACAATGTTAAAAGGCACCTCGTTTAAATTATCGGAATTCCTTACAAAATACAGGCAAGACTTATTTCTTCAAGCCCGTAAGCATTTTGGAATTAAAAAAGTCTGGTCATTCGAGGGCAACATAAGCGTTAGACTGCCTGACGGGTCTCGACGTCACATCTTTAGCGCTAATGATCTGGATGCACTACTGCGCGATCTTCATAAAGCTGGGTGCAACGAGGAGCCGGAGCAAGTGAAGGCAGGAACTAGTAGTGTAGTTTCCCGTAGCGAGCAGCCAAGAACCCGACGAGCATTCAAAAATAAGTAAACATTCTCGGGTTAGTGGTAATACTTTGTTTACACTTCGACGGCTTATTAATTACTACTACTGCTATGTGTACTGTGTACGTCACTGAGCGCTTTTGTATTCGATCCTTTTGTTCTCCGCAACCGGTTACTAGGCTGGTTTGCGATACAAGTAATAGTACAGACTAATCTGAACCTTAAATTTCGTGAAATTACGCTTTAGAGTATTTTTTTTTCGTTTAAATTACCACTTCTCGTAGTGATTAACATATGTTTTTTTTTCCTTTTTTTCAATACGTATGATTTTTGTTGTCTCTGCAATTGTAAATAATTAAAATTAGATACTTTCTTGTAGTAAGTATTACTAGTTGTTTTCGTGTAATATTTTAATTTTTCTTTTTGTAAACAGTTTACCGGCGCGTTTGTTTGCAGTGCAAATATCAGTTAATAGGGTTTTTTTTTAATTTATTTTTTAGACTATATATATATATATATATACTTTATATAAATAATATATATACATATATCATAAGTATAATCATATGTTATGACAGATTCTGATACCAATGAACTATTTCTCTCTGTTGATTCAGATTCTTCTTTTTTTTTCACTAAATGACTCTTTTTCGGAACCTACTACTCTTCGTTATCTGCTTACTCAAAAGTTTCATGGTTTGACTAATAACTTTAACGTTTGTTACATTAACGCTCAGAGCATTCCGCAACATTATAATGAACTTGTTGATACTTTTCATAATCAGTCTATTTCTGCGATACTTGTTTCGGAAAGCTGGTTAAAACCTACCTTACCGTCTACCTCCTTTGGAATACCTGGTTTTGTTCTCTTAAGAAATGATCGTACGGGCAAAAGAGGTGGGGGTGTAGCGGTGTACTTACGTAATGGTATACCCTATAAACAATTATGTGCTTCTTCTTCTGTTTATTCTGGTACAATAGAATACATGTTCTTGGAGATTACCATCAGTGGGACTAAGACTGTTCTCGGTGCAATTTACTGTCCACCAGGAGTTAATTATTTTTGTGACCTTGAATCGGCTCTTTTTTCTATCGGCTCTGATTATCAGCACTTTATTATAATGGGAGACTTCAATACCGATATTCTTTGTAACTCTGCGAGGTCACGTGAATTGTATACAGTTATGAACTACTCTAAATTGTCAGTTCTTCCTCTCGACCCCACACACCACAATCTTGATACTCAGCAGTATTTCTTATAGTTCTTTAATAGATTTAATAGTGGTCGCTTCTGAAGACCATGTCGTTGGCCATGGTCAACTCTCCGCCCCTGGGTTTTCGCGGCACGATTTACTGTATATTTCTTATAGGATTAAATGTCCTAAGGTCAATCATGTGATGGTGCATCTGCGTAATCTAGCGAGACTTAATGTTGAAGAACTTCAGCAAGATGCTTGTAGTATAGATTGGAGTGATACTTACAGCGTAGAGAGTGTTGACGAAAAAAGTAGCTCTTTTTAATTCAAATATACAGAAGTTGTTTGATAAACACGCTCCTCCACATAAAGTCAGACTGAAACGATCTCCTGCGCCGTGGATTACTGAGGATATCCGCAGGGCTATGGCAAAGCGTGATCGAGAATTTAGTAAATATAAGAGTAATCGGTGTACTGTTAACTGGACTCGATTCAAAGCCGCTAGGAATCGGTGTAATCAGATGGTGCGGGCCGCTAAACGCCGTTATATTCATCGAAATATCCTTAACGATTCTATGGCTGATTCGTGGAAATTTTTAAAATCAATCGGGATAGGTAAACCTGCTTCTAACTTTGATCCTTCAATATTCTCTGTTAATCAACTTAATACATACTTTTCTACTGCACCACAGTCAATTAAATCTACTACTATTGCCCATGTTAATTCTCTTCCAAAATTTTACAAAAGCTCTTTCAATTTTTCTCCCGTTACTGATGAGGATATAAAAAAGTCAATTTCTTCCATCAAGTCCGCCGCAGTAGGCTCTGATGATGTGAGCAGAATTATGATCACTCTCATCCTCGATTATGTCTTACCAGTACTTACCCACATAGTAAATTTTTCATTAGATACTAGGGTTTTCCCTTCACTATGGCGAAATGCTTTTGTTCTCCCACTTCCAAAAATAAATAATCCTAGTTCTGTTTCTCACTTTCGTCCTATCTCTATTCTTCCTTTTTTATCAAAAGTACTTGAAGCTGTTGCTCACAGACAAATTTCTGACTACGTTTTTAAAAATAACTTTTTAAGTAGCTATCAATCAGGTTTCAGGCCAGGACATAGTACAACAACAGCCCTGCTTAAAGTTACGGAAGATTTACGTATAGGTATGGAGGAGTCAAAATTAACTGTGTTAGTTTTAATAGATTTCTCAAACGCTTTTAATGCTGTCGATCATGACATCCTTCTTACAATACTTTCTCACATTGGTTTCTCCTCATCAGCGCGGGAATGGTTCGCATCCTATCTTCAGGGACGTCAGCAGGCTGTTCGCGTGGGTCCAGTTATTTCGGACTGGTGCACGCTGGTTGCTGGCGTTCCTCAAGGCGGAATTCTCTCACCTCTTTTGTTTTCAATTTTTATAAATCTCATTACATCTCACATTCGCTGCACGTACCATCTCTATGCCGATGACTTACAAATATATGCTCAGTCTGATGTTAACGATATCGAAGATGCGATCACTGAGCTAAACTCTGACCTCACTCGTATCTCTGATTGGTCTAGGAAATTCGGTATTACTGTTAACCCTACCAAGTGCCAGGCAATTATAGTTGGAAGAATACGTCGCTTATCTACATTGGATTTTAATTCACTGCCACCTGTAAATTTTAATAATGCTGTCATACCTTATTCAGCTACTGTGAAAAATCTAGGACTTATCATTGACAGCAGTCTGAGTTGGCGGCCGCAAGTCACGGAAGTAAGCAAAAAAGTTATCAATACCTTGCGTTGTCTGTATCGACTCAAGAATTTTCTTCCAGTGAGAACAAAGGTAATGTTGGTTCAAACACTCGTATTACCAATACTAGATTATGCAGATGTATGCTATGCTGATGCCTCTCAAGAACTTCTTAACAAACTGGATCGTCTTCTCAATAATTGTATTCGCTTTATCTTTGGCTTACGTAAATTCGATCACGTCTCTTCATTCCGTTCTCAGCTCAAATGGCTGCCTCTTCCACTTCGTAGATCTTTTAGAATCCTTTCTATGCTATTCTCTATTTTACACGATCCGTTTGTCCCTGCATATCTGAAATGCAAATTTCAGTATCAGGGCGATTCTCACAACCGATGTCTTCGTTCCGCGGAAAATCTAACTCTTCATGTTCCTTTCTGTCGCACGGGCTTCTCTTACAATTCTTTCACTTCAAATGCAGTAAGACTCTGGAACATGTTACCTAGAAATATAAAAGAAGCAAAAACTAAACCTATCTTTAAACGTTTACTCTGGGAATATTACTTAAAGAAGCAGTAGTAGTTTCGGATTATAATAAAAAATTTAAAAACTTCAGAAACTGTTATATTCTCAAGTATGTATAGTATAAAAATATCATATTTATTTATTGTGTATGTATTTATTGTGGGTATTTGTGTATATATATAAAATAATATTGTATGCATGTAAGTAGTAATGTAAATGTATATGTATGTGTATTGTTTATTATCATTATATTATAATTTTGTATTTTTTCCATAAACCTTTAATTTTTTTTTAATTGTGAGTTTTGCACCCATCACTAGATTCTCTGCACAAACCAAAGGTAGACTGGTAGAGAATGCCTTTAGGCATTAAGTCCGCCTTTTTGTACATTTCTTTTATGTGTGCAAATAAAGCTTAAATAAATAAATAAATAAATAAATAGATGGATACTAGATACTAGATACTAGATGGAGTGACGACCTGGTAAGATATGCAGGAAGTCGATGTATGCAGGTGGCTCAGGACCGTGCTTTGTGGCATTACTTAGGGGAGGCCTATGTTCAGCAGTGGACTTGTGAAGGGCTGTGATGATGATGATGATGATGACATGATCGTTGGTTGAGGGTACTCCTAATTTGGCTCAAATTCAATATACAATCCTAGGCGAAAGTTTATCGACCAAATTGGCGATATTTTGAAAAATTTTCGTTTACTATAATTTTAAATCACAAATGAACTGATGTTCAGCAGTGCACTCACGAGTATTATAAATTCTGGCCAGGTAGCTACCAGAGAATCGCAAGAAGCACTAAAATGTGAAGTGAAGAACAGATATTTTACATGGATTATAAATATAAAATAAATTAATATATTACAATAGTAGATTGCTTTAGAAAAAAAAATTAAAGCTATGTTAGTACACTTTTTCCTTTTGATAATCATCAGTGACTAATAATTAGTTATTTTCAATAAATAATGAAAAATATATTTTATTATTATATATTGAAAAATATGAAAAAAGGTTCCTTTTTTCGCCATACGAAACACAGAAGTATTCATAATATGACTATTTGACCAATGAAAATTAAAATATTTAAAGTAATTTAAAATATTAGTAGATTATACATATAAATATTGTATGATGAGATGGTCTATAAACTTAATAATTACTACTAAAGACTATGCAGGCCTAATGACTACCGAGAGGTCAATAGACGAACCCAAATCGCGTCCAGCCGATTTGGGAGATTACTACTCATATTTTCGTAATTTATACCTCAAAACTTGTAAACAAGAAACTACAACCATTGCGTGTGGCTAAGGATGACAAATGGACCAAAGACGTAGTCTTTCCACACTTATAATGAAGATATTCCCAGTGGAACGTAATCGACCCAACAGATCAGTAAGGTGTGGAAGTAAGACTATCTTAAGATCCGCATAGTAAGGAAAGATTTAGAAAATATAATTTAAGGTACAACAGGATCGTAGAACTGACTCGGAAAGCTCAAGTAATTACAAAATTCAACAGTCTAGGATTCATTCAAAAGATACTTGGAATATCATAAATTAACACAAAGAAAAAGTAAGAAATGAAAGTCTAAGTGAATTGATAAAAGGAAACTCAATTTTGAACCCAATTATAAAAAATATGGATAATATTACACAAGCTTTTAATGACTATTTTATAGATCAGCTGATGCTGATAAAGTCAAGTCGCTTTCTTACACTACCATCAGCATCATCATTACATATTCATTGCTGAAATAGGTCTACCTCAAGAAATATCGTAAAGCACGGTCCTGAGCCACCTTCATTGTTTGAATCATCGGTCTAGTTTTGATGAAGGAAACTAGGGAAATTTCTTAAATGTGTCCGAGAAATTATTTCAATTAGGGTAGAGCGCAACAGTGATAGATGAAGTAAAACCCACACTTCAAATTTTTTGCAGCATAGAACAACAAAGACGTGAAATTTAGTATATGTATATGGAATATAATGAAATAAAAAGTAATCCCTTCAGTTTTCAACGCCAGCTAATAAATCTTATAGTAATTCATCATCATAATCATAATCATTATCATTACAGCCTTTCACTAGTCTACTGCTGCACATAGACCTCCCCAAAGAATGCCACAAAGCATGGTCCTAAGCATCAATCGACTTCCTGCATGTCTTACCAGGTCGTCACTCCATCTATTGGGGGGTTGCCCTAACACTAAGCCCACCGGTACGAGGATACCACTCGAGAACCTTTTTTCTCCATCGATTGTTGGTTCTTCGAGCTATATGGCTGGCCCATTGCCACTTAAACTTACTAATCCGTTGGGCTACGTCAGTCAGTCTGGTTCTACTGCGGATATCCTCATTTCTAAGTGTAACCTTGGGCGTCCTCAGTGAAGGACCACGTATCAGATCCATAAGTCATCACTGGCATCCTAACTGGTTGTACAATCTAGTATTCAGGTTTTTAGGTATACCTGACGAGAAAATGTGTCGTAATTTTCCTTACGCTGCCCAGCCGAGTTGAATCCGTCGATTGACTTCTCGGTCGAAGTTAGTATTATAATAAAAAAATAATTAAGTAATTACATAAAACATAATATAAATAAAGCCTCCGTTTATCAGTGAAAATTTATTTTAAATTTTAGTTTCAAAACCAGGTTTTACTTATTTTAGAAGCAACGATGAATGAAACTAGGATTTTTTTAACTTCCCGCTAAGAAAATTGAAAATATTCAAAAATCGGGAAGTTATTGTTTTTACCCCGTTTTTCAAAAATTTTTTTTTAAAAATTGATTTTTTCTATAATTTATCCGATATTTCATATTCATAGTCATAATTTGGTGAAATTTGGAACGCTTTGCATTTGAATCAAGCGGGAAGTTCCAGGGATGGCCTGCAGAGTCAACCGGTTATTTTTTGTTGAAATGCGTTGAAAAACGAATGTCCTTTATTAGAATTAAAGTAAAATTTTCTACGAGCTGTTCTTAAAAAAGTATGCACTTTTTTAAGAACAGCTCGTAGAAAGATATTGCATATAATTTCATTTGTAACTAGTTTAGTAGATACTTCCACAGGTTGTTGCCTGTAAATAAATGTAAGTAAATGTATATTTAAAATATTTATAATAGTAAAGTTCGTATTACATAAAGCTGTGTATCGGCTTATTAGCATAGAACATTGACTTGACGTAGGCCCAAAGAAAAAAATCTAGAGGCGTTACTAGATTTTTTTCTTTAGGGCTACGTCAAGTCAATGGTCTATGCTAATAAGTCGACGACATTGGAAGAGCTCAAAGCCAACATTTAACGGGAAATAGCAGCCGTGGCCGAGTCATGGAAAATTGGGTCTAACGAATCAACCGCTGCAAACTTGCCCGCGGTGGCCATATGAGCGAAGTCGAGTTCCATTCATAAATGTTTTGAATTTACTTCAATCCGATAATAATTTTTTTAAAATATCTCACATGGTTTTCATTTTGTTTTGAAAGAAAGTTGTCAAGTCCTTATTGGAAAACCCTTTATAATTATAAATATTATACATATATTCTCCTCACGCCTCATTACACTCTAAGGGTTGAGTAGACTCATTTTGTGTTAAAAGTAAAAAATATATATGTTCATACTTTTTCATCCGATTTCGCGCTTGCCTTGTGTTGGCTTAAAAATACTGTACTATTTATTACTATTGGTATTTCTTTTGATATTTTTGATTTCCATAAACTATTTTCGCAGTTTTTCTGGAGATTCGGACTTACAGAATACATAGTGTATGACTACTACACTCGATTGATTAATGATTACAGATGGGTTGAATTTTTAGGGCCTAGTAAGCTTTTAATAAATGTTACTAAACAGAAACGTTGCGTGTTTTGAATCGCTGATCTCTCATTCGGCTTCGAAGGACCACTAAACAGCAAAGAAAGAAAGAAAGAAACATTTATTTGCACAGAATACAGGTGGAACGATGCTGATTCTATATTCGGTGAGTCTTCCAGTCCAAATTCGTAGACCTAACCCCCTATCTAAGCCACACTACGTTAGGTTCGAATCAACGCAATGGGCGTTTCCCTCGATAAAGTATTATTCAGAAACACACACCCCCTGTCTTAAAATAAAGATGGTTGATGTCTGAGATTAAAGGTCCTGCGTTTGATCTCGGTCGTGACACTAGAATATGTGGACTGTATATTAGCTTCCCTTTCCCGAACTTATAGGGTTGACACTGGGAATAAAACAGTAAGTAAGTAGTCTTAAAAGGTTTGAGATATGTGATAACTTTCACTATTTTCTTATAAGAAAACTGTAACTGGTTTCGAACTTATATTAAACTGGTGATATCAAACTGAAGAACATCGAACTGAACCGTTGTGGAGAAATCGAACAATTCGCGAATAGCGTACGATGTCTTCTGTATGGGCTTTCTGCCCAGCATGTCTCGGTTCTCAGGGAATTCCCCAGTACCCGGGTAATCCTCACGGCCCACTACAATGGGCCGGTCCTGGAAGCCGTTTAAGAACGGTATTGTTTTTGCTATCTTCTTAGCTTTGGAGAATTTCGCGCCCCTAGGAAGGTTCTGCCAAAGAGTCAGCAGTTCCAAAGCTCCACGGAGATTCGCAGAGGACGGGTCTTAACGTAGGGCCAAATCCACCGATAGGTATGTGCTCCTCTGACAGCACGCCGGGCCTCAGGTGCTTCTTTCTAGTTATATGTTACTGCCATCTCGGCATTTGTGGCGTATCGTGCTTGATGTAGAGCCGGTGTCACCAACAAGCGTGCGCTCTCTTGACAGCAGCACGCTGGAGCAAGCCAAGTTCGCTCCAACAGCACGTACACCCACTGATAAGCGATGCACCGTACTCCCAGGCGGAGGTCGATAACCGCCGGACGGTGATGTGATTAGAGGCCAAATTGGCCTTCTCTTCCAAGTGACCACAAAACTGCACGTCACGCCGAGGATTCCGATACTGGCTGAGGCAACAAGGGGAGTGGTTTAAAACTGAGGAGATACGACGAAGGGGTTCCTTTTAGCGGTAAACGCGCAAATTTGTTTCTTCTGGGGATTAAACTGAACTAGATTTAGTCGCCCCCAGTCCGAGATTTTATTAAAAAAAGTATCGACTTCACTACTCGGCAACGTTGTCCCGAGAAATATTGGCACGGCCGGTGTATAAAGCATCACCAGTGCTGTCGACTGCATATCAATAAATGCTACTGATTTACAGCATGTCATTGATATGCAGAAGAAACGGCGTTGGTGATAGCAGGCAGCCTTGTGGAACACTAGCGTTAATAGGTTTGTAATCCGAGCATGCATCGTCTACTACAACCTTGATGCTCCGATCAGCAAGAAAACTGGTGATACTCTGGTGACACTCTACTGCCCCCGCTCATTGTTAAGTTAGATAACCCAGAAGATCACCAGCTGAGCGACCGCGACGGAAACCGTACTGGCGGTCACTAATTAGCTGGTGATCTTCAATGAACTGCATGAGCTGGCTTTTAACAAGATTTTATTATTTTGGAGAACAAGGAGGTGATGGTGATAGGCCTATAGTTGGACGGATCAGAGCTGCTACCTTTTTTAGGCATCGGGTGCACGAAGGCTGTCTTCCATGATTTTGAAACTACGCTTAGGGAGTAGGAATATCGGAAGAGACGCGTTAAGACCGGTGCCAACTCCGGAGTACACGTCTTTAGCACAATAGGAGGGACGCCGTCAGGCCCACTCGACTTACTGATGTCCAGGGAGAGGAGTGTTCTGCGCAGCGAGCGTTGGGTAAACAGCACATCCTGCATGGAGCACTCACACTGCGAGATGGTCGATGGTGTGTTCCCCCCGTCATCAACAGTCAAGTTGGACGCAAAGAGAGAGCCCTGTAGATTGGCTTTGTCCTTTGCGGCATCGGGCTATGACTTATCGCCCTTGTGTAGACATGGAAGAGATGGCTGGCAGAAGTTCCCTTCGACAGCCTTGGCGATAGACCAGAATGCACGTGTTCCCAAAGAAATACGTATAAGTTTCTAGACAATTCCACAGATGTGCTCTGACTTTGCCATGACAATGACACTTTTGAAGGACCTGGAACAGAATTACACTTATTTTTTATATACTTATATTATTGCCCTGTAAATTATACATAAATATTTTATTTGATAGTTTAATTATAAACTGTTGTTTAAAACTACTTTTACGGATTTTATCGCGTTTATTTTACTTTTAATTACTTTTATTTTTAATTCCCGACGTTTCGGGCGCTTGCCAGCACCCATGGTCAAGAGGGACTGAGATGACTGACGTACCGATGCCATTGTTAAACCTTCACTACCTTCAGCTTTTTTAATTATTTATGGTCCAATCTATGTAATTATGACTATGTCCTGAGGTCTTGCAGTGGTATGCTTGGTTTTAGTTTTAATTTTATTGATTATAGGATCCCAAGCAAGTGGTAGTACTCAGCCTCCTTCTCTATTGAAATTAGGGGTGTTTTTTAATTTCAATAGCCTCACGTATCATCCTTGGTAGGAATCGGTGTACTTTCGCGAGGATTTTTGGTCTATCAAATCTGATGTAATGGTTGGGGCCGTCTAGGATATGATCGCAAACTGCAGACTTCCCGGAACGTTGATGCTTCACATCAGCTATATGTTCTTTTACGCGGGTTCTAATTGATCTTTTTGCTTGTCTTATATAAAAGAGACCACATTCACAATCAAGCTTGTACACTCCTGCATTTTGTAGAGGAATATGATACTTGACGGATGGTAGGAACTGACTAATCTTCTTCGGCGGCTTGTAGAATGTTCTAATAGTAGCTCGCTTCAAGATGTAGCCAATCTTGTCTGTGACACCTCTGACATATGGTAGTACAGCAGGCACACGCTCGACTGTGACCGGCTTCACTCGGTCACTGTGACGTAGGCGTGGGACCCGAAGCTTGTTGTCGTGCAGAACTTGCTTGACGTGCTGAAGCTCTGCATGCTCTCTGTAACGAGGGATCTGTGACAGCAAACACCTGGCCGCCGAAACGTAGGGAATTAAAAATAAAAGTAATTAAAAGTAAAATAAACGCGATAAAATCCGTAAAAGTAGTTTTAATCAATGTGTACTGTTCGCGTAAATATAAGAAATCATTATAAACTGCTGTATAAAACATAGAATATTATAATACACGATATCATATTTCGTTTAAATTTTAACACATATTTATTTGTCCTTAACGCTGGTATTTACATTCCGAGACGTCGGCCTGGTAACACTCGTGCTTATGATGTATTGCAATTTTGCAGGAGCGACCAAACCAAGGCTGGGTTCTGCCTCCGATAGGTACCACAGATGATGGAATAATCACAGTTCTCTATTTGATAGAATAATTTTATTTTTCATTGAAGTAGACACAACAATTATGTTTTCTCAAAAAGAATAAACAAGATAACACAAAAGAACAATAGAACACATACATACGTTTTACAAGATGTTAACAAAGTACAAAGCATTATTACGTAATTTACAACTAATTCTATGTGGTTATACACCTTAAAATTTCAAATATAAAATTTTATTAATGTATTAAAATGCTAAATACAGTTTTATTTACACTGTTCTTATCATTTATTCTATTCATCTTAAATAATTAAACAATTTAATAAAGAAAATCAAATCTTAATCTCATCTTTAAGCAAAGTTTTAAGCAAAATTGTTTATATTGTTGCACGCTATAATAAGCGCCTGTTATGTGGCGGCTGATTATTAGCGCCATCTGGTATCAAGCAGCATAAATAGGAGCATCAAGGTCTTTCTAGAACTCTCCCACTAGCGCTATCTAGTATCGAATAAAGCTCCACACTCGAACTTTCTGCACCTGGTCGGTCAAGGGCCGGTATTTGCTGGAATATTCTGAATGTTTAGGTGGAAAAGGCCTATATAAGGTCGTTTAGGGGCCGCGACCGGGGCAGTATTGAATTGGCGATACGAGCGAAGCTTTCGGAGCGAAATAAAGTGAACTAAAGTGTCAAGTGTGGTTAATTATTAGTGTAATTTAAGTTTTAATTGGTGTTCACTAATTGAAGTGTCAGTTTTGGTAATTCATTCGACAGTTTTTACTATCACGAACCCTAAGCTCGTAACAATGGTGTCAGAAGTGGGATATGCATATGACATTTGACTTTTAAGAGATTCTCATCTCTCTTAATCTAACAATATAGCTATCCGTGTCTTTCTTTAAAGCGATGGAGTGCTGCATAAACATATAATAAATATTTTTTGAATTATCTTTAATTTTATAATAAAAGTTCCTTTAAATTGTTTAATCTTTCAACTCGCGTTAACTAATCGATTATTACATAACACATGAATTTAAATTAATTGAAAAACCGTTTATACCTCTTTACAATTAATCATCATTTGCCCATTCATCACTGTCTTAAGGTTCAGGGATTAGCCTTTCTACATAAAACTAAAGAGTTAATATCAATTTAGGCGTGCAACGCTAACAGTTAATATTCCATAACTTTGAATAAATTTATTATTCCGTAAATACTGTTTTGTTTACTAAAGGAAATAAGTATTCATTTCCGTTCAATAAAATAACATTTAGTTTTAGTTAATTTTGTATTCATAGCACCCTATTGCAGTTTGTGGACGTTTCGATGATAACATAATATAATAAAGAAATACTTATTTAAAAAAGTATACGAATACGTTTTCGTCCGCATGGAAACCAGTAATACCACGTTATTTCTTGAAGGATGAAAGGTAACCCATCCTTTTTAATCTTTCCAGCTATCGAATACCAAATCTGGTCAAAATCGGTTGAATGGCTAAGCATTTCCTATACAAAGTTTTAAACCTATTTCACCGTGTTTATTCAAATTGGCGGTTTAATGGCTAATAACGACTAAACTTATGTAGGCCTTTAAGTCTACTTATCTGTGATATCACTTTTTAACTTAACCGGGCATTAAAACTCAATCTTATCAAAATACAAGTAGATTCAGCGGTTTAACTTTAAAGCCTGAGATAGACATTTGTATTATAATAATATAACATGGATTTGTCGTACACATGATTCTGAACAACTCTATTTATCTATCTTTAATATATTTTGGCAGCATAGAAAGGTTAATTTTGAATTGTAATTTTATTTCTTGAAGTAACGATTAAAAATTTACAAATAATCGTATATTTGCAACAAATAAAACATTTTTTCATTGCATTTTTACAAAATGAATACTGTAGTATTTATGTTTTAGTAATTGTATTTATGTTTAGTAAGTGATTTGAATTGTTTTAGTATTTATGTTTAGTAAGTGAGTTTTTTTTAAAGAATATCAACAATGCTATAATCATTACTAATATTCCTTTTAACCACTCGTGGTAAGCTTAAATTGCTTGTGTTACGAGTGGTTCACGGTCGCGGTCCGCGCTCTGCCATTAGGCTACTGTCGCTTACTATTATTCAATTTTAATTACAATGCATTACAATGCACCAAAACGTTTGAAGAAAATCAGCTGGTGAATTTTATGTTTTTTATCGCTCTCTTCCCGGTCCTGCGTGAAAAAATACAGATCCATACATTTTTTATCTTAATTTTGGTAAAAAGACATAATAATCCAGATATTCTGACCTTCTGTGTTCGTCCATCGTACCGTCGTCCGCCTTGTAGAATCACGGTGGCGCCACCTAGCTGAATTTAATTTTGCAACATATTCGATTTTCCCTGGGGGTGAGATGTTTTTCCGCGGAAAAAAGTAGCCTATGTCACTCTACAGCCACCGAACGATCCCCTACCAAAATTCATGCCATGGCGACGCTCTGTTGCGACGTGAAAGAAGGACAAACTTTTTCAACATATTCTATTTTCCCATGGGAATGAGACTGTAGAGTGACATAGGCTACTTTTTCCTCGGAAAAACATCTCATTTCCGTGGGAAAATAGATTATTTCCCACGGGAACGGGAATGAGATATTTTTCCGCGGAAAAAAGTAGCCTATGTCACTCTACAGCCACCGAACGATCCCCTACCAAAATTCATGCCATGCCGACGCTCTGTTGCGACGTCAAAGAAGGACAAACATTTGCAACATATTCTATTTTCCCACGGGAATGAGATGTTTTTCCGCGGAAAAATGTAACCTTATTCACTCTACAGCCAGCGAACTATCCCCGTACAAAAAATCATGCTATGCCGACGCTCTGTTGCGATATGAAAGAAGGACAAACAAACAAACAAACACACTTTCGCATTTGTAATATAAGTATGGATGAAAGAAGCAATAGAAAATTATAATGCCATCAAAAACATAGCTTGTAAAAAATACCAAATCTCGCAACTCAGTTCTTCCATTGTAAAAAGTTGTGAGATCCATGTAATACCAAGTCGGTTAAAAGTATCTTATTAGTAATGATTATAGCTAACCTAAAACATTTTGTAGTGACCATATCAGTGTTAAATGTCTTTTATATTTCTAATAAATAGATCAACTTGGCCATCGCATGAAAACACAATGTATCTCACAAGTAATACGTATCATATTAAATTAGATTTCTTAGTGCGATTGCCAAGTCAATCTATATATTTAAAACATAAAAGATTTTTAACATTGATATGGTAACTATAAGATGTTGTTAGGTTTGCTAATTACGTAA
Source organism: Parnassius apollo (assembly GCA_907164705.1). Lineage (NCBI taxonomy): Eukaryota > Metazoa > Arthropoda > Insecta > Lepidoptera > Papilionidae > Parnassius > Parnassius apollo. Next base: position 1,787,118 of record CAJQZP010001188.1, on the reverse strand, counting down.
TAACTTAAAACAGAAGACCCCTAAGTAGGGACTGAATAAATTAACAGACTTGGTATTACATGGACCTCCCAATACAATGAGAATTTACATAATTTAATAAATTGATTCTCATCATTAGTACATGAAAATCGCTGTTTAAAGGCAAATATTTAAAAAAAAAATGATTTATTGTAAGCTGCTTTTAGATTTGGTAAGCCAGCAATCCATTATTCTACGTCAGAGACATGATAAAGGATGGGTCCCTAAAATGCTTTGCTCACGGCATGGAAAAATTACGAATTTTACGATCATTATTTTTATTAGAACATTTTTTTTTATTTCTCCTTACGGGTTAGGAAAGACCGCGAAAGTAAGTAACTCGTAACTCGTAAGTCACTTCTCTTATAATACGGTAGGAACCCGTTTGCTATTTTTTTTTCTTTTTTTCAAATGTCCCTTTTACAATATAACTAGGAAATCGTATAATTTTATAAATATTTTTTGTTGAATACTGCAAACGCAACTGAGCATTGGAAGAAACATTCTATGACCGAGTCCGCAATAAATCCAGATCTTGATGATTGCTATTTTTGGCGCATAATGACCCGATCATGCTATATGTAAAAAATACGAGATTTAAAGGCGATTTTGTAGCGTCCTTATATAAGCAGACTGTTATACAGATACACTGATATTTTAAGAACTTGGATGGTATAGATGTATTTTTGGCATGCTTATTCTATAAATATACGCCGTATCTGTTACAGCTCTTATCAGTCAAAAATTGTATCAAAATATGTTCTTACTACTGACCACGATATGTGAACAGTAGTAAGGACATATTTTGATACTTTATCCCGATATCCCGAGTAGCGTTTCATCTATCGGATAGTCGGTTTAAAAAGCGAGTGGTCGTGACAAGTTTGTATGTAAAAGCTGTTTCTAAAAACTTCTAGTTCTAACCAATACCGCTTTCAACCGTTTCTTTTTTGTGAAAACCTCCGCGTATATTTAACACACAGTATCATCCGTCTTAGAAATTACTTGCTAAGCCCAAAGATAGTAAAAGAGGTAACAGCTAAACTAATTACGCAATTTGTTGAAAGCTATCGGCTAAGCGGTATACTATAGCTTTTTTATATAGAAGAGTGGGCAAACGAGCATGCGGCTCACCTGATGTTAAGTGACTACCGTCGCTCATGGACAACCGCAACACCAAAGGAATTGCAGGTGCGTTGCCGGCCCTTTAGAAACGAGTAAAATCTTTTTTTCAAGGTCCCTAGGTCGTATCGGTCCGGAAAAATGGCCGGTAGTAAACTATTCTACAGTGAGGTCGTACGCGGAGGAAAACTCCTTCTGAAACGTACAGTGGTGGACAGCCAAGCATCCAGATGGTATGGATGGTATCGGGACGTTTGCCACGTAGTGCGTTCACGAAATTTGGCGGCTGGGATTATTCCGAACAATTCCGTGGAGTTTGCGCCTCGTGGCATATGCGCGTAAGAAAATGCAAAGAGATGCAACATCTCTTCGTAGCGCCAGTGAATTGAGCCGACCGGAAAGCAATCGGTCGTCGACAATTCAAGCCGCTCTGCGCTGGATGCGGTCAAGTGGAAGGAGCTGGCACTGGGGAACTCCAGCCCAGAGATGGGAACAGTATTCCATGTGCAGCCAAACTTGCGCCTTGTAAAGTTGCAGGCAGTGTGCCGCCATGAAATACTGTCCCGCTCTGCTGAGCACGCCAAGCTTTTTGAGGCCAGTTTGGCTTTCTCTTCCAAATGACCACGAAACTGCACGTCACTCGATATGTCGACACCGAGGATTCCGATACTGGCTGAGGCAACAAGGGCCTTGAAACTGAGGAGATACGACAAAGGGGTTCTTTTTAGCGATTAACGCGCAAACTTGTGTCTTCTTAGGGCTAAACTGGACTAGATTTAGTGGCCCCCAATCCGAGACGTTGTTCAGCAAATACTCGACTTCAGACACAAGTTTGTCCCGTATTCGGAGACGTTTTCCCGAGAAATATTGGCAAGGCCGGTGTACAGAGCCTCACCAGTGCTGTCATCTGCATAACAATGAATGTTACGGGCTTGCAACATATCATAGATATACAGAAGAAACAGCGTTGGCGATAGCACGCAGCATTGTGGAACATCAGCATTAATAGGCTTGTAATTGGAGCTTGCACCGTCTACAACGACCTTGATGCTCCGATCTGCAAGAAATCTGGTGATCCAATCGCACAATTTCTCGGGAAGCCCATAGGAAGGGAGCTTCGAAAGAAGCGCTTTGTGCCGAACCCGATCGAAGGCCTTCGCAATGTCCAAACTAACGGCCAATGCCTCTCTCTTGGACTCAACTGCCTCCGCCTATGAGCTATGTAGACCGAAGATCACCAGCTGATCGACCGCTCAAGCAGCGATCAAAATAAATTGTACTGGTCTTTAATGTAATGGTTTTGTTAGATCTAAATAGATTCTTGAATACAACAAACATAAGAATCACAATAAAACAGACACCGGTCAGAGCTAAACTCTAGCAATTACGAGGGATGACGTGAATGAACTAAAAGCGAGACAGTGTGAAAACGCAGTTGCTTAAATAAAGAGGAGGAAGCTAATATTACTATAATCAAGAGAGATACTAGCATCATTAGAATTGATGGAAAAAATAAAAGATTTTATGAAAAATTTGTATTGCTTATATGCAGACAGTTATGCAGATTTACTGACATTATAACGAGATGTATGGTATAGTCGTATTTTCGTCACGATATGTCTAGCGATGCAATATTGTTTGCAATGGACGTTTATACTAAGGTATAACTATTCGATATATACGATATATCTAATACAGATACTTCAAAATGGTCAAATGAGGACCCAGCTTTAAAAATTTAATGACCGAAACGTTTTGATAATTAAAAGTGAAATATAGAGAGAGAGAAACAAACAACATCCTCTTTACTTTCTACATAAATCAAGAGAATGTGAGTCAAATATCAAAACTTTTTGATTTATCATAATCTGAAATTTCAAAGCGAGGGAAAAACGAGGGGCGCATTATTTTATGTCACGGACATTGTAAGGGAATAGTAAAAAAAATATTTAAATGCATAATATAAAACGGCCGCTGGTCTTCGTCGTCCTTATACTTTTAGGTCTACTATTGGACATACATATTTACAAAAATGCACCAAAAGTAGTAATTTTTGGATAGTTGGTAGAATATGATCATTAGAATGTAAGGCACCGCCTAATAATATTATGTCCTTACATATGAAATTGTCGTTTTGTACGGGAGGAATACTAAGTCATTTTTTTTGTAAAATATATTTAATTATTGGATATTATATTGCACCTTTGAAGCTGCTTCCCGCTATCGTTGCAGATATTTTACATCTTGCTTTTTGATCGGAAATCATTCTGATTATCTAACAATTCCCACAGTTATATGTTACGACACCAGCACAACGAAATTGGTCTATAATTATCTATGCTGCGCCGCTACTACACCGTCAAATGTTGCTTTTGAATCCAATGAATACAACTATAAAAAAAATTATAAAACTTGTTTTATAATTTTTATTTTATTGTTGGTAGGGGTAAGAAAATTTTCAGCACTCCATGGTCTATGTTTAATTTATGCTTAATGAAGAAAATTCTTATAAAAGCGAACTAATACCTGAAATAATTTGCACGTTTAACCTGACATACAAGAGTGGACAAACGATTTTGCGCTTTAAACTGATAGTAAGTTATCAGTATTTGAAATATGATCAATTTAGGTCGGAAAGTTAAGCATAAATTAGGTAAAGATTAGCTCTCAATTAAAACAAAATACCAGAGTTCGTCAACGGGCGCATTTGGCTAGCTGATAGCTTTCATACATATATATGTTAACGGCCAAACCCGAATTTAAGATAAACTAGTTTTTCCTAGGCCAAACTAGTTCATCCTAGATGCGTTACAGACTAGGCCAAACTGGTCCGGGCTATAGCCGATAGGACAAACTAGTTTAGCCTAGGCTGAAATTGTTGAGTCTAACATGAATAAGAACACTTCAGGATAAACCGGTATGGCCTAATCTATACTAACAGGGAATAACAAAATACCAGGAGTAATAAAATCAAGGTGCATTTTTTAATCAGATCAAAGTCAATTTTACTTATTTTTGCATAATGTACTCTGATGGCACTTGGAATTGGACAGTACCATCTTTTTTCTTGCATCTATATCTATTTTTCAAACAGTTCCTTACATTTAATTATATTATTAACGTGGGCTTTAACAACCCAGTGAGTAAAAAACCTGCGCCTGCAATATAATTTTTGCAATACACCATATTTGGTGCCAAATTTGTAAAGGCCCTTATCATTTCTCTGAAAAATAACCCCAATGATGTTTCTGAGGTCACCTCCTCCTTTGTCTACGTCTGGAATTGGTATAGTAATATTGTCTCCAATTTTGGCGGGTGGATAGGATTTGTCCGAAGAAGCTTTCATTTTTTTAGCTTGCTTTTCAAGATTTTCCGCCGCCGTCTTTCTAGCAACTTGAATGTTTTGTGTGTCCATTTTCACAACGCCGCCATCATTATCTGCTCCATTCGAATCATCTTCGATAATTTTAAGGTCATCTTCATCCCGAATATCATTTATTATTTCTTGCGGCAAAGATGAAGACGAAAGTTCTACTCTAGGCTCAATTCCAAATAAGGCCCTGTAAGTCGATTGTTTTATTCCAGAATGAATAACGCGGTTTTTCATGAACTGTACATATCTTAAGCCTTCCGACCATTTTGTTAAATCGTTGTCCTTCAAACAAGAACTTATCATGTTCTCTATATCTTGATTAGCGCGTTCAACCGAACTCTGACTTTGACTGTGCCTAGGTTGTCCGTGCACAGTTTTAAGTTCTGGCCAAAGATTCGCGAGCTCACTTATCACAATATTAACAAATTCTCTACCATTTTCAGATTAGAGAATACAAGGCACACCTATTGTTAAAAATATATATCATTCAGATGATAGGCCACTTCTGCAGCTCTCTTCGACGTTAACGCACGCAGAAGAACAAATTTTGTTAGATGTTCTTGGTAAGACATAATAAATTTAAATTGTCCATCTGGTTGTGTCTGAAAATCAATCAAATCCACTTGGCATCTGCTATCCATTTCAAATTGAAGTATCGGCTTTAAAACTAGTCTTCTCTTCTTTTTTGATTTCTTTTGTTGACACACGTCACACATTGATAAATAGACGTTTATTATTTCTTTTGTGATCTTAGCATATTTTTTTGATGTCTCGGCTAACATCCTGTCACGTCCACCATGCTCAACCGCCACATGTGCTGCATCGTAGTGTATTTCATATTCCCATCTATTAATTTTTTTACATCTCTGATTTTTAGCACACCAAATCGTTTCAGTCGTCTTTGTGGAACACCATTACAAGTATTCTTTTTTCTGACTTTTCAGCGTCTTCCACTTGTTCAACCAGTTCGGTATATTTATCTGAAGGCAACTCATTATAATGAGAAGACTTTCGATATTCACTTTCCAAAATTTCTGTTAACCTCTCAACCCCCAGGGATCTCATGAGACCGCGGCCATATTCCATCAAATCCATAGCGGTCTCATGAGGTCGCACCCACCTACAGCACATTAACCCATAAAAAGATATTATATATAGAGACCTTTTGTTGGCATAATATAATCAAAATGAAATACTATACTATCCTCTAGTGCAATAAAAAACTGTTATCCTAAGAATATTGATTTACAATCTACTTTCATTTCGTACGCCATTTATATATAGAGACCACTTTTATATGAAGAAATTTGGCATAATATAATCAAAATGAAATACTATACTATCCTCTAGTGCAATAAAAAACTGTTATCTTAAGAATATTGATTTACAATCTACTTTCATTTCGTACGCCATTTTCGCGTAAATGTTATTGTGTGGATTTTTAGATTTTTTGTGTTTTTTTTTTGGTGTTTTAGTATAGTGTTTTATTGTGAAATTGTACAGAAAGTTTTTTTTATGAATATAATTTATCTTTTTACGTAAATAATTTCGAGTAATATATACTGAAATAATTGTGATTTTCACGTTGCCGACATTCGCTTGGTATGTATTTTTTTTGTTATCAAAATACAATAAAATCTTTTTGTAATGAAGTAAAACCTGACTTTTGTTAAGACCATAAGATAGAGAATTTTTTATAGATTTTATAATGCCAAACTTCTTCATGGAAAAAAGGTCTCCAAATATAAGTTTTAATGGTTTTAAGTACTGTGGGTGGGTGCGGTCGCGTGCGAACGCTCGGGATTTGCTAGGCACATGCAACTGCATGGGATTTTTATGGCACTTGAAGATTTAAAAACTTTCCTATCCACTTTCACTTTCACCAGCTGATTAAACAGCTTGTCTACTAGACGTGGAAGGCTCATCCATGATTCTGCAAAACAAAACTGTATTACGCTTTAAAAATATTATTTTACTATTGTTTATATTTCCAAAACACAAGTACTAACAACACGTCCGCAATTTCAAGCTGAATGAGCGTTTAAAATCAAAAAACAGAATAGCGGGCGACGCGCGGGGCGTGAAAAATACGATCAGGGGATTTCCTCGATGCTGATGTCTCGACACGAACCCGCTTAAACATAATTGTCTAGGAAAAACAAGTTTATCCTAAAGTGTGCTTATTGATATTAGGCTTAACCAGTTCAGCCTAGGTTAAACTAGTTTGTCCTATCGGCTATAGGATGGATCAGTTTGGCCTAGTCTGTACCGATTTCTCCTAACGCATATAGGATGAACTAGTTTGGCATAGGAAAAACTAGTTTATACTAAAATCGGGTTTGGTCTGTAACATATACATACATAAAAACTCACTATTGCCAGTCAGAGGGGTAGGCAGAGACTTAAGATTACATCCATATATCATACACGCATACACGCTCGTCGGTTAAGGTTACTCCTATTTTGTATTTTTTCCCCATTTTCAATATATCGCTAATTTGGTCAATAAACCCTTGTATAGGTTTATTGACCAAATTAGCGATATATTCCCAACTTTACCGTTAACATATGCAATATAAATTTGCTTTGTCACTCTTTTCTTGTTGAGTTTTCTACATGACCAAACGACCGAAGCATTATTTTCTTAATCGTGGTCATAACATCATCTTGCAAACCACACTTTTCTCATATTACACAATTTCTCAACCTGTCGTTCAGATTCCGCTCTAGCATACTCTTTAGTGACCGCATTTTTACAGAATTTATTCTACTCTCGTTCTTCTTCTGCCACACCTAACTTTCACTACCTTGCAATAGAGTATAGACCAACACAGCGTTATAAATTGCCATACGTACCTTTTATGACACATTCTGACTTTTCATAATAGATTGTATAGCCCCATTTACTCTATTTCCTTCGTTCATCATCATATCTTTATCATACTTCCATATCCTTATCATATCTAGGTACCATCCCAGATAAATACACATCCCAAATACACGAACTCATGCACTTGCTGAATCAACTCCTTTTCTATTATTCTTATTTCACATAACGTTTTACTTTCTTCTCTCTCAAAAACCATTGCTTTCGTTTACTTTCATTCCTCTTTCTTTCAATGATCAGGTCATTTATGTAACCATCATTTGTATCTCCGTTGCCGATGACACAAATATGACTTCATCATCGGCGTGCAAAAGGCATTTGACGGTTAACTCATCCATTTTGATTCCAAACTCTTTATCTTTAAATTTTTAATTTTTTATGGAATAAGGGTGATAAACCAACACACATTCCACCTTATGGTAAGTGGATGCTGTGGCCTTTACATCTATCCTTGATTAAGAATCAAAACGCATATGCGTTGTCACTTCTGAGGACGAAGGTGGAATGCCTCGTTTCCAGTTCACTTTTTTACTGGAAACGAGGCATTCCACCTTATCTCTACACACACCATACGAAACACAGCAGTATTAAGCTGCTATTTTAAGCTGGTATTCTGTGAGAGCGTGGTCCTTTCCCAGTTGAGCCAACCCATTCGTGCTACGACCATAATATAGCTGTAGCGTAGCTTTACCACGTGTAAACAAATGCCCATACATAGTTTGAACAGCCACGGGGAAGCTACAGAGCCCCGTTTGGATGCCAATCTAGTCCGAGTAGACCCTATTGATCGTAACACAAGCACTAGAGTACCTTTAAAGAGACCTTAATGCCTGTACCTAATGTCTGTATTAGCGCTCAACCCAAATGAGTTCAGTGTTTGCCATAATAACTACCTGCCACTATGTCATAAGCCTTTTTCAAGTCCACGAACATAAAAAGCTTTCTGGTTTATGACCAAAAACTTCTCCTCGATCATGGAAAATATTTGATCTGTACACCCCATTCTCTTTTCAAATCCAGCTTCCACATCCCAAATTGTAGCATGCTGATACCACGGTAGTTCTTACAGTCCTGTTGTGACCCTTTCCTCATATAATGGGACTATAACTTATTTACACCAGTCTTCCTGTGCGTGTTTAGTTCCTAATATAAATTAAATTTATTAACATTAATCAGCTTTCATAATCATTTTGTAACGTACACCAAAATAATAGCAATAAATAACACTGTATGCGTCGTATTGTCTAAATATTATGTTATATAACAGACCAACTGTAACACATATCATGTCACAAAGGACCGGCGCCTTAAGTTATACCTCTTAATGATGACCATTAACATGTCACGCCTTTGCGTTTCTAACAATCACGCTTTATTATATTTAGATTCCTTGTTATCTCGATTTTCATAGAAGACTACTTAAGAATTTGGGTATTACGTTTCCTACATCTGTTAAAATAGGGAATGAATTATTTACCTACTATTAGATTTTATTTCTTACTTTTCCGAAAAATACCGAATTAGTTTGGTCTATAACTAAGAAATTGCCATTTTTTATAAAATAAGTATTTTTTTTCATTATTTTTTATTTCTATTAATCAAAGTAATCACCCATGCATTTGACATATCTTTTTCAACGCAGTGGTATTTTATTGATGCTCTTCTTAAAGAAATCAGCTGGACGGGAGGCAACAAATTTTTCAGAGGCTTCAAAGTATTTAAATAATTTATTTAAAAGTATTATCCAAACCAATGTAACATACAGACGTGTTTATAGGGAACCGTGGTGCTTAAAATACTAATAATTTTTAATTTAAAAATAGCACTATAAAAAGCATACGAATCTAATAGGCGAGCATAAAAAATCCTAAGTTAATAGTGTCAGAAGAATAACATAATAATTTATGCCCGTGAACCCTGCTACGTAAGTAATTAGCGAATATATTTGCCCGCTGTGACATAACGCCGCCTATACATACTAACTGAAATAAGTTTTACGCACACGCTGCATTGGTGTATCGCCCACCACGCCACTAATGTGTTCGCCCAAACTGTGACTGCGTACGCGCAAAAGGTGGTGTACGTTATACTACACCGATCACAAGTGGCAGGGCATCAGAAGCACACATAAAAGTATACGTATTCGCTGAACCAACTTTGTACTATTACATATTCATAATAATCTTTAAAAAACCCTTAAACTCCTGCTTTATTAACATGCCACTTAGGCTTCACCACATGTAGCATCCTTGACGGAACCCAGGGAATCACCATATCGTGGCGGCTCGGAACCAAAAAACTCTACCTATAAGAATGATTCTGATCTAGGAGATTTTTCCACTAACATAAGTACGCGTGCAACCAAACGAAAACAATATCAAGACTTCAAATATGAGCTACAGGCATTTAACGTTGATATCCTTGAACTCTTGGAAGGATTATCAACATAATAAGATGGACACAATTCTTATGACCATAAACGAGCTTGGTACAAATATAAAGAATTGCACACAAGGGTGAAATTTATGAGCAGTTAATATGTTGAGATTAGAGAAAAAATTGCTGCAATAGATTAGGAAAAACGAGAACAACTTAAATATATCCGCGAACTCGAAAGTAAGATATAAGAAAAGATTCGGAACATACCTAAACAAAAAAGGAAGGAAACCGCAGATAATCTCTATAACATTGTCCAAAGTATTGGTAATTTATTAAATGTAGATATACAAAAGCAAGGGATTAGAGATATATTTAGGTTAAATTTCAGGTGGTTACGCCAAAAACGCATATTTTGTAGACTAAGTTAGCTGGTATCCTTTCACCTTTACTTCCGTCTCCTTTCCGGCACGGCCACACCAATTGGAGGGCGCGTTGACCGTAAAGTGAAAGGTCGGAAATACGCCACCAGCCGGCCAGTTGTTGTCGACTATCGCCGCCGCGCCATCATACCCGGAGACCTTCGCTAGATGTGATTGCACCTCTGTTGCAGTCACGTCACAGAAGAAGCGCTATTAGGGACCACTTTCGCGTAGTGCAACTTATCATCGCGCGCCACTGTAGCTATAACGTAGCACCATCCACCTCGGGCCTGATATATAAACGGATATATAACAGTTCACGCTCATACCCTTACTGGCTTAGATTAGGCTCTAGCAAAAATTTGTACAAATCTCTGTGCTCTAGCAAAAAGATTTGTTCAAAAGCTGGCCACGTGCCACTTCCGCCATCTTGCATATGTATCTTGCATATCATGGTTTTAGAGAACCACGCATACAGTCCACACATAGAAAATCTCGCATAATAAGTTTTGGCCCGACCCGGGGATTGAAACAGAGCAGTATCGCAGTACCATTTTCTGGTTATTAGAGTGAACATTTTCTGTTCCTTCACTGTGGATTTTAAATTGGGTCATCCTTTTTAGGTCCAGTTGAGCGTATTTGGAACTGACATCCTGTGGCCTGTGGATCGAGTCGAAGTGCTGAAACAATTCCTTGGACAATGCACTCTAGCTTGTTAACATTGGATAGATTTACCTAGGGATGGAACCGTGTTGTTGAGTTTGGAATTACAAATAGGTGAAGTTTCTTTGTATAGGTAAATAGACGCTTATTTTGTTTAGTTTGTCCCGCTGTATTTTTCTGTTTACCTTATTCCGCAATACGTAATATTTACACGAATTTAGATGAATATTGCATTCTTACGTAAATACTTGTTTGATTTAATTAGTGTTCGCTACAAATAACACATTCAAAATTCTTTCAAAGTCGTATAATATAGATTACACATATAAATTAACCCGTTTACTTGTTACTATGGGCGAGTTCCACACCTACCTACATCGTGTGTGATAAATTGTCACATCTTATTGCAGACTGCCCCGTTAGGAGAAATAATCTCGATAAAGTGTTTGATTTAGTGTCGTTCATTGAAAGAATGATACGTAGTTGTTAAACATCGTCCGTTTTAATAGACCTTTGCGCATCTTGAAACTTTCATCTTCCATCGCCGCACAATATTGTTCGAATTAATTTAATATTAATTAGTGTAATACAAGATGGCAGTGAGTGCAAATGAAGTGAAACTTAAAACTCTTTACGCCAAGAGGAACGTGCTATTTCCGCGTATACAATACATCAGTGATCAAATAAAAATATTAACGTAGAATGTGCGGGTGACATTTTTATTTGAAATCAAAACAGTAGTCTCATTGAGGTTAGATTACGAAAGAGTTTTGGACAAAATTAATAATCTCGAACTACGGATTGAGCGCAAATATGTAATAAATTTTCAATCACTTGGCATTTGAAGACTTATTGTGTCACGTAAAGAGAAACTTATTTTCTAATCTAATTCTATTAAACTTAGTTATAGTATATTCTACCTTTTCAGAGACCAGTTATTACATTTTAAAAAGCTAAATTATTTTCTTGTGTACATTAAAAAAATACTACTACAAAATAAATACTACACAATACAAAATACCACACACCGCACAATCTTTTTATATATGTCTTACTAAAACATATAATTTATAAACATTTACATGTTGCAAAAAATTAAACTAAAATAAACATTGTTTATTTCGGAAGCAAAGCAAGTGTTCCTTTCAAAGAGAATTGTTATTTACGTTGTTATATTAGTGTACCTTCCTTACGATGCCTTGACGTTTGCTACTAATTACCAAATCGCATGTAAAAATGCTATCAATGCTGGTCAAGAAAAGATATCCCTCCCCCAAATATAATCGATTACAATGTATATTACTCTAAAAGCTTTTAAACCAGAATGATGGCATAGTGATAGATGTTCGTAAAGTCTTTACAGTTATCGCGTCTGAACCGGACTTAATAGAGTGAAGCTGCCTTATACTTGAAGTTTATAGGTTTTCGGTTATTTATTCACATCGACCGCCTTGTTACGCAAACCCTCGAAGATATCTAGAATCCTTAGATAGCTTATTACAAAAATCCCCTAACAGGCATCATCTTAACAGGTGATATAAACAATAATACGATGTCTTTCGATATTCAGAATAATCAATTAAATGAATATATGTGCATATTAGCTACTCATGGCTTTTAACAAGGTGTTACGCGTCCAACGAGGCTTAACAAATGTCTCGATCACTTTATGATAAAAACGACTGAAAAATGGCAAACCATGGTTTTTCCACCATTAGCAGATCACAGTCCTATCTTATTACGAATACCGACCACCAAACAGGTACTAGACTACGCCCCGGCGTTGAATAACCTAAGTGTCATAGACTGGTAAAATTATTTTACGTTATGTAAAGAAAACAGCGGAACATATTGTTACGAATATCATTAACGAGTACGTATCCTAAAAGAAAGCACCTCTTAAGCCTTGGATTACGATAGACGTTGTAAAATAAATTCGCAAATGAGATAAGTTACATAAAAAGGCCAAATTACGACCAAATGATGACACAATTAACACATATATAAAATATAAGAACACTTGCATTAAAATATTAAAATCTTTAAAGCAGGAGTGATATCAAAAGGAACTACTAAAAATGAAAAATATATTAAAAATACCTGGAATGTGATGAAGTACATATGTAATATGTGGTGGGGCTTCTGGGTTGCACCTTCGAATCCGGAGCGAAGGAACCACAAAATGGTGGGGCTACCGGTTCCTGGATTCGATTCCGGGAACAATGACCCCAAAATAATTGGGTGGGAGAATGACTAAAGTGGACTGTATTTAGCGTGGTTCGTTATAACCCAAACAAATGGTGGACTTGGCTCGTGGTGAGCTTTGTAAAATACACCTGTTATAACCTTATTTACTATATAGTACCATGGAAAACATGAGCTTCCAGGGAAAGAACAATAAAAAACACAAAAAAACAGCTCAAGATCTAGATCTAAAACGGACATTAGGACTTACCAGGGTTGGTCTGCTGGTGGTCGCTTACTCAGGCCTCCACGTTGATGGCACTGCATTGACACTGGACAAGCGGCAGAGGCGCTCGTCATTTTCTTCACGTCATAGATCATCATAGATCTGAACTCCCCTATCAGCTCCGTGCGGAAGAGAAACGGATGTGATGGGAGACTGTGCCGGCTAATTATTAACTAACTGAACGAAATGCGACGGTATTTATTTTCCACGTAACCATTCCTCCCGGCTTGTAGGGTTCCCTACAAAACTAACTAAAGCTACTACTAATACATAACTTGAGTTACTAACCTAACCTGAAAAGAAAATTCAAAACTATCAATTAGACAACGGATAGGGACGGAAATCAGGATGCATATATGACCCGGTCGCGGTCTTAACATGAGTTATTCTCGTTACTCCATCGGATCAAGAAAACACCTCTTCAATGATCCCTAATGGCCAATGAAAAAGGCGGCGCGTTCTCTATAGTGAGAATAACTCCAGTTCCGACTGTTAATGGGTAAGCTGCCGTGTACCATTTCTACCGAGAAAGAAACCTTTTAACCGTCGAGCTGTACCTATGTGTACAGCATGAGTAGTCAAACACACGAAAATACAAACATACGCCTTCGTGGACCTTACACCAAACCCATGAGTAAGCGTAACCTTAAACGGGCCAGCAAAGTCTGATCCGATGTGCATAGAAGACTTTATGGCCAGTGGCGTAGCTACCGTGGGGCTAGGCGGGGCAGTGCCCCGGGGCCCTCGAGCTAAAGGGGCCCCTCAGCCTCCATGACGACAACGTTCGAAAAATTATACATATATTATCGTAATTGAATAAAAATAATTCGACTTTTAACTTTTTGGCCCTTGACCAGCAAACCTCGAATGACTCGAACTGAAATCACGAGAATTTCTCGCATGTCCAGAACGTAATAGTTAAAATAAAATCACCTACTTCGTTTTATTGTGTAAGTACCAATATTAGATATTAACATTATTCTACTTTGTCATTGTTTATTTTTACCAGCTTCCGCCCGTGACTTCATTTCCCTGGTATAGACCAACATCGAAAATTATCCCACGGGATCCTTTTATCAGAATGAAACGGAAGTAGATTTTACGTGAAAGCGTAACAAAGAAATAAACTTTCACATTTATAATATTACTAGCAACCCGCCCCAGTTTCACACGCGTTTATTGTGCGTTCATGGACTTGGAAAATGTCTATGACATAGTGGACTATGGCAAACACTGAACTCATTTGGGTTGAGCGCTGGCTTGATACAGGTATTGGAGTCTCTTTATAGGGACTCTAGTGCTTGTGTTAGGATCAACGTGGTCTACTCAGACTGGTTTTGCATCCATAAAGGTGTCAGACAGGGCTGTGTGGCTTCCCCGTGGCTGTTCAACCTATTTATGGACAGTTTGGAAAATTTGAAAACAGAAGAATGCGGATTAAGAATGGGTGAGTTAACTGTCAAATGTCTTTTGTATGCCGATGATCAAGTTATTCTTGCGTCGTCGGCGGCCGAGTTGCAAATGATGGTTATATTAATGAACAGATTATTAAAAAAAAGGGGTATAAAAGTGAACGCAATTGAGACGAAAGTTATGGTTTTTGAAAAAGAAGAAAGTAAAACGATATGTGAAAGAAGAATAGAAGGGGAGTTGATCGAGCAAGTAGATGAGTTTGTATATTCGGGTTGCGTGTTTAGTAGGCATGGGAGATATGATAACGATATAGAACGACGAACGACTCTATTGTGAAGAGTCAAAATGTGTCAAAAAAGGCACGTATGGCAATTCACAATGCTGTGTTGGTCCCTCCTTAAACAAATGGTAGTGAAAGTTGGCTGTGGCAGAAGAAGCACGAGAGTCGAATAAACGCAGTAGAAATGCGGTCGTTAAGGAGTATGTTAGGGCTGAATCTGAATGACAGGGTGAGAAATTGTGTGATAAGAGAAGAGTGTGGTTTGCAAAATGATGTTGTGACCAGGATTAAGAAGGAATGCTTCGTTGGTTTGGTCGTGTGGAAAGAATGAATGAAGAAAGAGTTACAAAGAAAATTTACGTTGCAAAATGTGTGGCAAAGTGAATGGCAGAGTCGGAAAGGGACATCCTAGGCAAAAATTTATCGACCAAATTAACGATTTATTGAAAATGGACCAAGTTAGGAGTATCTTTAACCGACGATCATGTTGGCGTATATGGACGTGAAGGAGGCGAGAGAGGTGTGTCAGGATCGTGCCAAATGGAAGTCTGTAGTATCTGCCTATCCCTCGGGTGACAGGCGTGAGTGTTTATGTTTATGTGTCATTTATGTTTAAAAAAATACTGTTCGCTCAATTTTGTTTGTAGCTTGATTATTATTACGAATATGCGCTAAGTAATAAAATATCTTAATCGTGTACTATCGTGAAACATAGATTCAAATTTGTGCACGGCTTACAGATTTAAGGTGTATCCCTGACCAAAATGTTGCGAAAGTGCGTTCAGACTCTATTATCTCATTAGTTATGAAAAATAAACTACATGTAAAAGCACATTATTAATGTTAATACCTTATCATCACATTCCACTTTCTAATTTGTTTTTATGTGCTATAAATACATTTAAAATCAACTTTTAAAAATGACTAAAATTCTTGATTACATGCATCTGTTGCTAAACGCAACGCTCTAATCATTTGAGGATTACACTAATGGAAAGATAATTTAAAAATATATATTCTCCACGTTTTATTTAATTTTTTAAGTTCGTTTTTCTTTTTTAACCCGTTACCTCTGACAGCGTGCGACATGTTATACTCCCGTTCCCTCAGGACCTTAATGGCGGGAAAATTTGTAAGTTAGGAAATTTTTTGCTATATTGCAAATTTTGCTATATTTTCACTTTGAGACAATATTTATGGATAAAACTTACAGGAATTCTTGTTGAATGTATAAACTATCGAATAAAATTATTTTTGGTTGCTAGAAATTGTAATAAAATACATAAATAACCCTGTATAGCATAGTAGTAGTATATACTTCAATTTTAGTGACAAAATTACTACTAATTTGAATTCTACACTTTTGTTTTTGAAGAAATTTATATGAAAATGTTTGGAAATATGTATATTTTTATGTTTTATGTGTTTCTATTCGTTACTCATACCAAAATATTAAAATATTAAAAAATTAAAAAAAATAATAATAATATTTTATCTGTATGATATTTCGAACAATATTTCAAAAATAGTTTTGTGTGAATTTGAAATAAATACAACGTCAAGTTATTTCAAATATGTAAGAAAACTATTTTTACTTACATTTTACACTAAAAATAAATGAGAATTTGAAAAATAACACATTTATGACCCAACCGCCAAAATGGGCCTTCCGGAGTTTGAAGTACTTTTGGCAATTTACTTTACACTTTTTATACCACAAATTGTATATCTACGTGTTCATTATATTACAAGAAATATAAAAAAGTATAACACTTTCATTTTTAGTCCAGAAACAAATATAAAATTCTATAAAAAATACGGAGAACCTTCATCAAAGCGACACGTGGAACGCCGAAATTTCAAAGTGATTTCTTTTTTTTTTTTCTAAGAAACATTGCCAGGTTATGGTTTAAAATAAAAGAGCATATCTTTGCCTTTGATACTATTATCTATTGCATATTGTCTTTGGTTTTGTTTTAAAGCTTAGAGCATACATTACATGGAGGGAGCACTGTGTGAGCAGAAAGCGTGATCGGTGCTCTAAGGTTTAGGTAGAGTCTGTCTCTCTCGCACATGCTTCTGATTTGCTGGCGTGTTTTCCACCGTTGCATCGCGCGAGCGCATGCCCAATGAAACAGCCAATGACAATGACTGTGCGAGAGAGACAGACTCTACCTAAACTCAGTCTCTCTCTCTCTCTACGCCGATCACGCTTTCTGCTCACACAGTGCTCCCTCCATGTAATGTATGCTCTAAGTTTTAAAGGAAAAAATAGTTTTTTCATTAGGCAGTACTTCTGATCCGACCTGATCTAATTCGACCCGTACCAGAGCCGACGTAAGGTAGGTATGGTATGATCTAATTAGGTCCGTAGCCGAGTGAAAGGGATTGAAATAATTCCAACAATTGTGTGAATTCTATGATAAATCGTACGAGGTGGCTGTGTCGCTTGTCGCCGTCGTCGACGCCTTCGTGTTTCGCCGCAAACATAATATTATTTGAGTACCTACCAACCGACGCGCTTACGTGTTTTTTACCCATAGAGTAGAGTAATATATACAGTTTTTACCACAAAAAGATGCAACGCTTGTGATAATGTGAAAATATAATTTTGTGGATGGATTAGTGCAAATGCCTAAATTCAAGAAGAATAAACGTCAACGACGTCAAAATGCTCTAATGATGAAAGAAATTCTGTAAGTAATTTGATGTATTACGCAAAGTTCACTTACTTTTATTCCGTTAAATTCTTACGTGTTATTTATTTCATAGTATCTTTTTTTTAGGAGGAGAAGAAAAATAAGAGGGTGGATTGAAAAGTACTCGGCCTAACACAGATCCATTCAATTCTAAAAATCAAATCTACCCACATTATTTAGTTCAGTTCAGACTAGTTCATTGTGTGAAGTTCGAAACGTGTGCGATAATTAGTTGTGATTTTATAAATTTATTAACAAAGTAAAAGTTACAGCCTATATACGTCCCACTGCTGGGCTCAGGCCTCCCCCTCATTTCTGAGAGGGTTTAGGGCAAGGAAGTGTCCGCCGCGCTGCCCAAATGCGTGTTGACGAACTTCACATGTCTTCGAAATATTTTTTTTCTTATTCCTCAGACATGCAGGTTTCCTCACGATGTTTTCCTTCACCGCCGAGCACGTGGTAAATCAGCACTTAAAATTGCAATTAACAATTTCATTTGTGCCGGCGGGGATCGAACCCGGGTTACTCGCGTTCTGTTATATTTACAGCGAGCGTTAACCACTGAGCTACCACGGCTCATTAACAAAGTAATCGGACATAATTTCCGCGAATGGAGCAAATCGAGCAGCGTGCCGTCATTAAGTACCTCCATAAGAAGGGGCTATCATCAAAAGCCATCCATGATGACATGGTCAGTACATTAGGCGATTGTGCTCTGTCATATTCATCCGTCAAAAAATGGATAGCAGAATTTAAACGTGGTAGAGAGAGTGTGAAAGATGAACCCCGCTCTGGAAGGCCTTCGACGTCAACTACTGACGAAAATATTAAAAAAGTACTTGATTTAATAATGGGAGACCGCAGATTAAAAATTAGAGAGATAGCCGAGATTATAGGCATCTCTTATGAACGAACTCAAAACATCATTGTCAACGAGTTGGGTTTCCACAAGGTGTCTGCGAGGTGGGTTCCGCGACTGCTTTCAGTTGAACAAAAAAAGGACGCGATTGACTATTTCACGCGACTGTTTGGAGTTATTTGAAGCCGATGCAGATGATTTTTTGAATCGTTTTGTTACTATGGACGAAATATGGGTTCATTACTGTACACCGGAAACAAAACAACAATCAAAACAGTGGAGAAGACCTGGTTCACCACCCCCTAAAAAAGGCTAAGTCGATTTTGTCGGCAAATAAGGTGATGGCTTCAGTATTCTGGGACTCGAAAGGTGTGATTATGATTGATTATCTTGAAAGGGGTCAGACTATAAACTATGATTACTACTGCACCTTACTACGTCGTTTACGAGAGAAAATAAAAGAAAAACGTCGAGGAATGCTCAGAAGAAAGGTCATGTTTCATCAAGATAACGCCCGTGTTCACACGTCAGTACAGTCAATGGCTGAAATTCACAACTGTGGCTTTGAACTGTTACCGCACCCGCCGTATTCACCTGATCTGGCACCATCAGACTTCTTTCTGTTCCCTAACCTAAAAAAGCACTTTTGAGGTCAAAGATTTTCGACAAACGACGAGGTCAAAGCAGCTGTAGAAGCATATTTTGACTCTAAGGAAGAATCATTTTTTTCAACGGTCTAAATGCTTGGAAGGGGAGGTGGCAAAAGTGTATTGTACTTGATGGTGATTATGTAGAAAATTAAAAATATAACTGATTTAGTATGTGTTTATTTTCTTGGTTAGGCCGATCACTTTTCTATCCACCCTCGTACCTGAATGCAAATTTGACGACAAAAATAATTATTCAAGTTTACCAATAATTGAAAATGATAGTGGGTAAGTTGGGCGCACTTTTGAGTCCATAGAGTTTTGAAATTATAACCAGAATTTATGAAATTTAATGTGATATTTTCTGTGGTTACCATATTATAAATAATATGAACCTTTTCAAATATATAGCTAAAATATGTATCTAAATGACTTATTACAAGTAATTCCTTTTTTTTTGTCATGCAAGATCTAATATAATTTATTCTTTATTGCAGGCTAAATACGAACAATGACGATACGGCAGTAAACGACTTGAGTCAAGAAACTATACAATTACAGCATACCTGTCTTGGTTCAACTGAAATGGTTGAAGATGTAAAGGTTTGTTTATTTAATTTTTTGGTTTGTAGATATTATGGTGCACAAATGTGTACTTACTTAATCAAAATACTTTAGTAGGTATTGAGATTAGATACACACTTGTGCTTGTGATTAGGTAAAAGATATCTAAGTAAGTACCGTAAATGCCCTAAATACGTCCCACTCCTGGGCACAGGCCTCCGCTAATTTCTGAAAGGGTCTTAGGGCAAGGGATTGTCCAAATGCGTGTTAACGAACTTCGCATGTCTTCGAAATATTTTTTTTCTTATTTCTCAGACATGCAGGTTTCCTTACAATGTTTTCCTTCACCGCTGAGCACGTGGCAAATCAACACTTAAAATTGCAATTACAATTTCATTGGTGCTGGCGGGGATCGAACCCGGTTAGCTCGCGCACTGTGAAAATTTCAGCGAGCGCTAACCATCTGAGCTACCACGTCTCCTCTCCTCTTGAGCTAGAGACTTAATTTTATTTATGGTACGATTTTTGTCGCATGCCAGCGCCTATTTTTGGTTCTGGCAAAAAATTGTGAAACGTCTGTGAACGTCAGAATTGTGCAAATGTTGGTCGCAGATATTTTATCTGCACTTCAAAATTTTATTGTGTGAATATTTTAAACTATTTTTACGGATTTGATGATTCATATTAAATAAAAAATAGTCTCCTATCTTTCTCTCTATGTTTTGATCTTCTAAAACGAGTTTGAGTTGGCAAAATCAAGGCAAACTTAGGGTAGGGTTATCAATTATTATTTTGATAATAAAACTAGTGAAATTGCGCGGTTTTATATGCGCAAGCGTGAACGTAGTTAGAACATAATATAACCTTTATGTTTTAAATAAATATCCCAAAAAAACTTATTATTTTAATATGTTAGTACCTATAAAATTAACAAGTTTATTGCATTTTTATTTCAGTTATTTTATGCAATTTCTTTATCTACGTCTATTCTTAGGAACCTTTATTTAGTCTGAATCATACATAACACTATATTACTGATTTACTTAATTATACGTTGTTTTCTTTTTTTGCAGTTACAAATATTTTGTGAGGTTGAAAAAGGCAGTAATGAAAAAATAATAAGAAGAATAATAATTGACGTCAGCCACTTCTTTTCATAAAAATTTCAAATCATGGCCCTTTAGTTTGAAGCTTCACCGAATGACAACTTATCGGAGAAACACAAAAGGCTTAGTGACAAAATTTAAGTTTAAATGCCAATTATGTAACCAAAAATTTGTAATAGTAAACGATGATTGTAGTGAAAATTATTTATCATTAAATATATTTATTATTTATACTATATTATATATTAAGTAAATATGTATTATATATATATATATATATATATATATATATATATATATATATATATATATATATATATCGGGCGTATATGTTCATTTAATAGCTGCAGCTGTTTGTTTATAATTTAAGGAAGTTAAATATTTGTAATCAATTTCTTACATTCAAGATAGTAAAATTGACTTTATATTTTATTTTGTTCTATTTATTAATACCCACCCAGTATTACTAATCACAAATAATCACAATACCTCATTAGTTATTGTAATTGGGTAAAAAATATCTATTTAGTTACTAATGCTACATTTATTATTTTAATAATTACCTGCCCAGTAGGTAAATATTAAAATAATAAATGTAGCATTATAAACAGTAAATCTCCCTCAAACTCAATTTACTAATATTGTTGCTAAATAAGGAATAGCAGATAAAAGATTAGTAATAACTATTGCTCCTCAAAATTATATTTGACCTCAAGGTAAAACATATCCTAAAATTCAGTGGCTAAATAAAATAATAATACCTACTATTCAAGTATATTTTCAATATGTAAGTAAATGAAAATAACAAAAATGAAACACCATTAGCATGTAAAGTTCGAATCCATAATAAACATTTCGACAAATATTATAATTTACACTATAAAAAGCTAATTCAATATTAGCAGTATATTATATAGTTAAAAATAATCAAAATAGTCATTTTTATTAATTAGATAATATATGAGAATGCCTAATTCTTTTATAATGCAACTAATATACCGAATAAAGAAAATTAAAATACATTTATCATTGTCTGCCGTGTCTATTTCCATAAAATAGTTCATTGAAATTGAAAAAATAATACGTTCGTACCAGTAGGTGGCGTCTTGCAGATTTCTTACGCGATATATCGTAGCGAGAGTCGGCGGACCAAAAGCTCAATGCCGTTCGCTAGGGGTATGGCCTTAACAACTTTGGATAATTTAGCTGTTAAAGTCAAAGTTTTATCATTACTGCCAGTTATTACCATATGTCTATATTCTATATACAATGTTTACAGCTGACTTTTCATTACACAATACCGACAGATTTTGTCTGAAAATAACACCCGAAAGGGCTACACATAGCTAATTATGAAATGTTTTATGTACTGAAACGAAGGAGAACGCGGCGGAAATGTGCCGGCCGTGATTTTTTTTAAATATTTTTTTGATTACACGTAATTTTGAAACTGTGATATCTTCTAAAGTATTCATTTAAATTATATAATTCTAGGATAATTTTAATTAAGACAAAATGCCCAAGTTAACTCACATATTTATTAAAATGAATATTAATACTGAATTAGAGAAAACATCTTCGCAATTAAGCAAATACTTTTAATAAACTTTTCAGATATAAATATACTACATAGTAACTTTGCTTTATTAATTTATTATGCCCTGCAGTGCGCTGTAAGGGGCTGTTGAATAATTAGTTTTGCACCTTTAAAGTAGGTTTTGAATTTAGTTCAAATAGGGTCCCAATTTCATTTTTGCCCCGGGGCCCTTGGTTGCATAGCTACGCCACTGTTTATAGACTGTGTTACACGACAAGACTTAAAGTCCGCCATTTCCGGGAATGACGGCTTAGATACTACATAACTATAGTTACTACATAACTATAGTCGGCCGCAGTGATATACGGACTTAGCGGCAAAAGCTTTACAAATCGGCAAACGTAAATAACGCTACGCAATACAAACTATACATAAACAATTGATATTGCAAACACGAACTAGCACTACATAATTACTTCCAAAACTGCAAAGGCTTTATATTGTAACGACAAAAAATTATTTAAATATAACACAGCACCAGCGGTATATAGCTTAACTGAACCTAAACATTTTAAATGAAACATTAATAAAATTAATACTAATTTGTAATTCTACTAGAGATAAAGCCTAATATTCAAATCAAATACAAATATAATTTATAATAGATATGTAGTATCTAGAGGAAATCGGAATTATTAATAATTATAAGCGGTGAAGTTATGTGACGATTGTTTTGGAATAACAGTCGCTTGTTGCTCGCGAAGCCTCCTCACTTCTTTCGATAAAGCGTATAGAACTGATTGCAGCTTGCCCTTCCTCTCAAGTAAATAATTTATTTTCCTGCAGTAGTTAAATTGGGAATGACGAGAGTTCCGTATCTTGTTTTTGAACTTTCTTCCACTCTCCTATTTCCTTGAGAATTAAATCTCTTTTTTATCGCCAAAATGATGGACCTTGTAGCACAAGTCGTACCTTGAACTACGTCTCAGAATTTCAAACAATATGAATTTAAACCATTAGCGGTATGGTTTTTTGCGCAGTTGGCGTATTTGAGCTACTCATCTATACCTCTTGGGCAGTTACTTGCGATATGGACTCCAGTGCAGCGAACACACTTCACTGGCCTGCTGCATGAGCAAGAGACAATATGTCCACGGAACGCTCAACAATTTGCATTTGTTAAAAATATATCTTTATTTATGGTTATTAATCGCGGTATTCATGTATTCTAAAAAGATGGGAACATTTTTACACAAAAAGTACCGAAAAGATAAAAATAAAATTATGTAAATTCGTAATTCATTAGTTTATGAATAAAATAAAAAACGTTGCCAATCATAAATCTCATTAAAAAATCGATTCCCCTTTTTCAATCGATTATTTATGGTGTCATAATTACAATGCTAATATAATTATTTGATAATTATTATGATGTTATGATATATGTGTAAAGCAATCCTTGACAAAATTTATCCAAAGCAGCTGATACGCAACCGTTGTCAACCAGTTGTTTATACACATATACTACAATCAAAAAGGTTGGTTATGTTTTTACTGTGTGGCTAAGCTGAATCGTTTTTTGCTATGGTGCTTAAAAGCGTAGGATGCATTTTATCATAGAGGGCACTACTATCAACGAATAAGTTTTTTTCGCTAAACTCATAAAGTACTTGACCGATTTCGAAAATTCACACCTAGATTCACAACTATATTTCTATGTATAATTATAGATTTCTAATATAGGATGCATTTTATTATAGAGGGCGCTACTTTCAATGAATATGTTTTTTTGGCTAATCTCGAAAATTACTTGACCGATGTTGAAAATTCTTTCACTTTTACATTGCTAATGAGGGCGTTAGTTGTATGATAAAATTATATTTTTATAATAATTAATTATGAGATCAATATTTTCTAAACAAATAAAACGAACTAAGATGTTCAACTTCAATTATTATTTTTACAATTTAAGAATCGTATTTACACACTTTACCTACTCAGATTAATTGTTATAGATATAGGTAATAAATCTCAACTAAATGAGCTCCGCTTAAACGAAAAAACTATTTATTAAAATAGAACTAAAAGTTGGAAAAAAGTGGCTCAGTGCGAATCGGACTCGAAGGCCCATGAAGAGTTCTGTAGTAACAAGCATAGACTTTACATCGAGTCAAAATACCACTATCATTATCGCCAGCAACTAATTATTTTGTTTTTCATAGTGTTTGTATAAACGACAAAGTTGCATTTGCGGTTCTTGAAAATGTGCTACTTGTATCTTAAAAAAGGACTATTATACATTATAGGGGTTTCTGTGATTTATTTATTACCAAAGAGAAAAAACTTATTGTACAAAAAAACGGGTTTTTATCCATTTCAAGCCATCAAAAGCGGTTGTCAACCGTTGAAAACAAAAACAACCATTGTTATCGGCTCGGATGAAATCGTTGACAACCTTCACATCTATAGTTATGATAATTAAACAAACGAAATATAAGCTGATTTGCCATGAATTCTTTAAAGTATAACAAAACGCTACTGCACAATTTAATATTAATAATTAATGTTATTCTTATCTTTTCTTAACTTTACGTTTAAAATACAATCATGTTTTAATAATTAAAGAAGTTAATTTCTAGCTGATTTACCATGAATTCTGTTGAGCATAACAAAAGAATACTGCACAAGTTAACTGTTTTTAAAAATACATTTGAAATAGAATTTCAATAAATAAAGGAAAATATATTTTAAAAAGCGTGTAGAACTTAAAGCGGGTCAAAGATTATTCTTTTTTATGATATTTTTAATCGAATAAAAATCGATATCGTTTCATAGTTTTTTATGAAAGTCAAGTAGCAACATCGAATCTGACAATCTGAATTCGTTTGTGTGACGTGTTTTGTTGGAAACACAGGTTGGAAATCACAATTGTTGATCTCTCAACCTCAATCCAATTGTGTTCGAAACACAGCAGGTAAATAGTTTGCACATGTCACGATGTGTCATGTCTTCTTCTGAGAAATCTTCTGAGTTTACTTAAATAATATCAATATAATAATTATAGCTTCTTTATTAGGTACAAGTTTCAAGTGACAGTGTACTTGTAGTGTGCTACTCGCAGAATGCACCGATAGTTCGTCATAAACATGTATGCATCAGCTGTGGCAAGTTACTTATGAGAATAAGACCACACACATTGTTTGGGTTCGATATATATATATAGCTATATCTTATAAACATACTAGCTTATTGATTGACCGTTTTTATCAACTACCAAGAAATGCGACAGTTAATTTATCATTGTTTTTGGACTGCTGGTCAGGCCTTAATTATTAAATAATATAGAACATTAAGTCCGTCTTTGTGCAGTAACATTTAACTTGATAAATATTTTATATTTGAGTTTAAAATAAACAAATCTATTTAATTTTTATTTTGTTTACCTTGTCTTCATCTCACGTGTATCATAATTGCTGGCAAAGGACTGATAGAACAGATGCTGTTCAACTGCAGAAAGTTTCGTATGGTGAGTGTAGAGAACCGGAGATCCATTTTACTGGAAACGAGAAAACGATCTTAGTCCTCATGTGTGACAACGCATTTGCATTTTGATTTGTAATCGAGGTTGTTGCGGCCTATAGACGTCTACATAGATGTAGACCACTTACCATCAGGTGGACTGTGTGCTCGTTTGTCACCCTATCCTATAAAAAAGTATGTACCTCCAGAATGTAGAATATGTAACTACCATTTAAATAGTAACTTTTGCAATGTCTTTTTAGAATCAACAATATATAATCCTATTAAAACATTTAGTGCAGCACAAATTGAAGATTTTGCTACATTATTGAAAGATAATATGCATATCATATAGACCTTAAATATTCAGTGTATGCCTGAGCATACTATACTTTTTTTATTCAGGACAATAAACAATTACATAATAATGCTTAAACCAAATAAAAATTTATTATAACATTAGTCTTAATCATTATGTAACCAGCACCGTTATCCACAAAGAAATATTAAATTGGTAACAATAAATAATAATGGGAGTTGAGAATACTTTATGAATACCCTTTAGTAATAATATTAACAAACATAGTATAAGTGAAAAAGAAATATATGATATATACATTATTATTTAGCTACAAATTCTGTCTGAAGTTCTGAGACTGTCAAGTAAATATAATAGATAGTAACGAACGCATGTTGGCATTATTGCAAGTTCCAAGAAGCACATTAGAGCTGTTCATGAATATGGCCTGTGAAATATTAAATCAGGATTTTGTTTTTATGTAGACATAAATCGCATATTCCGAGCAGAAATAGCTCCAAGAAATCTTCTCTACTCAAATGGAGTTTGTCGGGTACCTTTTTCTCCAACAGATGGTGAATCTCAGTTATGTCATTAACAGATATACTAATAAGTCCAGAGCCGTGACTATTTATCGATATGGGTAGTGGAGGTGGTGAATGGCATTTTTAAAACTGAATTTAAAATATTTCGCCAAAATTACTTTATCAGGGCTTCTACACATTTGATGATAGACTACTGTGGCTTCTGCTCTAATTAATAAATTTCACACAAAATAAGAGACAGGGATGACGCGGCTCAAATACTTGAAACAGTTCACCAAAATATGGAGACAAGTAATGATTTGTCTGAGTATTCTAGGGAAAGCAATCTAAATGGAGCTAGGGCCATTGACATATATATTACTAGCCTACTAGGACCGGGCCTACCGAACAACAAAAACGGACCAGTGCGCCAACGCTAATCGCCCGACCGTGGTGCGCGCGCAGAACAGATTTGTCTGTCACAAATAGAGTCTAGTTGCGTGGTAAAAGAATGCAAATTACGATACAAATACTTAAAAAAGATATGGGATATCGTATCATCGGCAAAAGACGGTAAATAATTTTTATTAAAATTAAATTATTATATAAATGCATTTTTAAAGTTTTATTTTACAGTTAGTTTAGTAACGTTACCAAGATTGGGCCAGGGTTGGACTCAGACCCTCA
Organism: Parnassius apollo; assembly: GCA_907164705.1. Taxonomy (NCBI): domain Eukaryota; kingdom Metazoa; phylum Arthropoda; class Insecta; order Lepidoptera; family Papilionidae; genus Parnassius; species Parnassius apollo. The sequence goes on along the minus strand of CAJQZP010001188.1, from coordinate 1,759,654 downwards.
AAAATATTGTACATGGAAAATAAAATTACACTATTTAAAAAAATTATATCACCTTCGACATTTCATGTTTCGTTTTTTGACGGTTTTATTTTTATTTCTGTTTAATTTTTATATTTAATAAGGGTAAAACTAAAAGAGTACAAAAGAAACCATATCTGCTTAATTTAATCTGAAAATCGGATTCATAAAATATTTGAAATTCTGTTTTCAAACCGATTGTTTCTGGAGCATAGAGTTTTTATCGTAGTAGCCTCTCATCATAGTTGTATCAAGGATGCAACATAAATGCATCGATCGAGCGTCTATTGACCAGAAAGGGAGCTAATTCTAATTTCATTAAAAAAACGCGGTACGCATATACACTACAGAAATTCTCGATATCGTAGGGGTAATATTAAAATATAAATGGACCCAATAATAATATAAGTCGACCTTTAGGTAAAATTATGGTATTTTCGCTTAGTATTATTACGATTCTATGTACTACAAACTATGAAATAATGGCACAATTAGGATAATTATACTACGAAATCCGACCCTGGTTACGTCGTGTTTTGATATGATTTTTGTATTATGACAGATGCGCTACCTTTTCTTGTATGAAAAAGTTGTGAGTAAAATATTTAGATGGGCCTATCTTTCCTTTTGAAATCATTAGCTAGGGCAGACTTTAGAAATATAAATGCTCTGACTCTAAAAATGTTAGGGAATTTCCTGTTTTAACTTACAGCGACTTAATTAATTGCTTGCGACAAATACTAATTAAAGCAAGCTCGCTCCTATTATGGTGATATTATGGAAGGATTAAACTTTAGCCCTAGCCGATCCTTACTTAGGGCTAGAATCGCAAGTCGACACCATCAGTCGTAATATATATTTTAATTAGTGGCAATGGTTCTGGTAGAAGTGCAATTAAAAAGTATTGTTGCAATTGTATTGTCAGCCGTCGAATGGTATGATGCTGTGCCCATGTTATGACAATAATATGGTATTTGGATTGGGCACGGCATCAGACTAATATTTTGCCTACTGCTTAGTTCCTGGATGATCTATTAACCTAAAAATTAGAAGCAAATAATTCCGTAGCTTTCTTAGATGCGTTAGTCATCCCAAATCCTAACAACACCATAGGTCACACTGTGTATAGAAAACAATGAATCTCATCATCATCCTTTACAGTTAGCTACCATGAGCAAATCTTTGTTTCAGAGAGCATAAGGGATCTGTGACAGCAAACATTTGGCCGACGAGCTTCAGCACGTCAAGCTGATTCTGCACGTCAACAAGCTTCGGGTCCCGCGCCTATGTCACAGTGACCGAGTGAAGCCAACCATAGTCAAGCGTGTGCAGTACTACTCAGGGATGTCACAGACGAGATTGGCCACATCTTGAAGCGAGCTTCTATTAGAACATTATGGAAGCCTCTGAAGAAGATTAATGAGTTCTTACCATCCATCAAGTGTCATATTCTTCTACAAGATGCAGGAGTGTACAAGCTTGATTGTGAATGTTGTCTCTCATAAATAGGGCAAACGAAAAGAACAATAAGAACCCACGTTAAAGAACATATACCTGACGTTAATCATCAAAGTTCAGGGAAGTTTGCAGTTTGTCCTAGACGGCCCCAACCAGATAGACATAAATCAGATTTGATAGACCACAAATCCTCTCGAAGGAACATCAATTCCTATCAAGGATGTTACGTGAGAGTATTGAAATAAAAAAAATCCTTATTTCAATAAAGAAGGAGACTTGGTACCACCTGCTTGGGACCCTGTAATTAATGAAATTAAAACTAAACCCAAGAATACCACTGCAAGACTTCAAGACAGTAAGTACATTCTGCTGATCGGACCATAAATAAAAATAAAAAATCTGAAGGTACTCCAGGTTAACACTGACATTGGGAAGTCAGTCACCTCAGTCCGTCGTGCCCATGGGTGCTGGAAAGCACCCGAAACGGTTGGAATTAAAAATAAAAGAAATAAAACGCGATATAATCGATAAAAGTAGTTGTAAAAAAACTGTATTTGTGAAAATAAAAACTTATATATCTTAAAATCCTAACTTTTTTAAAGCAATTCCTTTATCATTTCATTATTTTAGTTTTACTTTTAATTTTTTTCATAATTAATAATTCATAATAATAATAAAATCCTCGTTCATGGACGTGGGTTCAAATATATCTTCAAACCATTTTAATACAAAAAAGATGTCTCTAGCCTAATGCAACTACATTTTCTTCTGGGTCTGAAGGTAGTGCTGATTTACCACGTGCTCGGCGGTGAAGGAAAATTATCATGAGGAAACCTACATATCTGAGATAAAAAATAAGAAAAAAATATTTCGAAGACATGTGAAGTTCGCCAACACGCATTGGGGCAGCGCGGCGGACACTTCCTTGCCCTAAAATCTTCTCAGAAATGAGGGGAGGCCTGTGCCCAGCAGTGGGACGTATATAGGCTGTAACTTTACTTTTTTACTTTTACCCTTCAATAAAATATGTAATTTGATAAGTTTGCAGTGTAATTTTTGTTGAATCTCTTCCTTAAGGACTAAATCCAATTTAAAAGTATTCCGATCACGTATAAAAGGCTATGGTGCTCGCAGGAACAATCCGATAAGGAGAAGTTCGTGTAACAAACGATATTTTGAAAGTATAATACAAAAAAATAAGCTGAGTAGTTGTAGAGTAGAGAACAATTTCAGAGCGTTTTACCAATATTTGTCCTAAAAAGGTGAACTCGATTTCATTCGACTTATTATCTTATATGTTTACAATTTTTAAAATAAAATTAAACGAAAACATAATAACAACAACAACGACAACAACAAAAACTAACAACTTAACTCGATAGTACGACGGAAACCGTATTGGCGGTTACTGATCAGCTGGTTATCCTCAAGGTGCCTCATGAGCTGGCAGTTTAAAATAGACTCCGTTATTTTAGAGAACAAAGAGGTGATGGCGATAGGCCTGTAGTTAGACGGGTCTGAGCGGTCGCCTCGGTTGGACCAAAGCTGTCTTCCAAAAATTCGTGACTACGCCTTGGGAGTAGGAGTACCGGTAAAGACGCATTAAAACCGGTGCCAACTCCGGAGCATACGTCTTCAGTACAATAAGAGGGACTCCATCAGACCTACTCAACTTACTGACGTCCAGGGAGAAGAGTGCCTGGCAAACCGAGCGCTGTGTAAACCGCACCTCCAGCATGGACCACTTACATTGCGGGATGGTCGGCGATGTATTCCCCCCGTCATCGAGAGTCAAGTTGGACGCAAAGAGAGAGACTAACAGATCGGCTTTCTCCTTTGCGGCATAGGCCAGTGAGTTGTCCTCTCTGTGCAGAGATGGTAGAGATAACTTACAGAAGTTCCTTTGGACAGCCTTGGCGAGAGACCAGAATGCATGAGTTCCCGAAGGAAGGTGAACTAGCTTCTCACCAATTCTGCCAATGTGCTCAGACCTTGCCTTGGCAATAACTCTTTTGAAGGACCTGGAGGCGGAATTATAATTCTTTTTAAGAGCACTGGTGTTTCATCTCGAGACGTTGATGCGTCATCGCAGGCCCGGTAGCACTCCTGCTTATAGCGTGATACTATTTTGCAGGAGTGACCAACCCATAGCTGGGACCTGCCTCCGATGGGCACCACAGAGGAAGGAGTAAAAAGTTCAATACCCTGAAGTATTACATCAGCAACAGAATCAGCAACAACGTTGGGATCGTCTGGTGAGAAGCAAACCCACCCCTAAGGGTAGGATGCAAAAAGACTGCATCCCATCCCGATCGGCTGACCTATAGTGCTAAGCACGGCGGTAACCTGCAGAATGCAACCGCAACGTTAATGTGACTGGCACCACACTCCGGACAAGACAATGATCCGATGTGCTTAAACGGGCGTCGACCGAAACCTGATATCAGTCAGGGTGAGTGGTCAGCAGAAGGTTCAATAGGGAAGGTGTATGATCTTCCACATCTAAAATCTGCGTAGGCGCAGTAACCGGTTGTGTGTTGGTATATCTGTGTGAGCCATTCGGCATGGTGGACGTTAAAATCGCCAAGGATCACGATCTCTTCGGATGGGATCTGTTGTAACACGGAATCTGTAGTCATTTGGACGTGGTCAAGGAGTCGGTCTGTTTCGGTATTACCACTATAGAACCTATAGAGGCACCCGTAGACGCGGGGATGGTCTTCGCTGTCTACGCGTAGCTATAGTATGGACAGGTTCGTACCATCAAGACTGTTGAGGCGTCGAAAACAGATGTTCTTACTGACGTATACGCAAACTCCAGACCGTGGCAAAAAGGAGTGTTCTAACTTATACCCCGGGTAGGAGAGATATGAAGTATCAGCAGGAGAAGACACCTGACTCTCACTTATAAAAGCAGAGCCGGCTTTGCCGTCTCCAGATAGTAGTGGACAACGTTAAGGTTGGAATGATGTCAGCTGATGTTGCAAAAATTCACGGATTGAGTGGCAGGGGCACCTTGGTGTTGTTCCGCTTGCCTAAGAATACGCGGGGCAGCCTGAGCACCCACGTGCAGAAAGAGTAGGATAACTTGGTCGTGGTTGTTCAGCGGTGGATTCTCCTTCACCAGGGGTGCTGGTACCCTCCTGGGGTAGATCTTCTCTTAATTTCGCTACCATGTTAAGGGGGAGGGGGGGATCAGGCCTCGGGCCACCAGCACTCACCAAGCGAAACGCAGAGGTAACTCTCTACTTTACGCTGGTATTCTGTGAGGTCGTGGTACGACCCCGGTTTTAGCCAGCCCGGTTTTAGGACAGCAAAAGCTGCCGTGTGGCTCCACCACAAAACCTTACAAGATTCATCTCAGCATTGGAATACCGGTTCCTGTTCCTTCAAGCAACTCTCTGTGCTAAATTTTAATCAGCTAGGCTCTACTACTCATCCCAGTTTTACAGCATTAAAGTTTCCTAACGACTTTACATACTATATTACATAGAACAAACTGCCACTACCACACGTAGCCTCGGCTGTTCTCCGCGCTGAAGAAATATCTCTGCGAAAGATCTCTACTTTTTCAACGATAAAACGCTACAACGAACGCTAAAACTTTTTAGGTAGATAATCAAAATCTTTCATTAAGGCGCCAGTTGTAATCTAAAAACCTTAAGTGACATGTTTATTTGTTTTATATAGACTAAATATTTAAGCGACATCTCCATTGTGTTATTGTGTGATACTAAGTGTTTCAAGGGATATTGTACATAAAATACTATAGTGATAAGAAAAAAAATTAAACGACTTTGAGTAATAAATTTAGAAAACATTAATAGTTCAATTAGTTAGTTCAACTTTCACTGAAACTTACTTATTTCTGTAAGAAAATTAAAAAAAAAAGTAATTTACATTCTAATAATCATATCACTCAGGTGATATGATTATTAATGTGTGTGAATGGAGGGTAGAGAATGAAAAAGGGATGAATAGAAGTGAGGGCATAACTCAACCCCCACTCGTTTAAGTAGTCTATAGCTCGGAGCAGGTGATGTGCTTGAAACTCCTTCTAAGTAATTCATTCGTTTATTTTGTTGGTCGTGACTTAGTCCACAGTTATTGCGCTAGAATATTCGTATTCTGCTGTGATCCACTAGTGTTATATCGTGATTAGCACTATTGCTGTTACTTTTGTTTTACTAATTAATTAATCTATTTTGTTCAATATGTAAAAAAGTGACATAGTTATACCACCACCTATCGAAGTTTAACGCGTTTACAAAATTGATAGATATAGAATCGAACTATTAAATTTATACGGGTCACACATACAAGTGTACGCACAGTTCGCTGCGGGAATCGTAGTCAAATAAAATTATTTTGATAATTTGAAAGATTGAATTTGTTTTTCATTTCTTATACCACAATTATATACTCTGATACGAAATACGATTACCTAGTCCTGAGATTGCTTGGCACTGGAAGCCCTCTACTAGTAGTGAGATGTTAGCTGTAGACTTTGGGCTGGTTTTGTCAGTTATGATAAGACCTCCGGACATGATGGAGTGACCTGAAGGTGTAGTTTGGTGACTACTGCAGCTCTTCGGCGAGTAGAACTAAGTGTACCGAGCTTGGGTTCGTTTTGTAAGTTGGGATGAGACCTTATCTCCGTTCTTGATGGAGTGAACTGAAGGTGATTCGCTGATTACCACTAGAACTCCCGTACTAGTAGCACTAGGTTTGACGAATTTGGCTTTATTTTGTTCCTAGTTCTACTCAGCGAAGAGTTCCAATCAGGAGTTGAAAGCGGTAAAGGTATAAGGGTATGTTACCGGTATAGAATTACAATACAGCTTCGATTTAAAGGTAAAACAAAAACGGTTAAGAAATATGGTTATGGTACTGTTAAAAAAGATTGATACATGCATTTTTTTTTTCAATATATTTATACCTCTATATTACTAATACATTTGTGCCGTAACTCGCTTCCCTTGGACCCACGCCTCACGCCGCCGCCGCCAGTGAGCTGGAGCGAACTGAGCGAGCGTGGCTCAATCCTCATACGCGTAGCGGATTTATGTGGGGTCCAAGGGAAGCGAGTTATGCCACATATTCCCAATGGCCAGACCGTAACTACGGTCGATAGTAGTTGATAAATCTCATTCTTCGGCCACTCCGCGTGATTTTCTCCTTGTTGACAATAGGTTCCGTAAGGTCATTGGATTCCGCGTCTTTGATTTGTTTGGCCATATACGCTGGTTTTAGTCTGTCAACAGAGACGTTATTTTTCTTTCCCCCTTATGTCTATAGTGAAGTGCTTGGCTTGTCTGTCTAGTACTTTGAAGGGTCCGTCGTAGGGTGGTTCGAGTGAGCTTCGAACGTGATCTTGGCGAAGAAAAACATGAGAGGATGTGTGGAGGTACCGTGGTATGTAGAGTGGCGTTGTAGTGCTGGTTTGTCATGATGTCTGCTTGGGAGTGAGTATAGCCATACGGGATCGTAGACGTGTTACGTACTCTGCGATGTCTGCCGTGGTGTAGTCGTCTGTTAGAGATAGGTATTGGCCTGGTAAGCTGAGAGTTTGACCACATACCAATTCAGCAGGCGTAGCTTGGAGATTCCCTTTCCATGAGTTGCGCATGCTCAAGAGAACCAGTGGAAAGGCTTCCGTACATTGCGATGATGTGTGGCATATGATCGCCGCCTTGAGTTGGCAATGAAGTCGCTCGATGATACCATTTGCAGCTGGGTGATAGGCGGTTGTGCGTTAGTGACGCGCACCAACAAACTTGGTGAGAGCTTTGAAGAGATGGCTCTCGAATTGGCGACCACGGTTGTAGTCACCAGTGCAGGACAGCCGAATCGGGCTATCCAGCCGGACACCAAAGTAGTTGCGCAGGTCTCCGCCGTGATGTCCACCACGGGGTATGCCTCAGGACATCGCGTGAAACGGTCAATGACAGTAAAGCAATTTCTGTAACCAGAAGACAGAATTACCTACGATGTCGAGGTGGATATGGGAAAACCTCGACGAGGGAGTGAGGAAATATGAAAGCGGGGATATGGTATGACGGGTGATTTTGCTCTTTTGGCATGACAAACATTGTCGAGACCACTCTCTACAATCTTTACGTGTCCCTGGCCATACGTATCTTTGTGAGACCAATCGCACAGTAGCTGAACTTCCAGGATGGTGTAAGCTGCGTAGTGTGTCATAAACTTGTTTCCTAAACTGGGGGAGTAACATAACGACGTGGTGGTTGCACAGAAGTATCGCAGTAGAGAGGTAAGTTACCATTCACAGTGTTGATCCTTTTCAGTAGCAGGGTAGAGCCATGAAGAAGTAGATTTTGCAGTTTTGGATCTTTGTCCGGAGCTCGTGCAAGATCGTTGTAGTTCAAAGCTGTAGTAATCTCCTCGACTCTAAAAAAGCGTCAGCAACTAAGTTTTCCTAACCAGGTAAGTATTTCGGGTCTGTCGTAAGTTGAGCAAAGTATTCAAGGTGTCTGAACTGTCTTGGGGTACATTTGTCTTTGCTCTTTGAGAAGACGAAGATAAGAGGAGTATGGTCGGTGAATATTGTAAATATTCTGGCCTCAACCATTTGACGGAAGTACTTGATAGCTAGACAGCCAGTAGCTCTCGGTCGTAAGGACTGTACTTCCTCTGTGGGTTGCTGAGCTTGTGAGAGTAAAAAGCAAGTGGTTGCCAATCCTTAGTTGTTGAAGCACGGCGCCTCTGGTAGTTTCAGACGCATATGTCACTATTGCTAGTTCTGCAGCTGGGTCCGGATGAGCGAGAAGAGTTGCTTGAGATAGTGATTCCTTACAGTCTTCGTAGGCTCGAAGTAATTGCGGAGTCATAACTATTGGATGAGACCCTTTGATTTTTGAGCCACTGAAAACGTCATTCAGCGATGCTTGAAGTTGGACTGCGTTAGGAACAAAGCGACGCTAGAAGTTTAGCATGCCTAAGAAACGTCTTAGTTCTTCGACCGTTTTTGGAACGGGGTATTGCCTGATAGTTTCGACTTTGGACTCTAATGGTTTCGTACCTACAGCTGACACGTGGTATCCCAGGAACGTGACTTCTGGTTTGCCAAGTATACACTTGGCAGTGTTTACTATGACGCCGAACTGCTTTAGGCGTTCAAAGAGTTGCCGCAGATGGTTCTTGTGCTCTTGGATGGATGACAAAACTACCAAGATGTCATCTATATATCCGTAGCAGATGTCGAGTCCTAGCAACACCTCGTCAATCTGTCTGGAAGGTCTGTGCTGGGGAATTCATACAATCCAAATGGAGTCGTGATCGCCGTTTTTATAATGTCATTTGGATTGACAGCAATCTGATTGTACGCCTTGACTATGGCGATGGTAGAAAAGACAGAACAGCCTGTGAGTTGATACGACAAATCGTGGATATGACGGATCGGATATCGATCAGTTATAGTTCTATAGTTCAGTGCTCTGTAGTCCCAACATGGCCTCCAACTATCGTCTTTTTTCTTTACCATGTGAAGAGGAGAACACCAAGCGCTTCCCGATGGTCTGACGGTCCCGCTGTCGTGCATGTCTGAGAACTCCTGCTTCGCAGTTTGCATGCGAAGTGGATCCAGGCGTCGAGGCTTACTTGATACAGGAGATCCTGGAGTTGCCCTGATATGGAGTAGAGTATTGTGTATGTATGATAAGTGCATACCTGGAGGGCGAGTTATCTCTAGAAATTCACGTAGTATCTGGTGAAATTCGGTTTCTCCGGTGACTGAATTCAACGAAGCGATGTCTTCCGTTGATACGCGAGCTACGGCGTTAACCGAGAGAGTAGTGACATCGTCTACTAATCGTTAATTCCTACAGTCGACGAGTAAAAATTATAGTGGCTGAGGAAGTCTACTCCAACGATTGGTCGTGTCATATCGGCTACTGCAAAATTCCATGTGAAGTTCCGTCTCAATCCTAGATTAAGGTGTAGCAATATTGGTCCATAGGTATGTATGACTGTGTTATTAGCAGTTATAAGGTCATACCTGGATTTTGAACAGGGTGTCTTGACTGCTGACCGGGGAAAAATACACAGGTCTGAACCTGTCTCCACGAGGTACTGCAATTTTTATGTCCGATCTGAGATGAATAAACGGCCTGTTGAAGAAGAGTAGTCGTTGGCCGCTACTCGCACCCACTACGACGACGACGTAGAACGACGCAAAACAAAGATTTACCCACTAAAGAACACCGATTCCTTCCAAGGATGATTCGCGAGGCTATTGAAATCAAAAAACATCCTAATTTATATAGAGAAGATGGCTGGGTGCTACCATCTGCTTGGGATCCTATAATAAATAAAATTAAATCCCAACCCAAGCATACAACTGCAAGACTTCAAGATACCATAAGTTCATACTGCATAGATCGGAACAAAAGTTAAATTTAAATCTATGGTAACCGCGGTTAACTATGACATATGGACGTTGAACATCTCAGTCCTGCCCGTGAACATGAGTGCTGTAAAGCGTTCGAAACGTCGAGTATTTAAAAAGTTAAATATACGCGATAAATTCCGTAAAAACTAGTATTATTTCAATGTGTAGTGTTCGCGTAAATATAAGAAATCATTATGATAAAAGCAGTGCGGGTGATCCGGTGGAGGCTTTTTGGGTTGGAATCTCCTCGAGGTGGATCGCGATCTTGAGTGTGAGCGGGAACGTTGTTGCCTGTTAGAGAGTAGAGTAGTGAGAAATGCTACTTGCCTCGTTAGTTTACTTATCTGCCTGGCCATGGTGTCACGGTTTTCCGGCGTGGTAGTATAGGTACTGGCAACATGGGGGTTCATCGGTGCGATCTCGTACACCCTGTCTGCGAGTACAGCTAGTTTCTCCAAAAATATGTCTGTTATCTGAGAAGCAATCACAGTTTGAACATTAAGAGGTAAGCGACTCGACCATAAGGTTTTCATAAAGTCTGACGCTGCAGATGCTCCTGCTAGATTCTGCAGGTGGCGTAAGAACTGCGACGGTTTCTGATCGCCAAGCTCTTCGCGGTTAAGCAGTTGCTGAAGACGCTTCTCCTGCGATGCTGAAAGACGACGGATTAGTTCCGTTTTCAACTTTAGGTACTTATCGGTTCTAGGTGGGTTGGTAATTATTCCCTTAACTTCCCTAGCGTATGAAGGTTCTAGTTGCGTGGCTACGTAGTAAAATTTTGTCTCGTCACTTGTGATTTTGGATAATAAGAACTGGACATTGAACCATAAAGCAGGCTTATCGACCAGGAATTGGGGTACCCTAATACCAACTCTCAAGACTTCTGTGGGAGTCAAATCTTTCTATTCGGTTACGTTGATTACACTTGGCTCGTCCATCATTGCACAATATCAAAAAATAATGATACTCTTATAGATCCCCTTTTACTAGGGATCCGCTGACACAAAGCATACAGTCGGCACTTTCTTAGTAGCTTCAGTACTTTCTTATTTCAATACTAGCAATACCAGTCAGTCCGTCATACACTCTCATCCGAAACACTCGCCTCTCAAATTCAATTCTTATTTTGTGTCTTTCTATAATTAAATCCAGTTGTAATTTCTAAATAGTTTTTTAAAAGACATTTCGTGAAGCCCCGTATAACATTGGTGGCAGCGGCGGGATCTATAAAAGGTTCTTGGTGCCTCTGAGGACTCAATTCTACAATTACTAGAACATTTTGTGTTGTGATCTCTATAAATACTTGCCGCTTAAAACTAGTTTCTTCGCTGAATTTCCGAAAACGATACCCGCCTGGCTGCATGAAAATTTAGGCTAGAACTTATACAACTGAAAGAAAAAAGAAAAGAGAGTAGAAGAAGAATACCATGCAGCATCTGCTCATCATCCGCAAACCGAGTCTACGAAGTCAACAGTGCTGCACACTTTCGCCCTTACCCGAAGCGGGTTTTCACAAACTCCGATTTATACTTACTCTCCAAGATGATCTAACCAAATTTTCTACAGCCTATCCAATTTCCAACGTCACCGCAGAAGAAACATGCGGAGCTCTAGTTCATTTTATTTTACAATTTGGAATCCCTAAATCAATAATCACCGATCAAGGAACATATTTTATGGCTGACCTTTTCAAACGCACATGTGAATTTTAAAAATAAGACAGATATGGTCTTCTCCATATCATCCCCAGACTCAAGGTGCTCTCGAAAGGAGCCATGCTTCGTGAACGAAAACCAAACCAATTGGCATAAATACGTCTATACGCCAATGTTAGCCTACAACAGTAACGTCCATACAACAACTCAGTTCACTCCTTACGAACTTCTGTTTGGTCATAAGCCGTATATTCCCGATGCTATTTTCGAATCAAGAAGTGACGTTACCTATCCTGATAACATTAAAATGCTTTAGCATCGACTAAAGATTTCTCTAGAAAAAGCTATATAATAAAATATACAAATTTCAAAAGAGAGATCTAAAACATACTACGACAGAAACTCTCGCACGGTCAAATACAAAATAGGAGATTACGTCTGTATCAAAAATCATCTTCGTCTTCGCAAAGCCCTCTCCCCTATTTGGAAAGGGCCTTACAAAGTTGTCAAGATCCACAGTAATAATACCCTTACTCTCCTTATTAACAGATGCCATGTTAAACACCACTACGACGAAGTAAAACTCGCTCATGAGATAAGTTCTTAAATATCAAAATTAAATTCTTTTTAAGATATATATTTTAACATTTACAATTCATTTATACACTTTTATTTTACATTATATACACGTTATTATACAACTTAGACTTAGTAACCCCATCACCAGTAACACCATCGTATTTTGTGCTACTATTCTTGCAACCGGCAATGGTCAATATATTGAACGCATCGACAAGAGCCCCGGTATATTATTCGACCCTGTTGGTACATTGAGAATAATTAATGATCAATTTCACATCGTTATCCCGGTAGACGTACATCCAATCCGACACCATTTCGAAAACATTCATGAAGTATTTAAAATAATCCAATTCCAGTGTCGTGAGAGTGCCGACATAGAGTATACTCAGTGTGAAAATATGTTACAACCACTAGAAGCACTTTACAACGACATCTTAAGAGATTACAATTCGATTTCCCACATTATTTTAAACGGTATGTCCAAGAGATCTGCCTGGTTCTCAGGTATTGGCACGGTATTTAAACATATTTTCGGTACACTGGATGAAGATGACGCTGAAAACTAAAATAAAGCTATTCATGCTCTATTTAGTAACGAAAATAAATTAGCCAAATCTATCAAAAGGCATATGTTAGTGTCTAAATCCGCTATTTCTAATGTTAATAAATTCCTGGAGGAATTAAATGACAATCAAATAAAGTTAAATAGCATCATTGAACTTTTATCTTCTACTGTTAAAAATGCATCTGAAATGTTAAACATACTCAGTTTCCAAACGAAACTATCCAATGTTTTAAATACTTTGTTATCTAATTTACTTACAATGTCCTTCAAAGTTGAAGATTTATTAAACTCAATTTTATTTGTAAAAACCAACACATTACATCCATCTATATTAAGCCCAACTCAAATGTATAATGATATAATTAGTAACCTAAGAATTATGCCAAAATACAAAGATTTTCCAATATCTCTAGAATTAAGCAACATTCGTACTTTAATTAACATTGCTGATTTAGTATGTTATTACTTAGACAATAAGCCTATTTTTATCATAAAATTACCTTTAGTTAATTGTTAGAATATAATATAAATAAGAACTTACCTTTGCCAACTCCACTTGCTCAAGATAGAGCGAAATCTTTTGCTATGATCATCCCTTCTGAAAAGTTTGTAGCGTTAAGTAAAGATAAGACAAGTTATGTTTATCTACAAGACATAAATAATTGTAAAAGTATCCCGACAAATACCTACCTTTGTGATGTTATAGATGTAGCTACAGCATCCAATAATACATAAATACATAAACACTCACGCCTGTCACCCAGAGGGGTAGGCAGAGACTACAGACTTCCATTTAGCACGATCCTGACATACCTTTCTCGCGTCTTCCACATCCATATACCTACGCATACATGCTCGTCGGTTAAGGGTACTCTTAATTTGGCCCATTTTTAGTATATCGCCAATTTGGTCGACAAACTTCCGCCTAGGACGTCCCTTTCCGACTCTTCCATTCACTTCTGCAACATATATTTGCTTTGTCAGTCTTTCCGCATTCATTCTTTCTACATGACCAAACCACCGAAGCATTCCTTTCTTAATCCTGGTCACCGCATCATCTTGCAAACCACACTCTTCTTTTATCACACAGTTTCTCACCCTGTCACTCAGATTCAGCCCTAACATACTCCTTAGCGACCGCATTTCTACAGCATTTATTCTACTCTCGTGCTTCTTCTGCCACACCCAACTTTTACTACCATACGTTAAAGTAGGGACTAATACAGCACTATGAATTGCCATACGTGCCTTTTCTTGACACATTCTGACTTTTCACAATAGAGTGTAGAGCCCCATTTACTTTATTTCTTGCATTCACTCGTCGTTCAATATCCTTATCATATCTCCCATCCCTGCTGAATACACATCCCAAATATACGAACTCATCCACTTGCTCAATTAACTCTCCTTCTATTCTTATTTCACATACCGTTTTGCTTTCATCTCTTTCAAAAACCATCACTTTCGTCTTACTTGCGTTCACTTTCATTCCCCTTTCTTTTAATGACCTGTTCATTAATGTAACCATCATTTGCAACTCGGCCGCCGACGACGCAAGTATGACTTGATGATCGGCGTACAAAAGGCATTTGATGGTTAACTCACCCATTCTTAACCCGCATTATTCAATTTTCAAATTTTCCAAACAGCTGTTCATAAATAGGTTGAACAGCCACGGGGAAGCTACACAGCCCTGTCTGACACCTTTATGGATGCCAAACCAGTCCGAATAGACCCCGTTGATTCTAACACAAGCACTGGAGTCCCTATACAGAGACTTTAATGCCTGTATCAAACCAGCGCTCAACCTAAATGCGTTCAACGTTTGTCATAACATATCTCTGTCCACTCTGTCATAAGCCTTATCCAATAATGTACCCTGTGAAATAGTAATTATGACGAAAGCCTTGACCGAGATAATTGTCCATTTAAACTAATTTCTGGTGATCTGGATATATGGCATAAGTTAAACAATAACAAATGGATTTTTGTTCAAACCAAACCCACTAAGTTATCTGTGGAATGTAGTAATAATTTAACCGAATACACTCTATCCGGTACAGGCTTACTCACCATTCCACCTGATTGCGTAGCTTTCCATAAGAATCTGAAATTAGAAACTAAGCTCTATCCTAGTATAAATGTTCCCGGAATATATTCGGATTTTAATATAATTAATGATAGTTATTGTAAGTTAAGAAACTTTAACAAATTTTCAGTTAACCTTACGTCTTCTATAAATGTAAAAACTTTGAATTTAGAAAATTTAAAATCTCAGATTATCAAACGACACCCTAGAATATCCAAATTTGTATAATGTTAGTTTCTCTATAATAAGTCTTATACAGAACTAGAGTACGAAACCTACCCAACTACAGAGAGGTGTAAGACGGGATGACGTTATATCCCCAATACTCTTTACTGCTGCATTGAAAGATGTTTTCAAGCTATTGAACAGCAGAGGTATTAACATCAATGGCGATTACTTCACTAATCTGCGATTTGACGACGATATAGGACTTATGGCGGAATCCGGGTAGGATCTAAGTACTATGTTCAATGACCTAAATAGTATCTCCCAACGGACAACATGCAGAGTGCTAGCAAGCTACGTCGTATTTTCTTGTATATTACGAAGAAACTCTAGTGAAGCTAATTGTTGATCTATTAGCGGATATTTCTGTTCTTTGTACTAAGAGATCGTGGATGAGTTGATAATTGAAACAGTGGTAGATGTACAATTTAAAATTACTACATCTTCTAACACGACACAGTTTCCAGTGGATAAGCACTTTAAATCAAGATGGCTAAGTAGTTTTCTATACGCGCCTTTAAATTGGCGTACATTTGAGTTGTCATTAAATCCACCTTACATCCATGGCTAGGATTTGCCTACGATGGGCATCACAGAGGATGGAATAAAAAGTTTCATATCCTGAATAACCACATCAGCGACAGAATCAGCAACAAGGTTGGGATCGTCCAGCGAGAAGCAAACCCGCTCCCAATGTCAGAATGGCAAAAAAGACCGCATCCTATCACAATTGGCCGACCTATAGTGCCAAACTTGGCGGCAACCCGCTGAGTGCAAACGCGACGTTAGTGTAAGTATCATCACACCCCGGACAAGACATTGGTCCGAAGAGCCTAGAGGGGAGTTGACGGAAACCTGATATCCTTCTAGATGACAGTTCAGCAGATGGTCCAACAGGGAAGGTGCATAATCCTCCACGTCTGGAAATCGCGTAGACGAAGTAATCAGCTGTGTAAGACCATATAACAAAGCGATTTCATAAGCAGATTCACCGCATGATCGGTTAGACGTGAACGTTTGGCGTGGTGGGCTTGATCACACAAGATCTAGCCCGGGGCATAAAGTAGTGTTCCACCTACGCTCAGGAAGAGTATGATAGCTTGTTCTTGGATGATCAGAGGGGATTCTCCGTCACCGGGTGTGTTGGTACCGTAATGGGGTAGTTTTTATTTTATTTCACTACCATGTTAAAGGGGGGGGGGAATTTGGTCTCCGGCCACCTACATTTACCAAGTGAAACGGAGAGGTAAACTACGCTTGTATTCTGTGAGTTCGTGGTTCCACCCCGGCTCGACCGGCCCATCCGTGCGTCAGTAAAAGCTGCTGCATGGCTACCTCTATCTACCACTGGCAAGTCAAGAGGATAGCTGCCATTGTGGTTCATTATGGCTCAGGCTTATAGCAGCTACCCATTCATATCTTATTAAAACATTCTTTGTTAGCCTAAAATCAAAAATAATTTTGTTAATAAAATAGTTAGTAACTACTCAAGAAAACAGAAACATCAGCGAGTTAAAAAATAAATATTTACTTGACTTCAATTTTATGTAACATAATAAAAAATACGACGGGTTGCACACCGGGAGTGCCGGCAGAAGTGAAAACTTGAATATTAATGTTGGGCATTTTTGATATTTTGGAATGATGAGGGCACTAGCACTGCACCAAATTATCAGCACTCCGAATAAATTGTTAAATTCTAAGGTTTTCACTTACTAATTTAGGTTACCACACTAATAAATAAATAAATGTATGTTTCTGAAATCCTACTATTAGCAACACTATACTTTAAGACTTCAAAATGGCGGAAATTGTGTAAATAAACATTTGTGTCCTGCAGTTTCTTCTGTTTTTGCCTGTTTTTGTGATCGCCGGTAAGTTCACGACTTTACATTTTATGATATATCAGATCTTTTACATATTTTATATTGAAACTACCGATTTCTCTGATATTTGAGATAGTTTATGAGGATAATCTGAAGAGTAGAATTTGAGGTTATGGTGATAAATTGGTAAAATACGCGGTGCTGATTAATGGATCGAATATTTTGTAAATTCCAAATTATCAGCACTGGTGCTGATAAATGGAAAAAGTACATAAATACGAATTTCATACTTTTTAATGTAAACTGTGTTTATTTTATGCATATATAAGCTTATGTAATTCATTTTGTTTTGTAAAAGTAGTTTATACTATCAAAATCTAAATCTTAGCATGATGCTGAAACTATATTTACCATTTTTCAGCATGGTGATGATAACTGGATCAGAAACTTGCTGATAAATTGGTTTTCATAGAATTTCATCATCTCTTTCCTTTTTCAGAACCATTTCTCCACTTACGATGAATCCAAAGGAAGAAAACAAACCAAATAAACGAAAAATGTACACAAACGAAAATATAATAAAAGCCTTGGATGCAGTAAAAAAAGGTATGTCCAAAAAACTGGCCTTAAAGACTTACAATGTGCCAAGAGGGATTATCCAGTAGCGGTTAAGAAAGCTGTGCAAGGATCTACCAGGTCCTAGGCCAATACTGTTGATAGAAGAAGAAGGAGTTTTCGTATAGTGGGTTGTAGATTGCTGTCGGAAAGGATTTCCAAAAAGAAAATCTGATTTACAATTAAGTGTAGCAAACTTTTTAAAGAAGTCAGGAAGAGAAAACCCCTTTAAAGATAACATACCTGGAAAAACATGGTATGACCTTTTTATGCGCCGTCATCCAGAACTCAGCGAACGCACTGTCGAAGCTGTCACATCAGCCAGTGCTAATGTGTCAGAAAAAGACATCAAAGGTTGGTTCTACAAAATTGAGATTTATCTTAACGAAAACAACCATTTTGACATCTTACAGAACCCAGCTCATGTTTTTATTGGAGACGAATCTAACTTTCAGTTATGTCCCAAAAATGGTAAAATTAAAAATGGTAAAGATAAAGCCTTAACAGGTAAAGAACTATTTTTCACAATAATAAATAGGCTTAAATTAGCACGAACTCTTAAAGTGCTGATAATTGGGTACTTCACCCTAATTTTGCACGAATTGCTTTAACTATCACACACGAACATTCGCGCAAGCGCCCTGCGCTGCCTTAACGAAACAGCAGGCACAGGCATACATTTTCGCTGCGCCGTAGAAAGAGAGGAGGATACTTCCTCCCCTACGCCGCGCCGGCTGTCTCTCTCTCTCCATCCGTCTTATGAATTTTCGATCAGGTTCACGTATCCTGACGCGAGTTTAACATTTTTTACCCATTACAAACAAGTGTACAACGCCGCTAAAGAAGTTTTCACTTCAAAAATATGTTGACTACATAGTATTTTTCTATAACTTAACCTGAAATTAACACCCATATCTTAAACCATTAAAAATAAGAAATACTGTCAACATTAATCTATTACGTATGTAATCTCGGAATATTTTAAATTAAATTCGGTCCCGAATTATTTTTAAAATTGTGTTGTAATGACAAAATAAAATATAGTTAAATAAGTGTTTACTTGTGAAACGATATTGGTTCAGATGTTTTGTTAACTTTAGTATTATTTTAGCACAATTTAATTACACAGGACAGCATTTTGTAGTCAAGTTTACTGTACGACGCCTCGCGAACTACTGACGAAAATGAGCGTAGTTTGATGCATGTGTTGGCGTGAACGCGTGTGTCTAAATTTAAAGGAGCGGAGATTTTTGGCTTCACCTATAACAAAGACCACCTTTCCTATCTACCTTTTTTACTTCATCTGAGACGCTTCCTAAAATATCGCCATTTATGACGTACACGGGAAGAGATGCGGTATTTTTGGTTTCTCAAGAAATTTATTGAAGTTGGTGTTAGAATAATATACAGTACACGCTATTGAACTGTTAGATATTTCAAATACAGACATAACAAATTTTGTGTCCTTTCAAATTATTGTCTATATAAACACTATTATTTGTTAGTAATTACTTATATTATTTTTCAGAAACGTTCTATATAAAACAGCTTCATAAGTATGGTTTCAAGTAGATAGAAATATCAGTTATTTTAAATATTTCATTAACTCTATACATTATTTTACTGATTTATTTCATACCTAAAGAATTTTTGTGTCAAATTAGACCGAAACTACATATTAAAACCCATTTAACCCAATGTAGTACTGGTATAATGCTTTTGAAACCATTGTTGGACTCAGACGCCGCAGTAATTTAGATTTGTATCAGTGACCAAACGACCATGAATCTCGTGTTATTGCCTTCCGTTACAAAGTGACTTGCGATCCTTAATGTTTAAGATCCTTAAAGTTTTAGTGCAGGCTTATAATACATGCATAGAAAATAATTCCTAGCGATTCATCATTCTTAACTTCCCGATATGACAAGTACTAATTACTTGTACTTGTACTTCGCGCATGGTGTTTTCTTTTTCTTTAAAAAAAAAACGTTACACGACGCACTAGGTATTGTGTAGGTGTAGGTATTTTGTATTGTGGATGCAGTTTACATACACAAATTTCACAAGTTACAACCAGATCCTGAACAATTATCCGGATAAACGATTATTTGTAGGCCATACAAACGCAAACAATGCCTATAACGTCAGGACCGTAACTTATTGCTAAGCCACTGCGCTACGGGGTCATCTTTCATTTTTCAAGAAATTCGTAAGTGAAACTTTTAAACATTACCTATGCAATCTTACATCTGTGAGTAATTGTCGAACATGACTTATGGTAAACTACTTAAACGACAATTTCTGATCAACGAAACTGTACTTCAATGGTGTAGAATACTGAAGTAATTAGTCTAAAATCATGAAGTACTTAGCTAATGAAGGGATTTGATCGAGTATTCTAGAAGCCCGTGTAGAGATTTGTATAACCTTTCATGGAGATCCTTCTTTTTCCAAACAGTATCTCTGCCAGAAACTTTGTACTTACTATTGTTACTGATAAATAATTTACTCTACCTGGTAAGCCAACTTCGTTTTGCCTATTATTAGGACTCACAAGGCAATAATTAGATAAACATTTTAATTGTTACGTTGAAATCTTCATCGCCTATTTTCCATCCTTTGGAATAGAGCTTCCTCTTCAAATTTATTTCAGACCACACCTGATTATTTTTATAGAATAAGGGTGACAAACCAGCACACAGACCACCAGATGGTGAGTGGTTGCTGTGGCCCAAAGAAACCTACATTTATCCTCGATTAAGAATCAAAACGCAGATGCTTTGCCAACAGTGAAGCCTAAGATGCAATGCCTCGTTTCCAGTAAAAAAGGTCTCCGGATCGCTACATTCAACAGATCTCTACACTCACCATACGAAACACAGCAGTATTAAGCTGCTATTTTACGCTGGTATTCTGTGAGAGCGTGGCCCTTCCCCGGTCGAGTCGACTCATTCATGTTTCACAACAATGATACAGCTGCAACGAGGCTCTACAATATATGTAGTAATTTACAGGTTATTTAATTTAAAAAGACAAACATTTAAATATCTTTAAGGAGAATCGGCAAATAAATTTAAAAAAATAAAACAAGCGTCGAGTCTCACGAGTGTGACCTGATAACCGTTTTGTTTTTTTTTCCGGTTAAATACACAAAATAACTGCAAGAGATGATGAAAATATATAATTACTTCGATGGATTTTGACTGTAAACTTTAAGATTAATTAAATTATCCCAATTCTAGTTAAGTTTTTATGTTTTTAGACAATTTTAATTCATAGAGCCTCGTGGTAGCTAAGATGGTTTGCGCTCGCTGTAAATTTCACAGTACGCGAGCAACCCGGGTTCGATCCCAGCCGGCACCAATGACGTTGTTAATTGGAATATTAAATGCTTATATACTACGTGCCCGATGGTAAAGGAAAACATGACATGCTTGAAAAATATTTCGAAGTCATGTGAAGGTTGCCAACACGCATTTGGGGCAGTGCGGTGAACGTTTCCTTGCCATAACATATGTACATACCCTCTCAGAAATGAGAGGAGGTCTGTGCCCAGCAGCGGGACGTATAAGGGCTGTAATTTTAATATTTTTTTCCTTTTCTTTTAGACAGTTTGATTGTGAGGAAGGTTTTACACAAAGGAGTTGAACGAATCTCAACATATAGTTGCTTCCAAAAAACTTTGCTGGCCATAGATTCAAACAAATGTCGCCAGAGAGTCGTTTGAATAAACTCAACTACCTGATTTATACACAAACTTTGAAAAGTTTCCAGTGCTTTAAAACATATGCGTCGTACAAGTTTATTTTTGTACTTACATTGGAGAAATATAAGTCAGGCTATTTTGTGTTTTATTTACCAAAAAAAACAAATATAAAGTTAATTTTTATTTTATAGATATTATTTCTTTATTTTTTTTAACTTGTGAGTTTCTTAGTAGGAAAGTATTAAAAATTTATTTACTCGTATAGAAAGTTTTAAGTAAGGATATAAAAAAATTATAATATTATTTTCAAATTTAAATTAATTATTAAAAGTGTTTCGTTGCTGTAATGTTAAATGTGGGACGTTTTGTACTCTTAATGTCCATCTGCCTGTCAAGCGTTGCAATTATGGTCAATACAATTTAGAAAGAGGCATAATATTTTACCAATTGTTACAGACCAATATGAAATTGATACATGTGTACTCATTAAAAAAGCACAAATTTCTACAAGTTAAGTCAGAAGTTGATTTCCAGGCATCTTCTTCATTATAACATGCACAGCGTTATTTTGTAGTACCATTTATTACAAAATGCTATTGATGCTATTTATTTTTAAGAGGGTAATAAGTTGGTTGTCACGCAAATCGTCAATCAATTGCTTATGAAAGCGCCGCTTGTGTTAAAGTCAAAGTAATTAATTTATTACTAATTTCCTGTATCAATTTCGTTAATACTTTCTTAATCATATTTATAGCAGCAGCCTTCAAAAAAGTGTAACAAATACAAAAACTTGTATTAACTAAAGTCAAGACAGCGTAAAGCTCCTACGGCTGCAGTCTTTAGAAATTTCACATCTTTTCGTCGATTTGAATTATATTTATAAGAATCAATGATGGAAAAGCAACTTGACAGTAGCAAGTAGTAAAGAGGAAAGGGAAGTTGGGAAATTTTACATATTTGAAACCTTTCATATATTTTTGCTTTATTTATAATATATGCATTAAATAATTAGGTCAGTCCAATATTGACGTAACTAAGCAACTTAATCATTCGTATTTACACTCTTGAACATTCCTTTCTTTCATTCATTCGTTTCATTCACAATTTTGTACCCCATTTTCGTCAGTCATTTTTCTTTAATCATATTTAACTTTGTTACGAAACACTCCTATTAAAACTTTAATTGTTATATTCCTTTCTTTACTGTTATTTATTATTTTCCACTTTATGTTAATATTGTCACAGATCATTTTCTCATTTATTTTCTGATACTTGTTATTTTTTTCTATATTAAACACTGTTGTGGTTTATTTTCGTGTACCTGTTCATGAATTGCATGTTACTGCCTATGTTTATTTAAGGATGTGCATCATCCATGAGAAAAAGTCTGCTATTCACTGTATAAAGATTCATGTTACATTTAACTTATTCAGATTAGTTTATTGCCTTTAGAAAAAAATTGTTATTTTAACTAAGAAATATATATGATTGATTGATGATAAACCATGGTAAATTAAAGAAAAATTTAATCCATCATATTATTATTTCATTCATTTATCAGTACCTACTAATAAAAATAATATAAAACAATAATTAAATAAAAGTGAATATAAAATCGTCCTGTGATTGAATATAAACATGCTACATAAGTGCTTAAAACGTAATTTAATTTGTAATATTTTCACAAAAACATAAAACAGAATAGACAAGAAAATTTGTACAAAAATTTGCACAAAATTACACCTGAACAAAAAATACTTATTTAAAAATTAAAAAAACAATGAAAATAAACAACCAAAACAAATATATTTTTTTACAAAATAATAATATTTTTATCGATCTTCAAGCTCTAATCCCTATCAATAGATGGCGATAGCATCGTTTTAGAACGTGGTAACGATGTGTTTTTTCTACTAACTAGTATAAGGTGAATGGTGAATTAGCGCTTCAACCTGTACAAACACCTTCACTGTTAACGGATATTTGACTACACTTTGCCTTTGTTTGTTTGCTTACGAATTAAGATTTGCTACCTGTTTCGGATTATTTGCTTAATTTTTGTCTTTCTTACAACCACTGTTCAAACTTGATTTGAATTCGATTTACTTTGTGATTGGGTATTGTTGATAGAAGTATTTTTTCTCACTGAAAAAATGACTACAGGAACTCTTAATATTAAAGGCAAAATGGAAAAACATACTGTTGCGCGCCTAAGTTGACGTCAGGTACCTGGCACTAGCGCCATCTAGTGACGGGGACCAGAGTAAGGAGGGCTTCCTAGAAAATGTCAATCTTGATCTTTAGACCAACAACGCCGTCTAGTTTATTATATAGTACACTGGAACTTTCTGCGTCTGGTTGTTCGGCGCCCGTATTTACTGGAATATTCTGGATGGTGTAAAAGGTGTATTCAAAGCCGCCGCAACCCGCTATCGGGGCAGTATTGAATTTGGTGAGACAAGCGAAGCCTCGGAGCGAAATAAAGTGAATCAGTGTGATTAATTATTAGTGTTTAAACTTTTAATTGGTGATCGGTAATAAAAGTGTAAAGGACAATGGCGAAATAATATATCAAATATTTTGAAGCGTCTTGAGTTATAATTATTATAGGACGTAATCAAAAAAATTATTGCATTTTATCAAATGAACATCAAAATTAGTAAAGGCCGGAATAAAAATCACTACCTTTTTTGGGGACTTAATTGATTGTAATCAAATGGATATCGCTTCTGTCACTTAGTGTGACCAGTTTATAATTGTTTCAGTTTCATAGTTATAGGAGTAAATCATTTTCACCTCATCTTGTTGCATCTGGTTTACGATAAAATAATATAATTATTATTATAATATCATTTAAACAAAAGTGACATAAGATTATTTAAAAAAAATATCTCGTATTTGCTAAAGCACCCTCCACATTCACGCCGTGAACACCCGTGAAAGGTGTGAACCGCGAATGTGGAGCTTTCACGCCCGTTCACGGGCTTCGCGCCTTTTTACGCTATGTTCCCCGTTCAGTGTCGGTATTTTGTGACCGCTTCAAAGGGTTTACGATGCGTAAACCTCCCGTGAACGCAAGCGCATCCACACTCGCGCGTGAAAACAGTAACGCGCGAGACTCGTTGCTGTGAGGTTGTGCTTATTTGTATTTTTTTACGGAGGACGGTGCGTCAAAATGAGCGTCAGTTGGACGAACGAGCAGGAACTCTTGTTGATCGAGTATTATCATGCCGAACCCATTTTATGGGATGCTAAACATAAAGATCATAAAAATAAAATGAAAGTGCATGACGCTTGGATACGAATAAAGGAAATAATGAATATTATTTTATTTTATTTTATAGGATAGGGTGACAAACGAGCACAAAGTCCACCTGATGGTATGTGGATGCTGTATTCTATAGACATCTACATCTATCCTCGATTACGAATCAAAATGCAGATGCTTTGTCACCCGTGAGGACTGGAATGGAATGCCTCGTTTCCAGTAAAAAGGGTCTCCGGTTCTCTACATTCACCATACGAAACACAGCAGCATTAAGCTACTATTTTACGTGTGGTATTCTGTGAGAGCGTGGTCCTTCCTCGGTCGAGCCGACCCATTCGTGCTACAACTATACTACTAATATAACTGCAGCATGGCTCTACCACAAAAAGCGTTGAAGTGACTGAAAAAAAAAAAGAAAGTGTAATGTCCAGTTATAGAAATTATAAGAAAAAGGTGAAGGATTCTGAAAGGAAGTCTGTAGCAAGCAGCGACAAAATTTACAAGCGCATTTGAATTGCCTTTGACGTGATCGATGCTTTTCTAGAAGAGAGCGATAATTGTAAAAAAAAAAACTACAAATACAGTTTTTTTATCTTTTATATACTACACGTAATTGTCGTGAGCCAAAGCGTATAGCGTCACGGCATTAGCAGTGCATATTTCAGCGTCCATTCTCGACGAGCGCGCGAACTAAACTGCGAACGATTGCGAATGTGGAGGGATGTGTTTTTCACAAAATTACGGCGTGGTCGGGTGACTGATTGCTCCTAGTACTGTAGCAAAATGACTAGTCCTTATTAGGGACTTGAAAAGGAATATTATGGTGGCGTGTGTGCTGCTTCACGAGCAATTGGTCTGAGGTAAACTTGGACTCGCTAACCGATGTGTCCTAGACATATCATCTTAGTGCCGGTGGTAAGCGGGTTTGTTGTAGCAATACGGCTTTCCCGTGGACATCGCACACCCATACCGTTTGTGGGCGGCGTAGTAGCGCATAGCGATGCGTCGTCTATATTTCGGATTGGGATGATGAGTGTGTTTGGTAGCACTTTTAAGTGTAACAGGCATACTCATCTTCATGTCTTAGTGCATTAGGGCTATGATACGTGGAGTTTTGTTCATTGGCGTCTTAGTAGCGTGCTACTATGATACGTTGGTGATATTTTTTATATAACAACAATGCCAACTTTGTTACCAAAGTCGATAGGGATCATGTGGGTGTGTTGTGAGGGTGCGCCACCCGTATGATAGTTGCATTGATGCTTACTGCTACTTGCGGTATTGCGTCTTGTGATGGATCTGCGGGTGTGCTGCGCCTGATTCGACGCATTCTTGTGGTTCTGGTCGATGGAGGTATACAATTAACATCTTAGTGCCGGTGGTAAGCGGGTTTGTTGTAGCAATACGGCTTTCCCGTAGACATCGCACACCCATACCGTTTATGGGCGGCGTAGTAGCGCATAGCGATGCGTCGTCTATCTTTCGGATTGGGATCAGTGTGTTTGGTAGCACTTTTAAGTGTAACGGGCATACTCAACTTCATGTCTTAGTGCATTAGCGCTATGATACGTGGATTATTGTTCATTGGCGTCTTAGTAGCGTGCTACTATGATACGTTGGTGATATTTTTTATATAACAACAATACAAAATTTGTTACCAAAGTCGATAGGGATCATGTGGGTGTGTTGTGAGGGGGCGCCATCCGTATGATAGTTGCATTGATGCTTACTGCTCCTTGCGGTATTGTGTCTTGTGATGGATCTGCGGGTGTGCTGCGCCTGATTCGACGCACTCTTGTGGTTCCGGTCGATGGACGTATGCAGGTGGTGATGTCTGCTGGGATGTATGGGGGACCTTGGGATGGTGTAAGCCCGACGATAGTCGTATTGATACTTGTTGCGTTCTGCAGCGTTGCGTCTTTGCGATGGTTGTTTGGTGGGACGCTATTCTCAATGGCGCTCTCTGCGTCTTGGTTTGACTCACACCTGAGTAGCTTTGCCCAAGTCGGGTCCCTTTATTACGGGGCTGCAGACTGTCTGCCCTCCACGATGTTTTATATAACAACATAATATTATATCTCTGTAACTTTCCCACCTTTGAATGATTGAAGGCAACTTGTTGGTGGGTGAGACAAACATGATCGAAAATGCATTTACTCAACGTCAGTGACACAAACCCTTTCTGATTGCGAATTATTACTCTTATCTTATAACTGCCTTTTGGCTATATCTGCCGTTGTATTGGTTGGTGGAGCATATGTGTCGACCTCATGCGGGTGGAAGCTGGCGGGAGGATCTGAGGAGACTCTCAAGGCTGCGGCCGAAAGCCGCACAACGTGGGACCCCATTCCCTTGAGGTGAGCGGTAGACTCATGACACGCTCTGCAGCTAGTAGCCGTGCTGATCATGCAATTGGTGGTGATGCCATACACTTACATCACGTCTGCAAGAGCGGCGGTCTGGCAGGTGGTGGCGCTCACGGAGGGTTTACGGCCAGTGTGCCTATTTGCCTAAACCGTGTGACGTACATTCACTGTGGCTGGATTCGTTCGTATTCTGTATGGCGTTTACATGCATTGATATGCGCGACTTCGGTCGATGTTTGTGCTTACGCACTAACAAGGGGCCAAGCCTCTTTTACTGGTTCGCCAGTTATTTTGCTGTGGACTACGGTCCAGTTCCCGAATTAGCGTTCCCTTTGGGGGGAGTGCATCAAAATGGTTGGCGCTCACCGTGCACGGCGTGTGTGGGGCCGTGTGCCTCCCCTACATTTTTTAATAAATGTAGGAGAGCGAAGCCCTTGTATCGGGTATTTTGTATAAATATATTTTGAGCCTTTTCCGAACGGGAAGGGATAAATAATATTAAATTAATAATATAAACCTGATACAAGTGGAATTGGGACGTTTTATGTTCTTAACCTTTCTCGAGCCCTGTCTTCGTGAACGGGGTTCACTTAGCTTATAAGGCACTACCAACAGCTTTCAATTGCTCTAGCGAATATTCAATCTTCCAAAAGACACCTAAAAGAACTAAGTTACTAAACAAACACAACGTTAATAAGGGTCCTAACTAAGACGATCACGCCAAAATATTACAAACGGCCTATTATTAAACCTTTAGAAAGATCATTTAGAAAGATCAACACATATTTTATTTATCCTGGTCACATATATATAAGTTTTATTATATAGGGGAACTAATTATATTCAATATCATACATATTTTTATTTTCATATAGAGAAAAAAATACCTGGTCGAACAGGAATCGCAGAGCACTGCTGTAGTTGTTTAGTTGGTCGGCGCACATTAGGCTGTTACGCATATGTCATGACTTTAGTTTGGTATTTAGGATGGACCAGACATCAGCAACATATTTCAGCACCGGCAGAGTTTTTAGATGGTGTAATTATAAGGGAAAATGATGATGAATAAATGTTCTACAATTAATTTCTTGTTTTATTTACCTTTGGTCGAATAATATTGATAAATAATTTCAATCCAATGAGGGCTAATATTCTTCCATTCACCAGATGTCGCCTGTTGACACAAGCAAAGTTTTTTGTTACACAATGTAGTTTAATCGAGAATTTAGGTTTAAATAAAAGTTTATCAATTTCTGTAGTATTATATTAATACACAAAACAATGCCTCAGGCGTTTATTCTTTAATTTTTTATACCTTTTTCACTCTTTTTTTTAATGGTCAACTTTTATGAATATCTGTGGTTTGGTTTTAATCAAATTGATATAAAATATAACTAATAGTGCATAAAGAAACGTTAACCTTTACATTTTTCGAACAAATTGAGTTCCCGCTATGAAATCTGTCAAATATTACACCTCATTTGTAAGAAGCGCCGCTCTGGTGGCAGAAAAAGTCGTGGATGGCCCTGCCCTCATTATCTAGCTCTAAAGTGGAACTTGTACTATGGCTAAACATATTTTGAATTCTCTGCAGTGAATTCCTTAATAAGCGAGTAAATTCCTTAATAGGGAGTTTAAACTGTTCCACAAGTTGATTACTCAAAAATAACTTTGAAACAGTAATATACCCAATGGTGAATAATTATTAATTAAACATTAATATAAGATTAAATTATTGAAATCCTTTAGGTAAAAAACTCATAAATTGATAATAAATCTTGAACTATTTAAGTGATATAATGTCCATAACCTACAAATCTTCAAAGTCTCGTAACAATTATTCCCGGCCTCGTCGATAAAAAAATATTCGACAAACAATCTCAGGGAGAGATAGTGAATGACTTTTGATATTTTTGATGTAAAGACGCTTCCAGATTACGTGACATAAAAATTTGTATGGGCGTTCGCCATTGTTATTTTGGTAAATCAATCGGCAGTTTACATAATGATTTCTTATATTTACGCGAACACTACACATGATTAAAACTACTTTT
Organism: Parnassius apollo; assembly: GCA_907164705.1. Classification (NCBI taxonomy): domain Eukaryota; kingdom Metazoa; phylum Arthropoda; class Insecta; order Lepidoptera; family Papilionidae; genus Parnassius; species Parnassius apollo. The sequence continues at coordinate 1,730,817 of CAJQZP010001188.1, read as the reverse complement.
AATCATGTCCCCCGTGACCATGGGTGCTGGAAAGCGCCCGAAACGTCGGGAATTAAAAATAAAAGTAATTAAAAGCAAAAATAAACGCGATAAAATCCGTAAAAGTAGTTTTAATCAATCGGCAGTTTTTATTGTCACGAACCCTAAACTCGTAACAATTGGTGTCAGAAGTGGGATCAAATCATGCCAATTTTATCTAAGAAGGAAACGGAGGGTGTCCGTACCCGAGGTCAACGCCAGCAGGAGACGGACCAGAGAAGATTTGGTGGTGCAATGCCGCAGACGACCGAGGGCCAACTGCAAACAACGGAGGCTGGCCCGTCAGCAGCTCCTACATCAAATGAAGGAATTTGCGAGGAGAAAGGAGCTTGGCGAGCACCTGAATTAGGTGCTCTCATGATGATGTTGCAGGAACAGGCCCGACAGCAGGCGGAACAGGTACGCCGATTGGAAGAAAAGCTGCGGGGCGGACCAGAAGAACAGGCCCGCCGACAGGACGAACAGGTCCATCGGTTGGAAGAGCAGATGCAACGGGGGCAGGAGAAACAGGCCCGTCGGTTAAAATAGCAGCTCAAACGCGATAAGGAAGAGCGGATGCTCCTCATGAAGGACATTCACGCTACCTTCGGAAGAGAGATAAGGGAGGTGAAGGATAAGGATGCTCAACATGAAAACCGCCTGTCGGAAGCTGAAACCCGAGTCGACCAAGTGAACAATCGGGTTGACAACGTAATGGCTGACATAAAGAAATCACCGTACAAGTCAAACTTTCGGATGGAACTACAGCTCCCGTAGCTACAACACCTTCGCTACGTGGGTTCAAGGTGCCACAGTTTGACGGGACTTCTTCCTGGTCAGCGTACAAAATCCAGTTCGAGGCTGTTATAAAGGCGAACGCCTGGAATAAAAGTCAGGCCATGACTGCTCTCACACTAGGCCACCAGCGCGACCAGGTCTTAACAGTTCTAGAAGCTCTCGGTGAGGAAGTGACTTATGAGCAGCTTCTTGTGGCATTGGAGGCAAGATATGGCGACGATCACCTGGAACACGACTTTCGTGCGCAGCTTAAAGATCGCGTGCAGTGCATCAACGAAAACCTGCAGCAGTGGGCTCTAGAGGTGGAGAAGCTGGGTAGAAAAGCATACCGGTCTGTACCTGCGCTCATTGAAGGGAATTTGGTGCAGACATTCATCGACGGCATCCGCGACCTTGAAGTCGGAGCTGCTGTGAGGCTCGGGCACCACGATACGCTTAAGAATGCCTTGGCCCATGCACTGGAGGTGGAAGCCGTTTGGCAGGATCTTCGTTCCCATCGCGTCAGGAAGGTTGCAGCAGCTAGAGCAGTTCGCGACCACAATAAAGGATACAGCCCTAGGTGCTACGGCTGTGGGGAAAGGGGCCATCTTCGATCCAACTGCCCTAAGCGAACCCTAGAAAGGGAAGGTGTACGATCTCAGAAGGGAAGTGCGGCTAACATCACCATCCAGCGGCAGCAGAAATACTTTACTATCGGACACTGCAGCGGGAAATTGCGAGGCAACACATATGCATTGTCATTAAGACCTTATCCTGATGATTGCGATAACAGTACTAGGCTACTACTAAGAGGGTAAGGAAGTGGTGAGGATACTCAGGACAGACCACCTCAGCAACGAGTGGAAAGACAGCTTACAACATGCACAGCAGGAAGATCCGGACATCAAGCCGATACCAGATGTTCTACAGCTGTACCATAATGATTGTTCAGGAGGCCATCTGGGAGTTAAACGAACTCTACTGATGATCCGAGAACGGTTTTACTGGGTCCACCGACGAAATGATGTCGAGGACTGGTGTCACAAATGTACAAATTGTGCGGCTGTAAAGGGACCTCAGATTCGTAGTAGAGGTGCATTGAAAATGTACAATGTTGGTGCACCATGGGAGAGAATAGCCATTGACGTGGCGGGGCCGTCTCCGGAGAGTGAAAGCGGTAACAAGTATTTCATGATTGTGATGGATTACTTCACTAAGTGGCCAGAAGTCTTCGCTATTCCAAGAAGCTTCAACAGTTGCAGATAAACTAATTCATGAAATCTTCTGTCGTTTTGGAGTACCTTTAGAGATTCACAGCGATTAAAGAAGAAATTTTGAGTCTCAAATATTCCAGGAAACTTGCCGAGTTATGGGTACTCATAAAAAAAGAACGACTTCTTATCACCCGCAATCTGCTGGAATGGTAAAACGATTTAATCAGACATTGGAGTGGTACTTAGCAAAAGTTGTAGACAATCGGCACGAGATTGAGAAAAGCACATACAACCGTTTTTGTTATATCGAAGCGCTGTTCACGAAAGTACATCAGTGACACCAGCTTTCGCAAACTTTGGAAGAGAATTAACTAATCACCGGGATACCACCTGATACCCTACGCAGTATAACCGATTATGCAAATGACTTGCGCAACAAAATGAATGACATTTATGAGCACGTCAGACAATCGGGCCAGCAAATGTCCGAAAAGATGAAAACCCGGTATGATCGCAAAATGAACAACAAAGGGTTCGACGAAGGTTCACTATTGTGGTTGCCCAATCCAGTCCGCAGCAAAGGGAAATCTCCTAAGCTTCAAGCTAAACGGGACGGCCCGTACCGGATTGTGTTCAAGATCAACGATGTAACCTACCGGATACAGAAAGGCGCAAGAGGGACGCCTAAGATCGTCTATGTGGATCGCCTGGCGCGTTATTATGGGGCCGATAATGCTCGGGACGAGCATATCTTAGGAAGGGAATATGTTGCGCGCCTAAGTTGACGTCAGGTACCTGGCACTAGCGCCATCTATTGTCGGGTAACAGAGCGAGGGGAGCTTTCCAAAAAATGACGAGACTAGTCTTTCAACCAACAGCGCCATCTAGTATGTAATTGAAGAACTAAGCTTTCTAGAAGCCCTACACTCGAACTTTCTGCCCCGGGTCGATTGGCGCGCGTATTTACTTGATTATTCTGGATGTTTCGGTGTAAAAGGTGTAATTAAAGCCGCCGCAACCCGCTATCGGGGCAGTATTGAATTTGGCGAGATAAGCGAAGCTTTGGAGTGAAATAAAGTGAATCAGTGTGATTAATTATCAGTGTTTTAAGTTTTAATTGGTGTTAGGTAACAAAAGTGTACATTTTGGTAATTCAATCGGCAGTTTTTATTGTCACGAACCTCAAGCTCGTAAGAATACTGTCGTCTTCATTCTGTAGTCTGTTGTTTTGTATACTGAAGAAAGGGGAATGCCCACTCTTCATAGACACTTTGGCCATGGGTGCCCACATATAAAAGTATATAGATATGATAATATGCAATTAAGAGAATGAAATGGCAAAGGAATTGATTTAATAAAAGTCGGGATTTTAAAGATATATAAGTATTTATTTTCACAAATACAGTTTTTTAACAACTACTTTTATCAATTTTATCGCGTTTTTTTGTTTGATTTTTTATTCCAGACGTTTCAGTTGCTTTCCAGCACCCATAGTCACGGCGGACTGAGGTGACTGACGTCCTAATGTCAGTGTTAACCTGGAATACCTTCAGATTTTTAATTTTTCATTATGGCCTGATCTACAGAATGAACTTACTGTGTCTTGAAGTCTTGCAGTGGTATGCTTGGGTTTAAAAGGGTCCCAAGCAGGTGGTAGTCCACCTGCTTGGGACCCTTTTATTGATTGATTGGGGTTGATACTAACCAAGCCTCCTTGTCTATTTAAATAAGGTTTTTTATTTCAATATTCTCACGTATTATCCTTGATAGGAATTGATGTTCCTTCGAGAGGATTTGTGGTCTAAAAAATCTGATTTATATATTATGATCACAAACTGCAAACTTCCGTGAACTTTAAATGCTTCACGTCAATTATATGTACTTTTACGCGGATTTTAATTGTTCTTTTCGTTTGCCCTATATATGAGAGACCACATTCACAATCAAAGTACACTCCGGTACCTTTTAGAAGAATATGACACTTTATTGATGGTAAGAACTCACTAATCTTCTTCAGAGGCTTGTAGAATATTCTAATAGAAGCTCGCTTTAAGATGTAGCCAATCTAGTCTGAGACACTCCTGACATATGTTAGTACTGCACACGCATGACTGTGGCCGGCTTCACTCGGTCACTGTGACGTAGGCGCGGGACCCGAAGCTTGTTGACGTGCAGAACCTGCTTGACGTGCTGAAGCTCGACAGCCAGATGTTTGCTGTCACAGATCCCTTGTGCTCTCCGTAACAAAGATTTGCTAACGGGAGCTAACTTGTGAAGGATGATGGTGAGATTCATTGTTTTCTATACACAGTGTGACCTATGGTGTTGTTAGGTTTTTGGATGACTAACGCATCTAGGAATGCTAAGGAATTATTTGCCTATAATTTATACATCAATACATCATCCAGGAACTGAGCAGGAGGCAAAATATTAGTTTGATGGCGTGCCTAACCCAAATACCATATTAATGTCATAACATGGGCACAGCATCATACTGTTCAAAACAGGAAATTCCCTAACATTTTTAGTGTACATTTATATTTCTAAAGTCTGCCCTAGCTCTATTTAGATTGCTTTCCCTAGCATACTCAGACAAATCATTATTTGTCTCCATATTTTGGTGAACTATTTCAAGTATTTTAGCAGCATAATCCCTGTCCCTTATTTTTGTGTGGATTTTATTAATTAGAGCAGCAGCCACTCTATCATCAAATGTGTAGAAGCCCTGTTAAAGTAATTTTGGCGAAATATTTTAAATTCAGTTTTAAAAATGCCATTCACCACCTTTACTACCCATATCGACACATAGTCACGGCTCTGGACTTATCAGCATATCTTGTCATTAACTGAGATTCACCATCTGTTGGAGACAAGGGTACCCGATAAACTCCATTTGGAATGAGAAAATTTCTTACAGCTATTTCTGCTTGGGATATATGATTTGTGTCTACATTCATAGAAACAAAATCCTGATTTAATATTTCACAGGCCATATTCATGAGCAGCTCTAATGTACTTCTTGGAACTTGCATGAAACTTGCTTCTTCGTCACTGTCTATTAGCTATTTACTTGACAGTCTCGGAACTTCAGACAGAATTTGTAGCCAGATAATAATGTATATTTCTTTTTCACTTATACTCTGTTTGTTAATATTGTTGCATGAATAAGTCAACTAGCGCCATCTAGTGTCAGGAACGAGAGCGAGGGGAGCATTGAGAAAATGACATCACAAATTACTCAACCGACAGCGCCTAGTCGAAACTCGAACGCTCGGTACCTTGCCCGTGTTTACTTGAACATTCTGGATATTTCTTTGCTGATTCAAATATATAGGCGCTGCAAGATGCGATCGAGTAGTAGTGTTGATTTAGGCGAAACAAGCGAAGCTTCGGAGTGGAATTAAGTGAATTAGTGTCTTTAAATTATTAGTGTTTTAACTTTAATTGTGTAAAGTAAATTAAAGTGTTAATTTAGGTAATTTTATCGGCAATTTTTATTGTCACGAACCTCAAGCTCGTAACAATTGGTGTCAGAAGTGGGATAAAATCATGCCGATTTTACCTAAGGAGGAAACGGAGGGTGTCCGTACCCGCAGTCAACGCCAGCATGAGACGGCCCAGAGGAGATTTGGTGGTGCAACGCCACAGACGTCGGAGGGCCAACTGCCAGCCACGGAGGCTGCGGGCCCGTCATTAGCTCCTACACCTGCAGCACCTGACTTAGGTGCTCTGATGGCGATGCTACAGGAGCAGCTGCAGCGCGGACGAGAGGAACAGGCCCGTCTGTTAAAAGAGCAGCAGGAGGAACAGGCTCGCCGACAGGAGGAACAGGCTCGCCGACAGGAGGAACAGGTCCGTCGGTTGGAAGAGCAGCTGCGGGGCGGCCAGGAAGAACAGATGCTTCTCATGAAGGACCTTCACGCTACCTTCGGGAAAGAGATAAGGGAGGTGAAGGATAAGGTTGCTCAACATGATAACCGCCTGTCGGAAGCTGAGACCCAAATCAACCAAGTTAAGAAAACGCTGGATGAACTCAAACTTGGGGATGGAACCACAGCTCCCGTAGTAGCTTCAGCACCTTCGCTACGTGGGTTCAAGGTGCCACCGTTTGACGGGACTTCTTCCTGGTCAGCCTACAAAATCCAGTTCGAGGCTGTTATGAAGGCGAACGGCTGGAATAAAAGTCAGGCCATGACTGCTCTCACACTAGGCCTGCGCGACCAGGCCTTAACAGTTCTGGAAGCTCTCGGTGAGGAAGTGACTTATGAGCAACTCCTTGAGGCATTGGAGGCGAGATATGGCGACGCTCACCTGGAACACGTCTTTCGTGCGCAGCTTAAAGATCGTGTGCAGCGCATCAACGAAAACCTGCAGCAGTGGGCTCTAGAAGTGGAGAAACTGGTGCGAAAAGCATACCGGTCTGTACCTGCGCTCATTGAAGGGAACCTGGTGCAGACATTCATCGACGGCATCCGCGACCTGGAAGTCAGAGCTGCTGTGAGGCTCGGGCACCACGAGACGCTTAAGGACGCCTTGGCCCATGCACTGGAAGTGGAAGCCGTGCGGCAGGATCATCGTTCCCATCGCGTCAGGGAGGTTGCAGCAGCTACAGTTCGCGACCGCAACAAAGGATACAGCCCAAGGTGCTATGGCTGTGGGGAAAAGGGCCATCTTCGATCCAGCTGCCCTAAGCGAACCCTAGAAAGGGAAATTGAACGATCTCAGGAGGGTAGTGCGGCCAACAGCACCGCCCAGCAGCGGCAGATAAACGAGTAAAAGCCAGAACTGCGGGGCGGGTGCTGGCTGATGTTAAAAGAGCCCCAAGGATCTCGATCTCACAAACCCATGATGGGAACAGCCTAATCATAAAGGGCGAGATCAACGGAATGCCGTGTAAGCTGACCATAGACACTGGAGCCTCTCGTACGGTTGTTAGTTCCCAACTTATAAGTCAGTTCCTTGGGGACTCCGCATACAACCGAGAACGCATTAATTTGGTAACAGCCACCGGTCAGCGTATACCCGTCCGTGGAGAGAAGGAGATGGAGTTGAAGCTAGGCAACGTGATCTACCTGCATAATGTCATCGTGGCTGATATAATGGACGACTGCATCCTAGGCCTAGACTTTATGAGGAATAATTGTTGTGAGATCGACGTTAAGCAAGGTGTTTTGAAATGTGGACAGGAGGAACTTTTTATGGAAGGTGCGTTACCAGGGAACGTGTACAGCATCAAGAAGATTGTTCTTCCGCCGAGATCGGAAACGATTGTTCCGGTTAGTCTTCCACGAAACGCTGGGCAAGCTCACCGTTGTGTACTTGTGGAAAGGGTAAACAATGACCTTCCATGGAAAGTAGCTCGAACCTTGGTCAGGACCACTGACATCTCAGGAGTACGTGTGCTGAACCTTTGCGACCGGGAACAGGTTATAGAAAAAGGTACACTGGTTGGTACTTGTGAGGAAGTGGATTGGTTACGTCAGTGCCAATATATATCGAGTGGGACCCCCAGCAAGGATTCAGAAACGAGAGTGACCACACTTTTGGAAGACTGTCGCAGTGTTCTGTCCCCGAACGAATTGGTGAAGGCGAAGAAGTTGTTACTCGAGTACGCCGATGTATTCTCATCAAACGATGCTGACATAGGAAAGACTGGTTTAGTTCAACACAAAATAAACACAGGTGAAGAGTTGCCTATCCGTCAGCGGCCAAGACGATTGCCGGTAGCACGTGAAAAGGAAGTGGAAACCATGATTGAGGGAATGGTGAGGGATGGTGTTATTGAACCTTCATCTAGTCCATGGTGTTCACCCGTGGTACTGGTAAAGAAGAAGGATGGCAGCATGCGGTTCTGTGTTGATTACCGCCGTCTGAACGACGTTACAAAGAAGGACAGCTATCCCTTGCCAAGAATTGATGACACGCTGGACATGCTTACAGGAGTAAAATGGTTTAGCACGCTGGATCTAAAAAGTGGCTACTGGCAAGTTGAAATTGACCCTAAGGACAAGGAGAAAACTGCGTTCTCGACGGGAAAGGGTCTGTGGCAATTCAAAGTAATGCCGTTTGGGTTGTGCAATGCTCCAGCAACGTTTGAAAGGCTGATGGAACTTGTACTTACCGGGCTAATTGGCGATGCCTGTCTGGTCTACTTGGATGACATCATCATCGTGGGCCGTACGTTTGAGGAACACCTTCAAAACCTGGAACGCGTGCTCATGAAGATTAAGAGTGCCAACCTTAAGTTGAGTCCGAAGAAATGTTCACTATTCAAACGGCATGTCAACTTTTTGGGGTATGTAGTGTCGGAAGAAGGTATCCGCACGGATCCAGAGAAAATCGCAGCTGTAAAGGATTGGCCGGTTCCAAAAGACAAGACGCAGGTTAGAGCATTTTTGGGTTTGTGCTCCTATTACCGACGTTTTGTGAAGAACTTTGCAGATATAGCCAAACCTCTGCATAAGCTAACCGAGGAGAAGCGACATTTCTGCTGGGATGAAAGTTGTAACATCGCATTCCAGGAGCTCAAGGACCGTCTGTGCAAAACACCTATTTTGGGATACCCTGATGCAAGCAAAGAATTTATAGTTGACACAGACGCAAGTGATATAGGACTTGGCGGTGTGTTGTCTCAACGTAATGGTGACCAAGAGGTCGTGATAGCGTACTTCAGCAAGTCGTTGTCAAAACCGGAAAGGAACTACTGTGTCACAAGACGCGAATTGCTAGCTGTGGTAAAGTCGTTGCAACATTTTAGCAAATATCTTCTGGGACGAAAATTTCACTTACGAACTGACCATGCTGCACTAAAATGGCTATTGCAGTTTAAAAACCCAGAAGGACAAGTTGCGAGGTGGATTGAACTACTGCAGGAATACGACTTTGAGATCGAACATCGCAGCGGGAAATCTCATGGCAACGCAGATGCATTGTCAAGAAGACCTTGTCCTGAAGATTGCAAACATTGTACTAGGCAAGAGAGTAAGGAAGTGGTATCCGTGAGGATGCTCAGGGCAGACCACCTCAGCAACGAGTGGAAGGACAGCTTACTACATGCACAGCAGGAAGATCCGGACATCAAGCCGATTCTGGAATGGATAAAGGCCAGTGCTCCCAAGCCCAAGTGGAGTGACGTCTCAGCGATGAGTTCGACCACTAAAAGCTATTGGGCCCAGTGGGACAGCTTGCTGCTTCAGGATGGAGTTCTGTGTCGTAAATGGGAAAACGTTCGGGGAGACAGCTGTCATTTGCAAATGGTTGTCCCTAAAGTTAAAGTACCGGATGTTCTACAGCTGTACCATAATGATTGTTCAGGAGGCCATCTGGGAGTTAAACGAACTCTACTGAAGATCCGAGAACGGTTTTACTGGGTCCACTGTCGAAACGATGTCGAGGACTGGTGTCGCAAATGTACAAGTTGTGCGGCTGTAAAGGGACCTCAGACTCGTAGTAGAGGTGCATTGAAGTTGTACAATGTTGGTGCACCATGGGAGAGAATAGCCATTGACGTGGCGGGGCCATTTCCGGAGAGTGAAAGCGGTAACAAGTATTTCATGGTTGTGATGGATTACTTCACTAAGTGTGCCAGAAGTCTTCGCCATTCCAAATCAAGAAGCTTCAACAGTTGCAGATAAACTAGTTCATGAAGTCTTCTGTCGTTTTGGAGTACCTTTAGAGATTCACAGCCATCAAGGAAGGAATTTTGAGTCTCAAATATTCCAGGAAACTTGCCGAGTTATGGGTACTCATAAAACAAGAACGACTTCTTATCACCCGCAATCTGATGGAATGGTGGAACGATTTAATCAGACATTGGAGAGGTACCTAGCAAAAGTTGTAGACAATCGGCAACGAGATTGGGACAAGCACATACAACCGTTTTTGTTGTCATATCGAAGTTCTGTTCACGAAAGTACAGCAGTGACACCAGCTTTCGCAAACTTTGGAAGAGAATTACGGCTGCCTGCAGACCTGATCACCGGGATACCACCCGATGCTCCACGCAGTATAACCGATTATGCAAATGACTTGCGGAAAAAAATGAATGACGTTTATGAGCACGTCAGACAATCGGGCCAGCAAATGTCTGAAAAGATGAAAACCCGGTATGACCGCAAAATGAACAACAAAGGATTCGACGAAGGTTCACTTGTGTGGTTGCACAATCCAGTCCGCAGCAAAGGGAAATCTCCTAAGCTTCAAGCTAAATGGGACGGCCCGTACCGGATTGTAACCAGGATCAACGATGTGACCTACCGGATACAGAAAGGCGCAAGAGGGACTCCTAAGATCGTCCATGTGGATCGCTTGGCGCGTTATTATGGGACCGATAATGCTCGGGACGAGCATGTCTTAGGAGGGGGCAGTGTTGCATGAATAAGTCAACTAGCGCCATCTAGTGTCAGGAACGAGAGCGAGGGGAGCATTGAGAAAATGACATCACAAATTACTCAACCGACAGCGCCTAGTCGAAACTCGAACGCTCGGTACCTTGCCCGTGTTTACTTGAACATTCTGGATATTTCTTTGCTGATTCAAATATATAGGCGCTGCAAGATGCGATCGAGTAGTAGTGTTGATTTGGGCGAAACAAGCGAAACTTCGGAGTGGAATTAAGTGAATTAGTGTCTTTAAATTATTAGTGTTTTAACTTTAATTGTGTAAAGTAAATTAAAGTGTTAATTTAGGTAATTTTATCGGCAATTTTTATTGTCACGAACCTCAAGCTCGTAACAATATTATTATTATTATAGGGTATTCATAAAGTATTCACATCTCTCATTATTATTCATTGTTACCAATTTAATATTTCTTTGTGGATAACGGTGCTGGATACATAACGACTAAGACTAATGATATTTGGTTCAAATATTATTATGAAATTGTTTGTGGTCCTGAATAAAAAAAATTTAGTATACTCAGGAATACTCTGAATATATTCAGTCTATATGATGTGCATATTATTTTTCTATATTGTAGCAAAATCTTCAATTTGTGCAGCACTAAAGTTTTAATAGGATTATTTTGTTGCTTCTCAAAGAACATTGCAAGAGTTACTATTTAAATGGTAATTACATATTATATATTCTAGAGTTCTAGAGGTACATTGTTTTTTTTTATAGGATAGGGCGACAAACGAGCACACAGTCCACCTGTTGGTAAGTGGTTTCTGTGGCCCATAGACATCTACATCTATCCTCGATTACAAATCAAAATGCAGACGCGTTGTCATCCGTAAAAAGTATCTGGTTCTATACACTCACCATACGAAACACAGCAGCATTAAGCTACTATTTCACGCTGATATTCTGTGAGAGCGTGGTCGAGTAATTTACGAGATTAGCCAAAAAAAAAAACATATACGTTGAAAGTAGCGCCCTCTATAATAAAATGCATCCTATATTAGACATCTATAATTATACATAACAATCTAGTGGTGAAAGAATTTACATTCATTCATTCAGAATGGCAAGTACTTTACGAGTTTAGCGAATAAAACATTTTCGTTGATAGTAGCGCCCTTTATAATAAAATGCATCCTACGTTTTTAAGCACCATAGCAAAAACGATTCAGCTTAGCCACCCGTACGCACACATAGTAAAAACATAACCATCCGTTTTCGTCTGTAGTCGGATAAAAAAGTGATTGACAACGGTTGCGTATCGGCTGCATTAGATAAATATCCATTTTAAACGGTTGCTTTACACCTATATCATAACATAATAATAATTATCGAAAAATTATATTAGAATTGTAATAATGATACCGTAAGTAATCGATCGGAAAAGGGAAATCGAATTTTTAATGATTTTTGTGATTGGCAACATTTTTTATTTTAATCACAAACTAATGAATTGCGTATTTACCTAATTTTATTATCTTTTCGGTACTTTTAATTTGTGCAAAAACATTCCCATCTTTTTAGGATAAATGAATACCGCGATTAATACCCATAAATAAAGATATATTTTTTAACAAATGCACATTGTTGGGCGTTCTATGGCCGAAAATGGGCATCCCTCTTTCAAAAGTTGGTGGATGAGCCCCTGCGAGGGGTGGCGAGGTGCGTCGTATTCTTGGATGATATTTGTGTTACGAGTTCGAACAATGCAGAATATTTGAAAAATGTAAGAGCTATACTCAAATGATGACGGCGCATGGGGCTTACCGTTAAACTTAGCAAATGTAAATTTTTGCGAGACAATGTGAAATATTTTGGTTTTATCAGCTGCGTATCTCGCACACTCAATGCAATTACAGTCAGCTCGACAAGGAAGCGTTTGCCATCCTATTCGGATTCACTAAACATCATCAGTATTTATTTGGAAGGCATTTTGTGTACAGACCACCAACCGCTGACTTATATTTTTGGGATAAGGGAGGTGTCCCAAAAACGGCAATTTCCCCAATAGAATTTTTTCAAGCGACGATTTAATTTACGCTCCACCCCACAAGATTCAGGAGTATACAAGCTTGATTGTGAATGTGGTCTCTCTTATATAGGGCAAACAAAAAGATCAATTAAAACCCGCGTAAAAGAACATATAGCTGATGTGAAGCATCAATGTTCCTAAAGTCTGCAGTTTGTGATTATATTCTTGACGGCCCCAACCATTACATCAGATTTGATAGACTACAAATCCTCGCGAAAGAACATCGATTCCCACCAAGGATGGTACGTGGGGCTATTGAAATTAAAAACATCCTTATTTCAATAGAGAATGAGGCTGGGTATTACCACCTGCTGGAGACCCTATAAATAGGTAAATTAAAACTAAACCAAAGCATACCTGCAAGACTTCAAGACAAAGTCAGTTCATTTTGCATAGATTGGTCCATAAACAATTTTTAAAAAAGCTGAAAGTACTCTGGGTTTAACAAATATATCGTCAGTCAGGACGTTAGTCATCTCAGTCTCCCGTGACTATGAGTGCTGGAAAGCCCATGAGACGTCGGGAATTAAAAATAATTCAAATTAAACGCGGTAAAATCTGTAATAGTAGTTTTACTCATAAATAATTAAGCCAAGTTAAGTGCTGATAATAACACCCATTTAAAAGATGCTATTGGTCGACAAGACACAGAAGACAACCAATTACGACAAATGATTGACCTTCCATGATATTTTACTAGGAGACCTAGGTATATTCATAAAAGAACGTGGTACATACGTGGTGTATACGTGGTAGAGCCATGCTGCAGTTATATTAGTAGTATAGTTGTAGCACGAATGAGTCGGCTCGACCGGGGAAGGACCACGCTCTCACAGAATACCAGCGTGAAATAGTAGCTTAATGCTGCTGTATTTCGTATGGTGAGTGTAGAGGACCGGAGAACCTTTTTACTGGAAACGAGGCATTCCATCTTAGTCCTCATGGGTGACAATGCATCTGCATTTTGATTCGTAATCGAGGATAGATGTAGATGTCTATGGGCCATAGCAACCACTTACTATCAGGTGAACTGTGTGCTCGTTTGTCACCCTATCCTATAAAAAAAAAGAACATAGGACGCTATGTTAGGAATTACGGCCGGCCTGATCTTTTCATCACTTTCAAATGCAATCCTCGGTAGGACGAGATAAAAGAGCAACTGCTTCAAGGACAACAATCTCATGATAGACACGATATAATTTCGAGGATTTTTCGACTAAAGGTAAAAAAGATCATGAATTTATTAACAGAGGCCAAAATATTTGGTGAAGTACGATGCTATACGTACTCAACGGAATGGCAAAAGAGAGATCTTCCATATATTTATATTCTTTTATGGCTTTACAAACGTATTACTCCGGATCAAATCGAAAATATAATTTGTGCTGAAGCTGACGACACAGAGCTTCACGAAATCGTTAAATGTAATATGATGCAAGGTCCATGTGGAACTTTAAATCAAATTTCACCATGTATGAAAAATAACATGTGCAGTAAACGATAACCCAGGGCTCTTTTAAGGCAGACTCAAACTGGTGAAGACGGTTATCTACAGTACAATATACGTTTACTAGATGACAGTGGGTTCTCTGTTGATATCAAAGTCACAACCATAGGTCATCGCTGGATAGTCCCTTATAATCCAGTATTATTAAAAACATTTAACGCTCACTAAAATGTGAAATATTGTCATTCCGTGAAACCAATAAAATACGTCTTTAAATACGTAAATAAAGGTTCAGACCAGACACCATTTGCTTTAGAAAACGAGAGAAATAAAGTGGAAGATATATAAGTTCATCAGAGGCAGTATGGAAAATTTATGAGCGTTTCCCTCCCGTAGTCTACCTCGCTGTTCATTTGGAAAATGGGCAAAGGCTTTATTTTAATGAGCAAAATCTGAGTGAAAGAGTGAATAGTCCTCCAACAACCACACTCCTATCCTTTTTCGATTTGTGTAAAGTGGATAACTTTGCAAAAACATTGCTCTACCTAGAAGTTCCTGCATACTACGTTTGGGATAAAAGAAAGTTCCAAAGGAGAAAAAAGGAGCAAACGATGAAGGCTGGCCAGGGGTCAAAAAGGAGCACGTTCTGGACAGAGTTTATACTGCGCATCCGAACAAAACAGAATACTATCACCTTCGCATGCTTCTTCATGAGATCCGGAGCCCAATTTCGTTTGAAGGGTTAAAAAACTGTAGATGCTCATATACATTCCATGTTCCAATCAGCGTGCAAAGCTCTCGGCTTGCTTGAAGATGATCAGCATTGGTTAGCAGCAATGGAAGAGCCAAAAATTTGTCAATCACCGCAAATGATTCGGAATCCTTTTACGATTATTTTAGTGTTCTGCCAAGTAGCAGATCTTTTAAGCCTTTGGGAGAAATTCAAAGAATACCTATCCGAATATTTTAAAAGGCAATTTGAAAGACAGGGAGATGTAGATGTAGAACACATAACAGATGTACTATTTAATAAATGCATTTCGGTAATAGAAGATGCCATATTAGCTTAGGATGGTCGCCTACTAAAAGGGTATGTATTAGCTCAGCCAAACCACGAACAACAATTTGAAAATAGAGAGTTTCTTAAAGAGATAAGTTACGACTTAACATCATTAGAAAACACTGTTAAAATAATGTAGGATAACCGAATGACGAACAAAAAGCAGTTTACAAAGAAATTAATACAAAAATTAAATCAAATGAGGATAATTCTTTTTAGATGATCCCGGTGGAACAGGCAAAATATTCCTCATAAATGTGCTATTAGCAAATTTTAGAAATACTCGCGGAATTGTTTTGGCTGTGGCTTCTGGCATCGCAGCTACACTGCTTGAGGGTGGACGAACTGCTCATGCTACCTTCAAGTTACCACTTAATTTAACAACAGCTGATACTCCTATTTGTAATATATCCAAACAAAGTAATTTTGCTGAAGTAAAACAAACGAAAATGATAGTGTGTGATGAAATAACCACGGCTCATAAGGGTGGCGTAAAGGTTTTCAAAAGAACTCTACAAGATATAAGAGCCAATAAGAGGTAAATGGGTGGTTCATTGGTTTTCTTCCGGCTGGAGATTTTAGACGGACTCTACCAGTAGTGCCAAAAGGAACTAGAGCAGATGAAGTTAAGGCGTGTCTTAAGAGATCCACTTTATGGCCTCTAATTAAAATCTTCAAGCTATCCAAAAATATGCGGGTACACTTTGGAGAAAAAGATTCTGCTGGTGGATTTTTGAATCTCCTACTTGAAATTGACAACAGTGATTACGCGATAAATGACGGAATAAAAACCATCCCTGATAATTTGTGCACAGTTGTATTTACGTTACCGGAGTTAATATCTAAAAACCAGATACTGCTCATATCTACGATAAGCCATTGGAAAATTTGTGTGAATGTGCCATACTTAATAAAATCCATAAAAACGACCAAGCAGCGGCAATAAACGATATACTTTTAATGTCTTTTGAGGTGGAAGAAATGGTGTACGTCAAAAGACTTTGTGGTCAACACAGATGACGCAATTAACTACCTTGTTTCCTAATTCACTGAAACCATCGGGTCTTCTACATCAAAAGCTTATTCTGCGCATTTTTACTCCTGTTATGTTGTTGCGAATTTTAAAACCTCCTCAACTCTGCTACGGGACCAGACTAAACGTAGAAGCGTTACATTGCAATGAGTGGAAGAACTGGATGTGCGCAAGAGAAAACCGTACTTGTACAAATAATTCTTTTAATCTCGAATGATCTTCCCTTTGAATTCAAACAAATACAGTTTCCCCTAAATAGACCCCAAAATTTGCGGGTATAGACTTGAGAGAAAGAGAAAATTGTTTTCCACACGGGCAACTCTATGTGGCTTGCTCACGCGTAAGCTCGCCCAGTAGTCTGATAATTTTGGCACACAGTAATAGATTAGCAAGAAATGTGGTGTTTATAGAGGTTTCATAGTTTAATAGCTTTTTCCCGCAACATCCAGTTATAATTGTGGCTTGTACCAGCAGACTCTTTTTCACACATGGACGCGATATAACCGAACTGCACTTGGACAAAGTGGCGGGCAAAAGCTAGTCTTTAATAAGACTGGTTCTGTTTCTACACTTAATACTAATAAATATTGTCAGGGGGGGGGGGGCTACATGACTTTTCAATAGAACTTACTATCATTAGTCTTTAATATGGGACTATTACATTGTGTAACAGTACTTCGGTAGTCAGCCACCTGACTACCATATATATGTGTACATAGATTTGGTATAAACTAACGTTTAAATAGATTAGCAATGCAAAAGAGACAGAGCATAATTTACACGTATGTTAAAGTAAAAAAGATAGGCAAGACCATTCACGTATACGCTATTGGCCTGTATCGGCATAGTACCATTCGTAAACAAAACAAATCTTGCTTATATTTGCAAAATCTCAGGTTGTAAGGGAAAAAATAGTGTTTATCAGACGTAGTTAACTATGACTAGGTACGTAATACCCAAATAGAACTCACCTCAGAAGGAAATTCCACATGATAATATATTTAACCCGTCGATGCTATTGAAATATTCAGTTGTCCAAATGCTCTGTTTAAGAGCAGGTGCCAACAATTTTTACTTAAGTCGATAGGAAAAATCATCACATTTTATTATAATAATCATCTTACTGCAAAGATTACTTATTTCTTAGATACTGACTAGAACTTAGCTGCTTAGATTTTAAATAATATACCGAAAAAGCTATTTATAATTAACGCTGCCATAGATGAGGAGTAATTGTTCATACAATAATAACTTAGCAATTTATTGTGTTATAACGTTGTTTTATGTCTGTTGCACGTTTGGATCAACTCGATCGAGAAATTCGAATACCAGCGTATAAGAGCAGTTTAATGCTCGTTCCTCGTCGTATTTCGTATGGTGAGTGTAGAAGACCGAAGACACATTCAACTAGAAAAAAGGCATTAATTTCTATGGGCTACAGCATCCACTTAGCATCAAGTGCTTGTTTGTCACCCTTATTCTATAAAATATCTATCCTAACGGTAGTGAGCATTATAGTAACACATTAATTTTACAAGATAAAATAAAGAATCATAGATATATTACACTTTTTAATCCCCCAATTCATCCAATGTTCATGATGTCTAAAACCACTGTGAACTACTGTTTTTTTTTTCAAGTTATTATTAATGTTGGTAGGGCTAATGCACTCATTTGCATAACATTTTCAAGTTGATCTATTTTATTTATTACATTGGCTGACATTAAACTTTCTCAATTTTTTCTTTCCCGCACATGCCTATCGCGGATATGTCAGCAATAAACTAAATTATTTCTAACCTTAATCTTACAGCATATGTACACTGATATATATATATATATATATATATATATATATATATATATATATATATATATATATATATCGCAATATCACAGAGTCTATTCTTGCATTATTGTGTATTTTTATATGTATCATGCTCTTACATAAAAAAATTGTGTTGTAGTTATTAGCGTGGATTCAAAACGATAACATGAATTCCATCTCATGGTCAAATGATTGACGAATATTTGATTTATTTTCAATCCGCATATACCCAGCGAATACAAAACGAATGTACTACAAAATATTTTTAAAATATTTTTATGTAATGCAATATGCAATGCTTATTTCGATTTTTATACGGGGGAATTCTGTTAACTGTATACATACCATCTGGATGACTCCTCTATTTAATAACAAATGTTTGATAATTTTAGCTACATATCATACAGGTTAAAGAAGTTTAGCATAGTATAACTTTTTAACTTCCCCGTGGGAAGTGATTGTAATGGGTCCGATTTTGCAAATTGGAAATTTTAACATATATCCACTTTTCAAAGACTATAGAGTTGAATAGTATGGTTTTTAAGAGGATGAACGTGTGTGCACATGAACTTATGTATGTATGTATGTATGTTCGGATTCAATTTTCGCCTCGTGTATCTCGAGAACATATAGTGGTATTGACATGGGACCAGTTTAATTTAATGCACAATTATGTAACTTAGACCTCATTAAATTTTGAGCAAAATTGGTTGTCGTTTTTTGTGCCAAATGAAAAATTGCATAAAATATTAAAATATATGATATTATTTTATTCTTTCCACTGAGAAGTCAGACGTGTGGACCTTTCGGGTCGCACCTAAACCGCTTTTTTTTATAAATAATAACACCAAATATTTAGATAAAAATTGTAATAAATTCGAAAACATAGTCCTTTTATTACAAAGAATATTATTTCGGAGTATTTTCTCAATATTGTATGAATTTTAAATATACGAACACTTAAAAACCGGTATTCAATAGACATATGACTTTGGATTGATATGGCAAACAGCTTATCATATATAAGCTGTTATTTTGGCTACAGCATGAATTCGACTGCTTTATCGGGATATATCATTCTATCACAGAATACCTGTTTAAAATAGCATAATGTTGCAGTATTTAGTATGGTAAGTGAAGAGAATTGGAAACCCTTGTTACTTGTAAGGAGGCGATCACTTTAGTCTTCACGGGTGATAATCCATTTTGATTCTTAATAGAGAATAATGTTGGTGTCTACAGGCACAGTGCCCTATACTATACGGACTTTGTGGTTATTTACCACCCTTATAAGAAAAGTTATAAAAAGTTTTGCATTTGTTTAAATCAGGAAACATTGTCAGTCAAAAACTAATGATTCTTAATTTATCATTGTCTTGGCTAAAGTATAACCCAAAAAGATAATACAATGTATATTAAGGTTTATTACAATGCTAGTTGGAGGTTTTCTATAACGTTATAAATACAAAATCAGGGTAAATATAACTTTTGATAGCCAAGTAATGCAGTAGTTTTAGCAGTGACGAAAAGTCTTGTGTACCACGCGAAACCACAGTTCGTTGGCCTAGAAACGAGTGTTTTACGACAAAAGAAAATTTTTTTGTATTTCTTTAATAAAAATACGTTACTACACATTTAATTTTTCTCTTGTATCGTGAATGCAGTTGATATGATGACCTGGAACAATTTTTTTTAGGCTATACAAATACTTCGTACGTGCCGAATCAAATCCGCGGCCGCCAGCACCATTACTCGTTGCTAAATCGCTAAATTGTTAATGTATATAATGGATACCTCAAAACATTTAAATAAAAAAATATAAAACAATTATCATTAAAAATAAACCTTTTTTGCACGTATTATGAGTTTAGTTATGTCGTTCTCAACGCATATGTCAATAAAATATAAAACCCCTATATCTTGTGACTACCCAAATTTGTTGCCTCTTCCAATTCTTCCATAAAGTTTCAAGATATAACTTTTCGCATAAATCAGTAGGAAGTGTACCAGAGATTTGTAGAGGCATTATAAATATCTAAAGTCTTTGTTATCAGAAAACGTCGAACTTCGTCTATTTTAAAGGCAAACCTTTTCGCTTATAAATAAAATAGGCTACAATTTTATTTCCGTAAACTTATATGTGCATAAATTCGAAGGGTATTGTTAAAATAATATGCTGTTATTTCACAGTACTACTAATTCAACTTCAAATTTATCTATTTTGTCTCTCTACCTGTATTCACAAATAGATCTTTGAAAAAATGACGTTCGCAGCATTCAATCCTTAGGTATCAAAAATTATATAGTAACAATATCCAGAACAAATGAAATAATTTCAGTATATTATTTATATTACAATTACATTAATATGTAAAATGCATCACATAAATTGTATTGTCTTTTAATGTACAATGATGTAATTAAATTATATATTAATAAGATTAGTTTTAACAATATTTATTCTAATCTAAAAACAAAAAAATTATACACGCAATGATGATAATATTATGCCTACTTGAGTAGTAGCATTTCTTAAATAGAAATGTTATAAATTTATGAATATATTCCATTTCATGCAACTTTGATTTATTGTAGATTTTAGATAATATACCTAAAAAGTTATTTATAATTAAAGCTGTCTTAGATGATGTTCAATTGTTCATAAAATAAACTTAGCAATTTGTTGTGTTACGATATCGTTTTATGTGTTTCAAAACAATGCTATGTTATGTCCGTTGCACGTCTCGAGGAAGTTAGTGCCACATAAAGACACCAATAAGCCAACCCCAGCCAAATTTCTATTGAACAAAAAAAAAAGGTCGTCACGATTTTCTGTAAGATATATTACTACTAGTACAGTTGATAGAGGATCAAGGAACGGTTAGCTTCGAGTTGTTTATGACAGATTGTGCTTAAAGATACCGATGATAAGTCAACTCCAGAGAAAATTCCACCGCTCGAAAATAAAAGGTCTTCTCGATTTTCTGCAAGACATATTACTATTAATACAGTTGTTAGAGGATTAAGGAACAGTTACTTATATAAAAACCATACCTTGCCTTATTGTCTTGACCTAGGATCTTGTGATTTAAGTCAAAAACTTAAAAAAATAAAGAGTTTAGAAATATTTCATATTATGCCCGCCATTTTTTTATTTATCGTGCCTTTGATACGCAAATACACAAATACATAATTGAATAAATAAATAATTATGTTGTAGAGGTAAAAGAGACTATATTATACGAGTATAACACAAAGATTGAAAACCTAAAAGTGAAATAACTATCATGTCTATTTTTAAGACAATGTGTTGTAATGAAAAATATGGCTATCTTGCCATGTTGCCATGTGCCATGTGAATCTTTGTTAAGATCGTGTCAGTGATAAATTACTAAAGTTTGAAAGAATAAAAAAACGAATTAGTTCTTATAATCAAGCGATTAACTTTTTCTTCTTTAATCGTTCTTATAATCAGGCTTACAGAACAGTTGTAGTTATCAAAATATTACCTTACAATTGTCAAGCGAAAAGCAATAAAGCGGGTATAATTCAAAAACAAACTTATGTTCTACCTTGAAGATTTCTCAACGTAAACTAGCCGGGGCCGAAGCGAGTTTTTTCCTAATTTGACATTACAGGTATATTTGAGGTACATTTGTGTAAACTTTATGAATTTTTATTGAGCGAATTATTATGATTCGGGTTTTTGCCGTCACTTGTTTGCATGTTCAATATTTATAAAAAATAAATGGTATTACGCAACAATTAAAAAATTAAAAGTACTGCAACGTAGGCTTATGTATATTTGCAATGCAATACTCTTGTTTTAATGACATACTTATTTAGGTTTAAATATGATATTATAAAACGAGCTTAATAACTTTAAAATGAATAAGTGAGTCACAAGAAAAGAAACCTATGCCGCATAAGAACGCTACGACCGAAGTAGCTACACAAACTGTAGCAGCTTAACCATATACAAAGCTAAACGCCTATTTATTCAGAACGCTCAGTCCCGAGTAACCACAACTCATACTTAAATATTACAGATCATTCTTATATAATAGCATATAAATAGCACCACCTATTGCCGTTGGAGGGTTGGAAAATTTGTGTAGAACTGGCATTGTATTTCGATACAAGAATTCAATATTTTTAAACAAATAATCACCGTTGGCACAAGGAATTACCACAATCGTAGAACAGAAACATCAGAAACTGCAGTTGTCAACTTTTTAACATTTTGTACATGGTTTATATTTGTATGCGTTCATTATTGTTATTTAAAATAAAAAAAGAATAAAACCATGAGAAATGTGTATGCATGATCCGTAATAAAAATACACAAAATCTTAAAAGATCATAAGTGTATAGTATATAGCTCTGTCAGACCAATTCCCGTAAGCAACACTTCACATTTCACATAAATTACACATGCGGCAGCCATTGTTCTCCTATATCATATAAAAGATATGTGGACGACCCAGCACACGTTGCCGACCATTAAACTTTTAATTAGCAAAAACGTAAAAGAGACCTTTATTTTAATATAACAAATTAGAACACAACACACACTGAGATATCACACATGGATAAAATCTATGTATTTCTGGAAATACGTAACACTCTTTTATAGGATTATTATATTTAACGCATTAACATAAACATTATTAATTTAAGAGAGCCGTATGTAATATCAGTTATTCACCTTATCGTAACCACGATTATCCATTCTGATAATTGAAGCGGCAATTTGGAGCACGCAATAAATCGATTAAAGTTTGCTTCTTAGTAAAAGATTACCAAAATTTAGAAAAAAATAACGATAATCAATAATAGCAAATCTATATATTGTTATTGCAATTTTAACATATTATATAAAACACATATTTTTGCACAAGTAACGCGCGGTCTAAAATAATGTTTAAGTAAGTAGGTAATCAAGTTCTCAATTACTGCCTATATTATAGATTAAGTTGGCAGCCATTACCATCACTGCAGCTCATTACATATCCACTATTCTAAAAAGGTATTACCAATAATTGCTCAAAATGGATTCTCTACAACCTCGCTTGAACTATCTTTATTTTAGATTTAGATTCAGAACTACATAAGTCTGAATTTAATCATATATATCTCATATTAAAAGCTTATATTATATATTTCGTTTCTAGTATAACCGTCATATTTCGAAACTATCTTATAACCCCGTATTCGTCCGAATCTATGAACTGATAGGAAGCCTAAACGCTACACAATTTTAAAATACAGTTAAGTCTCGTGTCACTGTCACTTTAACTAAAAGTGATAAAGACGAAACTTAACATCTTAAAATTAAGCATCGTTTCAGTATTTAGGCGTAAGTGTTATAAATTTGAGCTTTACACGAAAATTGGCTTTTAATACTTTGCATAAAATATTTAAAAACTACACGATACTCCAAGGTGCTACTAAATCCACACGATATCCAAGAGTTAACACGCAATGGAACAATTAGTTTATTATTAACAGCAAGGTTAATCAAAAGCTGTCGATCCGTCACAAATGATTAATAGACTTTGATCAGGCGAAAACTCGGCAAAAAAAAATCTACACAAAGATAGACTAGACATAAGTAAGCAGTATACAACTATCTATTATAAAAAAGTTAATGTCTGTACATTTTATATTTTTGTTACAAAGTTGAGTGAGAGGGTTAAAAATAAGTAACTGAATACATTTCTATCATTTTTAGGATTTTCTGTCTGTCGTTCTGTTTTTTTTTTATAATATGGGGTAACAAACGAGCACACAGTCCACCTGATGGTAAGTGGTTGCTGTGGCCCATAGACATCTACATTTATTCTCGATTAAGAATCAAAACGCAGATGTGTTGTCACCCCTGAGGACCAAGCCGGAATACCTCGTTTCCACTAAAAAGGGTCGCCGGTTCTCTACACTCGCCATACAAAAAACAGTAGTGTTAAGCTACTATTTTGGTATTCTGTGAGAGCGTGATCCTTCCCCGGTCGAGCCGACCCATACGTGCTACAATTATACTGCTAATATAACTGAAGCATGGCTCTACTATATACGTATATATATATACGTATATGTCTGTCTGTCTGTTTGTTTGTTAACGTATCATTTGTAAAGTACTAATTTATATCAAAATAATCGTTAGGGAAATTGTGAAACGTATCCGTCGTTTTAAATTTAGTCTTTGATTAAAATCGGTTCATCCTACGAGTATCAAAAGTTACTATATAAGAACTATATTCTGAAGTATGGGTACAAAGTATGGTTACGAATTTGTTCAATGTAGGCGTTGAACGATCAAGGACATTTTTGTAATTAATAATATAAAATAGTGTTCTATAATGATTTAATTGTATCCAAACGCAGTAAACAAAACGCAGTATTTATAAACGCAGTATCTAAACGTAGTAAACAAAAATAATAAAGTATAACGTAATAAATAGTGTTTCTACGTTCGTTTGTACATTTAACTGTCTGTTTGTTTGTTTGTGTGATTGACCGATAAACTGAATATTATATTCGGACTAAAGTCTTTCTAAGTCTTCGCGACAGTTTAATTTACAAATAAATCTATAATAAGAATAGCAAAAGTACTGATTCCACACAAACGAATCGCGGGCACAGCTAGTAACAAAATAAAATAAAAACTGCCTTTTTTAACCCTATACAAGCTCCTTTTCTGCATAAGAATAAGTCAGGGAAAGAACCACCAATTGAACTATCATAGTGTTCCGGTGTTAAAAGGTACATAGGCAGCCAATATAATTACAGTTACAGGCTGTGAGGAATTCTATCTTAGTTCTCAGAGATTCCAACTAATTGTAGTCGTAATTGAATAAATAACTAACATTATGTTGTAGAGGTACAAGAGACTATATTATGTAAACACAAAGATTAAAAATCTGAAAATAAAACGACTGTCATGTCTATTTTAAAGACAACTTGTTATAATGAATCTTGCCAATTTGCCATATGTCCTGTGAATTTTGTTAAGGTCGTGTGAAAACAAGAAAATAAAAACTGCGGTTGCCAACTCGCTCACTATGCGTGGCAACTATGGTAAATTTCTCCCTTAAAAGGCATTTTATTGGGATGAAAATGTTCAACAATAGACTTTAATAGGCTGCAATGAATATATAAATCAAATAAGTAAAAAAATGTAAAACAATTTTTTTATTATTATATAATATTATATTATATTTGTGTAAATATATTCGTATTCGTGGTAGAGCCACGCTGCAGCTATACTACAGCCATATATAATATGTTTGTAGTACGAATGGGTCGGCTCGACCCAGGAAGGACCACGCTCTCAGAGAATACCAGCGTAAAATAGCAGCTTAATACTGCTTTGTTTCGTATGGTGTTCCGGAGACTCTTTTTACTGGAAACAAGGCATTCCATCTTAGTCCTTAGGGGTGACAACGCATCTGCGTTTTGATTCTTAATCGAGGATAAATGTAGATGTCTGTGGGCCACAGCGTGCACTTACCATCAGGTGGACTGTGTGCTAGTTTGTCACCGTTATTCTATAAAGAAATGTATATATGCAATGAATTATAAAAAATAGGTATAAATATAAAAATGATGACATTTGAATTCAGACTTCGTAGGTCAGTATTCTGTATTTAAGAAAGTTAAATAGACCAAATAAAGAGACATGGCTACACGCGCGATAATTCCATACGTTGTGGAGCCACTCTGCAGCTATGTTGGTTTATATGTTAGGTATATATGTGGTTGAAGTACGCATAGGTCGGCTCTATCTAAGAAAAAGACACAGAATTACCAGCGTAAAATAACAGCTGTGTTTTGTATGATGAGTCTAGAGAATCGGAGACCCTTTTTACCGGAAACGAGGCGTTCTCTTTTAGTCCTCAAGTGACAGCACATGTGCATTTTTAATTTTTAATCTAGATAGATGTAGATATAGTTTATGACTCGTTTGTCACCCTTATTCTGTAAAAAACAGTATCACTGTATTTTAAATAAATAATAAAATAACAAAATGAACCGCAGTAGAATGATTATAAATATCAAATTGTTCTCATATGTGAATGTGCAATGAATTAATGGTATTCTCACTCGTTAACGCTCCCTTGCTTTAGACCGTAGATATAGAAATCCGATTTCATTGGTAGTTCCAACAAATTTGCGGTCCGTTGAGTCTATGCCGCATTCCCCGTTGATGGGATACCGAACGTACGTACGTTCTTAATGATATTGAACTATTATCTCTTTGACTCAGACATGTGTCATTATTCGTGTACATTTTTTTTTTTGAAAAATAACGACAACAAGCATTCTAAAACAGCTCATCATTATTATGAAATTATGAGCTGTTAATTTGAATTATTATTTAAAAAGATGTTGTCAAATATACAATTATTATTTAATTTTGTAATTCATAGAATTATACACTATTAGTAAGCATCGATGTATTCCGGTAGATCTCGGCGTTACTGTAGCGTACTGGCTACGCCGAGATGGTACTGGTAGCAAATAGTTTTCGGGGTGTGAAAGTTTGTCTATGTGCAATTTATTTGTATACCGCACAGGAGAAAATTCTAAGAGTGATAGTAACGTTCTTTTTTTAAATGTAAAACGTACATGAGTAAGTACTTACAATTTTAAATCAAAATGGAACATTCAATCTGTCAAACAAATTGTAGTCAATATAAAGAGAAAGAGATGATAAATTGTAAGAGATTTTCTTATCTAGTACAGTATAAATCGGCTCTAAACAGGAGATCACAGATCGGTTAAGCCGAAGTCAGTTCCGGGGTCCTTACACTCCTGCTCAGACGGTGGTTAGATAACTCACACTTACACTAATTCATATCTAGGAGCACCGTACCGAATATTTCACGTTCAGCCACGAACTTAGTTACCATCACCATCAACATCACCATCACCGTTAGCATCACCATCACCATCATCACAAACACTATCATTATCATATCAACTTCCTCATTATGATATTTTTATAGACGCTAAGATCGAAGAGCCCTAATACCTATGACGATGTAAAATCTATCCGGCTTTTTCTATTTACAAAGATGTTAGTACACGACTAAGTATACTAACATCTTTGTAAATAGAAAATTATTTTAACGTATAAATAAACAAAATGTTGGATAATTTTTCATAATATTCGTTACCATTATATTTATTTCTTCTATTTATTTTTTAATAATTAATAATCCCTAAGTAGAATGGAAATATATTACTTTAAGTTTTGTAAATGGGCTTATATTGAAAAGTAACTTCAAGGGAATTGAGGTGGTACTAAAATAAAATTATAAACTTGTATTTAAACATAATTTCAAACCTTTGTATAGTAGGTAGCTACGACTAGCACTTAATATTTATGAATTTTAAGAAACAATTGAACCGAATATATTTATTGCTTCTTATGCCTCAAAATACAACAGAATAAAAAAAAACAGTGAGTTAAAATGTGTTACTATAAAAGTGAATAATTGTCATGGTATTTGTTAAATAAACAGTTCCTTTTAATTTTAATTACTTTATGAACATATTTAAACTGTAATCATCTTGTTAACTATCGATGGGCTTAACGTTATCGTTTAATTTGCATTCTCGACCACAGAATATTGCATGAGAATTGCGTTGGTATCTCTTCAATTTCCTGGTCTGGTAAAGCTTAGTATGGCTTCGTAAAGCGGGTCGGATATTTTTTGGAAAACAGCATTAGTTCATTTCATCAACACATTTAATATGTGTTTTATATTAGAGTTTACGATAAGTATAAAAATAAGAGCGTAACAAGTCGTGGATTCAAAGCCAAATTTAGGATATGAATAAAAAAAGTTAATACAAATAAAATTAAATCATGGATGCTTTATATATATATATATATATATATATATATATATATATATATATATATTCCTTATAAAAAGTTATTTAAAATGTTAAAGAATTCTGGATAGAAGGTAAGGAAAAATTTAAGTTTAGTGTTACAAAAAAAATTAGACTTCACAGAGTGTGCTTGAGATACTTGCTAAAGATGTTGGTGAGAGGAGTAAGAGAGTAAGCGTGGATTGGAGTGCTTAAAGTTACTTTTATGAAATCTCTTCTTAAGACCTTGCCTGGGATTTTTTTAATTTTAAATCTCTCCCCGCTGCCAACGAATGTTAATTGAGATTAAAAAAAGAACTTTTTAAAAATAAAAGAATTTAGGGAATGAATTGTTTATTATTTATAGGGTATTAATAATTTCCATGTCCGCGAATAAAACACTATAGTTAAACAACTTAGTTAAACAAATAAGTTAAAGTTTTATATATGACTTACGGGACAGTGTAATGGCTGTGTGAATATAGTATTCCCATCTAGTTGAGCTGTATAAATATATAAAAGAAAATGATACATATGTACCATAATTAATAACAGTAAATAAATTAAAAAATACATAATTATATAAGCAAGCAAAACTTTAAACATCTACATTAATATAACTGAAGCTATGTTAAAATGTTAATGCGATAAGTACGTTTAATTTTTTTAAATTATATTTCTATTCTATTATATTCTAAAGAAATGTTATGAATCGCTGCAACTCCTTTCGTTACGAACTAGGCGCTAATGTGGTCTTATTAAGTAAAATTTCTCGAAATCAAATAGATTGTCCTGACTTTTTAGTTAAGGAGATTACATATCTACGAATATGAGAAAGTCTTTCATTCAAAACTTGGGCAGTGCTGCAGTCCCTTCAGCAGTGTCACATTGACTGTCGGTATATCGAAGTGCTGAAGTATTTATACCGAAGACCGACGATGGCTATCCGAGTATAGAATCTGAGTACGAATCCTATCCAAATGCATAGAAGTGTAAGACAGTGTGACGTTACATACCCGAAACTCTTCACCGCTGCATTGAAAGACGTCTTCAAGCTACTGGACTGGAAATGATACGGTATTGACATCAATGGCGAGTACGTGACTCACCTTCAATTTGAAGGAGATATAGTCCTTATAAAAAAACGCTGAAGAACCTAAGCACTATTCTCAATGACCTTAATAGTGCTTTTCAATGGATATGTCTCAAGATGAAGATGGACAAAACACATGTCATGTGTAACATCCATATCATACATATGTTGGTATTTGTTGGAAGCACTAAGCTCCAGTAAGTAAGTCCAACTTCAACCGAAAGGTCAATTAACGGATTCAACTCGGCTGGGTAGCGTTTGGCAGAATACGAAACATCTTCTCGTCAGGTTTACCACAAAACTTGAAAACAAGACCGTACTGTGTAACCGGTACGTGCTCCCAGTGATGACTTAGACTCCAAATATTACTGGTCCCATAATAAATATTTAATAGCGTCTCGTTCATTTCGTTACAACAATCCCTTGCAGTAATTTATTATGCTTACACGAACACGACACATTTAAATGTAACCATGTTTCACTGATTTTATAGCATATATTAACTTATTTTAAATTCTCGAACCTTCGAGTACTATATGTACCCATGGTCATGGGGTTGACTGAGGTATTCGGCGTCCCAATGTCATAGTTAAATACGGTTACCTTCACATTAAAATTAATAATTATTGGTCTACGCAAAATGAGCATAAAGCATTTTGAAGTCTTGCGGTGGTATGCTTGTTGAGGATTTAGTTTCATTAAATGTGGGACCCCAAGCAGATTGTAGCGCCCAGACAACTTTTCTATTGAAATCTGGGTGTTTTTTATTTTTATTTTAGTAGCCTAGCGGATCATTCTACGAAGGAATTGGTGCTCTTGATTGTGATTGATTTGTTTTTTATCAAATCTTATGTAGTTGCGGGAGAAATCTTATACGAATTTACATCAACTCTCTTTACTTTTACGGGACTTTCAATTATTTATTTATTTATTTTATTCTTTATTGCACCAAATATTTTGTAAAAAAGGTGAACTTAATGGTATACGGCATTCTCTACCAGCTAACCTTAGGCAGGTCATGATCACATTTAGTTCAAATATGTACATGTTGCACATACATAATATATATATAATCGTATAAATAATATAACTGATACCCATATATAAATAAATACACACATTTATACATATATATTTATCTCAATAAATGTATACACAAATAACTATAAACGCATAAAGTAAGTTGACTCTACTTTGTTGGCTACGGATATGTTCGTAAAGTTTTCTTTTAAAAATATTTTTGGCAGGTATTATTTGCGAATCAGTAGGAAATTTGTTCCAGAGGGAGACGGAAAGTAATGTGAAAGAATTTGACATAAACCCAGAATGATAGAGAAAAGTAGATAGTAATAAACTGTGTGAAGATCGGAGATGGAGAGAATGAGTGTCACTACGGAATTGGAACCTTTCTTTAAGATAAAGGGGTGAGAAATAATCACTAAGAACTGAAAACAGAGTAGACAGGATTCAGAAATCTCTGCGCTGGTGCATATTAAACCACTTTTACTGGAAGCAAAATTCTGATACGTGATCATATTTGCGCAGACCATAGATGAATCGTATGCGGTTGCTATGTAATCTGTTCAACCTGCTTAGCAGCTCCTGAGAGATATTAGCGAGACAAATATCGCCACATTGAAATAATGGAAGAATTAGAGATTAGATGAATGGAAGCTTAGTTGAAGAAGGCAGAAAGAACATAAGACGATAGATGAAACGAAATATGCCTGTGACTTTACGACAAATTTCTGACACTTGTAATGTCCAACTAAGGATCGGGTCTATATTTAAACTCAGACTCTTGACACTAGTACGGAAAGGAATTACACAGTTTTCGTAGCGAATGGATGGTAGATCAGTTTTGTTAATTTGTAACACCAATCAACGACTACCAATGACGATACCTGGCATTTACTGAGATTAACCGTTATACCAAAGCGCTGTGACATGTTTGAAATACGTGATTAATAGCTGCAATAGCGGTAGCTATTTCAACCAAGGATGCTTGTGAGTATAACTGAAGATCATCAGCATAGAATTGGTAAGAACATTAAAGGTGGGTAGTAAGAAGATTAATAAACAACGAAAATAAGAGTTAAGAATGAATGCCAACCTGCGGTACACGTAGAGACAGATTGCACCAGTCGGAAAAATCCTGATCAGACCGAACAGCCTGCTGGCGATCGCGAAGATAAGAGGAAAACCAATCCAGTACTGACGAGGAGAAACTTTTTTTTATTAAGTGCGAGCAGCTATGCAGGTCTAGGCAAAAAGACCAGTATCACTGCAACCTAGGAGATCTATTGTGATCGCTGCTATAGCTATAGTTCACGGCTAAGTCCTATGTCTTCAATTATTAGAAGGAGTTGTTTAGCCGTGAGCAATTTCACTTCTTCTGGGTAGAGTACATAGTTTCCCAGACGAGTGTTACGTTTGCGCATTAAGGGTCCGCAATCAGTTAGGATGTGTATAGGCGTTTCTTCCGTTATGGAACAGAACAAAGACAACAGTGTCCAGTTAGGGCTCTTTCCAGAATGCGCAATTTATTTTTACTTAATCCCAGGGCTTCTGAAGTGAATTTACGATCAAAAGCCCGGATTAAGGTTTTAGAATGTTTTAAGCCTGGTGTGTCAGACCAGATCTTAAGTGATTTATTGTGATAAAGAGTTTCAAGGGTCAATCGGGCTAGGCTTCTTGGGATTCCACTAAATGGCCCAGGTCCAAATTGTGTGCACTTTGAGCCCTCCCGTGCAAGTTTGTGGGCAAATTCATTACCTACAATACACTCGTGACCGGGAACACATCTTAAAACGATCCTGTTGTTACATCCCAGGGCGTTTAAATGGTTCATGCAGTCTCCAACTAGCTTCGAGTTCACTAAGTTTGACCTCAGCGCTAACAGTGCTGCTTGACTATCAGAGTTTATGTAAATTATATGGTTGACGTAGTGTTTTTGCAGATTGATTTCCACACACCGAAGTATGGCGAAAATTTCTGCCTGGAGGATAGAGGTGTATCTACCCAAATTCATGCTAAGTTTGAATTTGGGGCGTTCCCCGTAAATTCCAAAGCGTACGTCCAGGCCCATTTTAGGGTCTAAAAATCGGTATACCATATGAGTCAAACGACCTCACAGATAACCTGGCCATTCAGCCAGCCTTCTCTGGAGGGTAATTCCACTATATAATTTTTATCAAAAGTGTGTAGTGGACGCATGATATCTTAGATCATGCATAAGATCGGTGATTCCTTAATTGAGTCGAGCATGGATCTCAATCTGTAAGAGAGCAAGCTCAGACCGCCCTGGGCGTTAATCCGATACAAACTAGCCCTCGCCTCCTTGTCTATATAGAGATCAAGGGGCGTTAGGCATAGAAGTGCATTAAGAGGCACTCCAGGCGATGATCGCATAGCTCCAGTTGCCATTAAGCAGGCAGTCCTTTGTAGACTATTTAGTCTGTCCGCAGTCGTCTTGTGGTTGGCCTTGTTACACCAGACAATAGAGGCGTAGGTGAGAATCGGCCTCACTATGCTGCTGTACAGCCATAGGACCTTACTAGGATGCAAGCCCCAGTTGTTCCCGACCAAACGACTGCACGTACCTAAAGCAATTTTTGCCTTATGGCATACATTGCTAAGGTGAGAGTTCCACGTTAGTTTTTGGTCGATTGTTACGACCAAGTACTTAAATTCTTTACCATTAAATTTTAGTTGGACTAATTTGTCCAACCGTCTCTTTTTGGTAAAGGGTAATATAACAGTTTTATCAGGATTAACTAATAAACTGTTATTCCTACACCAGTTATTTATGGTGTTTAGGGCTCTTTGTATTATTGACGATAAAGTACTTTGGCAAAAGCCCCTCGCAATGATCACAAGGTCATCAGCATAACCCAATGTATCAATGCGTAGGTCTGCCATTTTGTACAATAATTGGTCAACCGCAAGAGTCCAAAGAAGGGGTGACAAAACACCTCCTTGTGGGCAGCCTCTTGTGGTTGCAACCTCAATAGAAGTTTGAAACAGCGCTATTTTTGCCTTTCTGTTTGAGAGCATCGACTTCAACCATCTGATGGTTGTGGGGTCAACATTTTTAGATGTTAGTCCCCCAATCAGCAGTGATGTGGGGTTACTGTCGAAGGCGCCCTCAATATCTAGAAAGGCACAAAGAGCTATTTCTTTATACTCCAGTGCTTTTTCGACCCTTTCAATAACACTGATCCGGGCTGGTTGCGCGGAAAAACCATTCGTAATTTTATTTTAGTTGAAGGTATGCTTGCCAAAATTTGTCCTTCCTTCGAACTTTCCTTCACCTGTTGTCCCTCCGACACACCGGGTTGGTGGGGTGAGAGGGGAAAGAATAAACTTCTAGAATGTCGCGTGATTTGCAACCAATGAGAAGCGCGCCCTTTCGAGATGCCTTGAAAGAAGGGCCGAAGTAATATAAGCTAGCGCGCGGCACTCACGCGCTCTCTTCCCTTCGGCCGCCAGTTGGAACCACACCGCCTAGGACAGTCGTGTCCTAGAGGGCTTTGCCCATGCGCACCGCTAGTTCAACCGCATTAGCCTAGAGCGGTCGAGCTCCAGGAGTAACCGCCTCACCTCGTGTTAGATATAATCGCGCACCGCTCTCTTCCATCGCACCATCGACCAGGACCGCGTCCCTGGGGCCCCAGGAGATCCGCTAGAAGTCGCACCGCAGCAGCAAAAGCGTCCAAGCCGCATCGAAGTAACACCCCGGTAAGTGCGCTTCCTTATTTACCTTACCCTGCTTGAAATTTGTGTTTTATTAGTTCATCCGCCCCAATTTTCATTCCTCCTAATGTGATCAAGCAGGGGTTCCTTCATAAACCTTGGCAAGCAATAGGTTTTCTTGGAAGAGCGAGTGTATTGTTAGGGAACCGCGTGCTAAATCCGCCATCTAGTTTAGGCATCATCCGCGTATACAGTCCACATAGTGTAACATCTCGCGTAATAGGGTCAAGGCTCGACCGGGAATAGACCCGCCGCTCAACCGCGGGCTGTTTCCGTAGATTTGGCTCTGCGGTAAGCATGCTGTTTGTAATGTGTGGGCCTCGTAGCTAGAGCTACATCCATTATATATCTATCTATAACCTTTTCCAATGTCTTAAGGAGAAAGGAAGATAGGCTTATAGGTCACAAGGACTTTGGTAGAGCGTAGTCCTTTCTACCAGCCTTAGGTATAAATAGAACTTTGACAACTGTCCATCGTTCTGGAATATATCCCCAGGCAAAACTTGCTCTGAAGATTTTCACCAGATAGGGAAAAAGAATGTCAATACCTATCTGCAGTTGGATGGGAATTATTCCATCCTCCCCGCTTGTTTTAAATGGTTTAAAGGAGTCCACAGCCCATTGCACCAGTTTTGGCATTATTATCTTTGCAGTACCAGTCCTCGTTACAAGGCTAAAGGTAGGGCTCTGAAAGAATTTAAGGCTGAGGTATTGAGTGACCCTGGGAAATGGGTTGACGCTAGTAACTCCAATGTTTCTGTTTCACTAATAGTGAAGTTACCATCAGGCTTTTTAAGAAGCCCGATCTGGTTAGGTTTCGCTTTCGATAGCATTTTGTGTAGTCTTGCACTGCGAGGCAAAGACTTAACTTCCTCGCATAGCTTCCTCCACGATGCTCTCTTGGCTTTCCTAATTTCTTTATTATATTCAGTTGGGGCTACACTATAAATATCCCACTCTTTGGTTTTCTTAACCCTATTAAATAGTTTCCTGGTCTTTTCCCTAAGTTCTTTTAGCTTAGTATTCCACCAAGGAACTTTTCGTGTTGAGGTCTTGGTTTTGACGGGACAATTGTCCTCGAAGTCTTCACGAATACCTACGGTTACTGTCTCCGTCGCTAACTCCAGACCTTCAATCGTTTTGATGCTTTTAGGAAACGTTTCCAAATTCCTCCTTAGGTTATCTCTATAGATATCCCAGGAGGTCGCTTTTGGATCCCTAAAAGTAACGGTTTCATTGATTGGTGATGCTCCAATCACAAACTTAATGTGTTTGTGATCAGACATCGAGTTTTCACTACTAACATGACAGTCATTTATCCGCGTTCTTATTTGTACGTTTCTTCTACTTCATGCCTAGCTTGCGTAACAATGGTTGGTGTACACCCTAAGTTTAGGCTTACCAGGTGGTTAGAGATGAGAAAATCATAGGGTAGCTCACCTCTTTCGTTGATGTTAGTGCTTCCCCAGGCTGTGCGGTGAACATTAGCATCACAACCCACCACAAGTATGGCGTTGCGTTTTCGGGCGAACTCCGCCACTCGCTCTAACTCGATGATAGAATCTAAGTTCTCTCCGGGAAGATAGCTGAGCAAATGATTACCCTGGCCCCTGTGCCCCTGGCATCCCTTGAGATTTATGAAGGTTTTAACCAGGTCATCATTGCAGTACTCTAGAACAGCTAAAAGTTCAATATTTTTATTTTAAATTATACAAGCTCTGGGTCTACTGCCTTTAGTATTGACAAGACCCTTACCGGCATCCGATAATCCCAGAACTTAACCGTTGGCCACCCAAGGCTCTTCTATGAGGGCGAGGTCAATATTGTCCTCTGCAAAGCAAGCCTCCACCACGGCAGAAGCAGCTGCTGCATGGTGAAGATTTTCCTGGAGGACCCTCGTCTTACCCTTTGGGTTAGCCATTTATGGGCGTGGGGGGCAGTAGTCTTTTCCACTAGTTGAGGACGAAGACGTCCTTTACCGGCATTCTTGACCCCGCCTTACCTTTCTTTGTACCACTCCTACCTCCCCTCCCCACACTCCTGGACGACAAAAGCGGAGGCCGTCGGGAACCGAGGCGATATCAGCGCCTTGGCTCCTCGTCACTCTGACTGATGGCGTTCCAGTCTCACCTCGAGAGGTGTAGGACTAGGAGGATCGG
Source organism: Parnassius apollo (assembly GCA_907164705.1). Lineage (NCBI taxonomy): Eukaryota > Metazoa > Arthropoda > Insecta > Lepidoptera > Papilionidae > Parnassius > Parnassius apollo. The sequence continues at coordinate 1,695,117 of CAJQZP010001188.1, read as the reverse complement.
AGTTGGGGTGGTTCAGGCTCCATTGCAACGTCAGATTCTCCCCTGACTTTAAAAGTTATCATTTTAAAGCCAAGGTCAACTCTCCCGCCTGCCTTCCAAAGAGCCCACGCTGATGGGTCGTCCAGAGAAAAGGTTACCTGGAACTCACTCCTCGTCCCTACGATGGAGGATTCTCTAGAGCGCGGTATGGAGCCCTTCGTTTTGCGCCCTCAACAGCACAGCCGCCTCCTCCGGAGAGTCAGCTTCGCTGCGGGGCAAATACGTAATGCCTAGCTGAGGCTTAGGCAATTCGCCTTCAGGTATTACCGAGAGCTCTGCCTTTGGCCAGTTTACAGCCCCAATACAGTCCTGGCTTGCGTTATTCAGGCACGTTACCAGAATTTAACCCAAAAACTTGTGAGTGAAACCCGAAAATTTTAGTCCCATTCCCCGCTGCACCCCACAGGCTGTCTTAGCGGTGGCACGTGTTAGTGCCCGGTGGACCAGCCGCATCTGGTCCACATCAAGGGATTCGTATTGCGTATTCCTACACGCGCGCAACCAGTTACGGCACTGAAGCTGAGCTTCTTCTCCGCCGTTGCCAGCTTCACAGACTTCATGGGCTGGTCTTTGGGGGATTCTTCCTCAGACGGACTGCGTTTTTTCGCCTTAGAAACTGGGGGTTGTTTGGGCAGAGCACTTTCGTCCCTGGGCTTCTGGCAGAGAGAGAGAGAGAGAGAGACCTCTTCGGCTCCTATCTCAGCTGCTATCATCCGTCGGTACATCTTCCTTGCTGCTCCACTAAGCTTATAAGGGCTAGCGAACTTATTCTTTTCCCCTCACTGGTTCGTTTCTGATTGTGGTTCGGCTGCAGACGTGCCCTCCACTTCACGGCTCGTCCCAGGTTGGGGCGTAGTGTTTCAGGATATTGGTGAGGTTAAAAGAGCCTCTTCCAAACCTACAGATAGTTCCATTAGAGGACATTTTTCGGTAATCTTTTCAAAATGTTGATTTGCGTCCATTTTGGTCCCACGATTAGCTAGGGAAATATTCGGTCACCCCCGGCAGAGCCCCGCATGCCGAGGGAAAGGCTAAAATACTACCCGAATTTCCCTAGTTTCGGGTAGGCACCGTTTGCAACTGGACTCCCTCCAGTCACGCATCCATCGGCACGGTACGCTTTACACCTTGGATTGGGCTAGGATGGGAAATAGGGGGTGGGATAAAAGATAAGACGATCATCTGAACGTTTCAGTTCTGTCTGTTTCCTATTGAACCAGACCAAATAACAGGCGGCAACCACGTGAAGGAAGAACTCCTCAGACTTGCTCTGGATATCAACACGACCTGCGCTCTCCCCCAAAGCCATTCGCCAAACTGCTCGCTGGACAGGAGAGCAGAATAGGTGTTAATCTAGTCCTACTGATAATATCAAAAAGCTAGGAGTAGACTAATCCCCGCCCGAGGAGAAACTTAAGCGTGAAAGTAATCCAAGGAGTAAGTCATGATCGACACAATTGGATGCGTTTGAAAAGTGAATAAGGACCAGAACAGTCAAACATGACCTCTCAATGCAGAGGGCATGGAGAAGTCATGTTTGACTGTTCTGTAACTTGAAGCAATGCTGTGGTAGTACTATATTCCGAGCAGAAGTCAGATTGATATGTACTAAGATATTTACATTTCGAAATGAAAGAGGTGACTTGCTTGTGTACCAATGATTCCGTTGCTTTTGAAAGAAACGGCAGTTTAGAAATAGGTCTAAAATGGGAAAGTGGGGATTGTTTTCGTACTTTAGTAATGCGCAAGATAAAAACTTTTAGCCATAACGTGGGGAAAACACCAGTAAAAAGTGAGAAATTGATGATGTGAGCGAGAACTAGAGTAATAATACCAAATATGAGAAGTATCATAGATCTACTCACCTCATCATAGCCGGATGCGGAAGATTTTATTGAAAGTGTGGCTTTTCTAGTAGCATTATTAGTCACTGAACTGAAATCAAAAGCGATAGCAAAGACATGCAATTAAGTTCCTGCAGAGTCATAACTTTGGTGGACAAATGCATATGTGATTCAGAAGAGAAGTGTTTGTGCAAGTCATTGAGTAAAATATCTGGGATTAGGGTATTAGAATGTGATTTTCCAAATCCCAGGAAAACAAGGAACTTTGATTACATCTGCAGAAGAGGAGTTTAAAATACTTTTGTGAAAGTAGCGACGTTCGGCAGTTCTTACCACCTGATTATAGCGGTTTCGTGCTCGCTTATATTGTTGAAAGGTGGGACTGTTCCGATTCTTTTTTTAAATGTGAAAAACTCGATCTTTTCTTACCATTTCTTTACGCACTTCATCAGTTATCTACAGTGCAGGAGGCAGCAATCGGTCCCATTATATATTATTAGCATCACTGTGTAGTCGAATGGTGTCAATTTTATTGAAATTACGTAAATACACAATCACTGGCTTTGGCTTGGGAGGCTTGAATTTATAAGACATGAACAAAAGATCGTATCGAGATAACGCAGAAACAGCCAGTTGATCATGATATATAACATGATCCGCTGAACTAGTGCAAATGATGTCTAACCATAAATATTCGGTTAGTTGGACCAGATGGTAGAATACAAACATCTGCTGAATCCATGATAGCTTTGAGTTTGCGACTCTGAGGGGAATCCTTTAGCAAGTTGGTGTTGAAATAACCCAATATTATAATATGTTTGTTAACAGTGCTGATGGATCACAGATTCACTATGGAAAAAATAATCAGTTGAAGGAGGGCAGTAAACAACTCCGAGCACGACCCTAAAACCCATTAATATTTACTTAAGTACTCAACAGATACTCTATATTCCGATAGTGATATTACAATGGCATCATATGCACATTCCGGTCGCAATTAAATGGCTATGCCACCACCACCCTTGTCAGTGTGATCAGAGCGTATAAACACAAATCCAGGAAGACTGTATAACGTGGAGGATAGGGAGGGTTTTAGCCAGAACTCTGAAATATGTAGAGCATTGATGTGCAGCTAGTAAAATGAGTTAAGTAGATCTGAATAATTTGCAGGTATGCTTTGCGCTTTTATATGCCTTATATTAAGCAATTTGTAGAGGCGAATTTCGTGTGCAAATAATTATCCACGTTATCAATAAAATAATCGTCTGTGGCTGAGGTGATGTTAAGAGAACATGCGGAACAAAATGAGTCTTCATCCGATGACATTTAATCTATTATGAATAATAATATTAAAAAATAAATATATATGGAATGGGTAATAATAAGTAATGTTGTGTACTATATATGTAATAAACTTTATAATATATACTAAATACTATATTTATAAATATAAATATGTAAATGATAAAATATAAAAAGATAATTAATCACCAACTTATTACTTATTATTCTTTCAGTTTGTCCTATGTAAGAGAGACCAATCCACAATGAAGTTTGTACACTCATGCATCTTGCAGAGGGATATAATACTTGACCCATGGTAAAAACTGACTCATGTAATTTGGCCTTTATAATATGTAGCTAATCTTGGCAATGACAACTCTGACATAATAAAATAGCACAGAAGGAACACGTAAATAAATCGCTGATTTAATTTACGTTTAAACTGAAAGCAATAATCTAATAACTTAATAAAGAGATCGTAATTGCAAATTTAACTTAATAACTACTAGCACTAAAATATAAAAAATATTTTGCCTAAAACTGACATTGTCAATCTCAGTTCAACATCGTGACGTGTGAAAGCTTAATCGAAATTTCGCGTGACCCATTTTGACGCATCAATTAACAAAATGAATTACTCGAGTAACGAATAGACGACAAACCTATTTTTCTTGATTAGCGTATCACGATCGAAACAATAATATTATTGTCTACCGCTTCATTTTTGAGTACAATAATTATTCTTGTATTAAAATCTTATTTATCTTCACCGCTTACAAATTTAATAAGATAAAGTTACACAACACATACGACTGATAAAAGATTTTCACTGCAATAACGTGTCATTTATTGTAGCAGAGTTACAATTCGATCTTACCATATTAACAGTAATATCTCCCTGTCATAATCGTGTAAAACGTGTTAGAGCCACGCTGCAGCTATATTATGGCTGTAGCACGAATGGGTTGGCTCGACCGCGGAAGAACAACCATCTCACAGAATACCAGCGTAAATTAGCAGCTTAATACTGCTGTGTTTTGTATGGTGAGGGTAGAGATACGGAGACCCTTTTTTACTGGAAACCAGACATTCCATCTTAGTCCTCAGGGGTGACAACGCATCTGCGTTTTGATTTTTAATCGATAAATGCAGACGTCTATTGGCCACAGCATACACTTACCATAAGGTGGATTGTGTGCTTCTGTGTGACCGCCAAGTATCTAGATGTTGTAAATGTTATCGTGAGTTTGGTTTCGATGTACGTTGGTGAAATTTAGCGACTCGAATTAATCCGAATAATTTCTTTTTTTATAGAAGAAGGGGCAAACGAGCATACGGTTCACCTGATGTTAAGTGACTACCGCAGCCCATGAACAACCGCAACACCAGGGGAATTGCAGGTGCGTTGCCGGCCCTTTAGAAAGGAGTAAGCTCTTTTCTTGAAGGTCAATTCTCGGGCTTTGAAAGGAAATGCAAAAGAGCTGCTAATATATCATTGCTGCGCCAGTGAATGGAGCCGATCAGAAAGGAATCAGTCGTCGGTGATTAGAAATGCATTTTTTATTCCAGTTTAAGCACGCAGCAGACCAAGTAAAAATTAATAAAATGTAAAAAGATAAATAAAACTAAATTATAAGTAATAATAATTTAACAACATTATAAATTTAAGAAAAAACATACAAAAATACCCTGTCCTATAGCATGGTACTGCGAAACGGACCGGATCTAGTGATAGCACTGGTATTCAGTCCAGTGAAAGAAGCTGACACTGGGATTCCCCAGGGCAGATATGAGATATTCAGATATTCTATGAGAGGCCCAACTGGCGCTTTGTCAAGAGTATGATTAATATGATTATATAATCTGCAATTGCCATTACCACTTTACAATTACCACAAAACATGGACTCTTGATAGTTGGAGGCGCGTCCACTTTTTGCAGTCTAATTTTGTGTTGAGGCTTACTTTTGCCTCATAAATGGATAGACTAATAATCAGAAATGTTACATTTGGAGCAATAAAACTTCATTGTCTACAATTTGCACTGCAAAATATACACTGTTTGCTACAACTTATGGGATGGGAGCATCTTCCGGTCGTATGTTTTAATATAGAAAATCATACTACATCATCAATGGCGCCAGATAGAAATGTTTTATTTCACGAAAGCAGCGAACCTTACTCTACGGCTTAGAAAAGGACATGTTAATTTTTATAACATCACTGCGAAAACCTCTTTTCTGTTTACTTTCCGTTATGACGGTATTCGTTAATAATTTTTGAACTCCGAGCTTATGTACATTACCTTTAATACAAGTAAGACTTATTCACGTCAAAGGTATATATATATCTTTGATTTAACTTACATGGTTTTATTATGGAATCCCGGGAAGGTACATGTTCAAGTAACTTCCTAGTGTCATGTTTATAATTTATTTATCTAGTCAGTTGGTATGATTATAAGCGTTTTCGTCTTCACAGACAAATTTTTCGTGTGTTCCATTTGTATAAAATGGTTTACTTTTTTGAGCATTACATACATTTCAGTACATTAACAGTGGTTCAACGTTGTTAAAAAGTACCACAATGTCGCCATAATGCTTTAAGTCATAGATTATGTATGAGGTTAAAACAAAAATAAAACAAGATATAAACATAGCTGACGAGACTCCAACTTTTTTCAAAATAAGTAAAATTCTACCGACACGCATATCGTCGATCAGCGGCCAATAGACCTTCAAGCGATAAAGTCAAACGAATTTATTCAGCAATATCCGCCATCGTAATAACGAATACTTAAATAACGGGTGTTTTTGACGTGAATTCGATGAAAGTCTTACGTTTCATTCGGAGGTTATTCCAGAAAAATTGCGACACGAAAAACGTGTCGAGAGCTTCGTATGCTTATAGTAACAACGTGAGGAAGTAAATAATAATGACATTATGACGATATATTTGGCAACTACACAAAACTGTATTATGTTATACTAATTTTATATTATATTCGGCGACATCACAGTCAGTGCAAGTGCAAAAATGAGGCCTAGCGTGGGTCAGCTCAAATCATAGATTTTTACCTATACATATGATATAAATAGCAAATGTTTAAATCATGCTAGCGTCAGAACCGTTTGATGCATTTTAATGAAATAAATGTATTTTATAGAAAAAAGATAATTTTTGTATCTATAAATTCTTTAAAGTTATCCATTTTATTTTTCAAGCATATTTCAAATTCATGAAAAACCACCCAAACTTTTTTTTATCAAGCTGAGGGCTTTGATTTGAAATATAACACACATAGATTGAGGGTGTTTTACTTGAAATGAATTTGAATGAGTTTTTTAATATATTTTATTATATCACCTATAATGGTGAATAAAAGTAAAAATGGGTCCAATTAAAAATAACTAAGTGCCAAATCAATGAACTTACGGTGATGATCTTGCAGCTTCAATTCAGTCACCAAATTAATTATTTCAATCACTAGTGAAAGCTATCGCATTTGGTATCTAGGAGTAATGTAAATAATTACGTATGTGTTCATACACTTAACAACATATATAGTATATATTTTTATATAGTATAAGGGTGACAAACGACTACACATTCCACCTGATTGTAAGTGGGTATTGTGGCCCATAGACATCTACATTTTTAACCTCGCTTAAAAATCAAAATGCAGATGCGTTGTCACCCTTGAGGACTAAGATGGAATGCCTTGATTTCAGTAAAATGGGTCTCTGGTTCTCTACACTTACCATATGAAATACAGCACATTAAGCTTCTATTTTACGCTAGTATTCTGTGAGAGCGTGGTCCTTCCCCGGTCGAGCTGACCTATTCATGCTACAACCACAATAGCTGCAGTGTGGCTCCACCACGTTGTAAAACGTGTTTACATTAGGAATACGAAGCGATTTTTCGTGTTGCATCGTAGCATAATATGCTGAAAAATACCCCCTAAAACACCTATTACTTATTTATACCTTATGTATTATTTAACATTTTGAGTATTCATCACATTCAATATGACAGTATTACTGTGATTGCTATAATTATATTTTGATTATAATATGTAAGAAATATTTCTTCTTTTTATGCCTGCTTCCAGCTATTGAAGAATAAGTGTCCTCCTCCAGAATCTTATCTGCGCTCCGCTGAGGAAGTGCCTCCGGGACAATAACGTGACCCATCTGGAGAGCCATAACTAGGAACACAAGCTTCTCCTTGTATGGAGGTTATGGTTTAATCGTAAAATAAGGAATTTTGAAACGGAGAGGAAAGCATCGATATTATTAGAATTTATTTAAGAAAAAATCTCAGACATTAGGCATTTCTCCTATATATAGAGGAGTTCCGTTAAAGTCGTTGTAACAATAACACGTCTCTCTTCATTATCAGCCTGTCAGGCTGCCCTATATAGTATATTATCTAAGTGCCGGGCGCTGCGCTTCCATTGTCGCAGCGCACCGCCCGCTGAATTATTAAATTAAAAAAATGTAATTATGAAAACGGAATAATTTGATTTATTATTTATAGAAACTGACAATATAAGGACATGACAAGAAAATATTACGATGATGACGAATACAAAAAGAGTCCATTTTTTTTATAAAAGCTTACTGAGAAAATAAAAATTATGATTAATAACCAAAAATTCACTTACAAATAATGAAGATTGACTTTAGAAGACTCTCTCTTCATTAACACTTCCTATATTTTTTTGATGAAATACGAACACACAGTCCACCTGTTGGTGAATGGATACTGTGGCCCATAGGCATCTTCATTTTATCCTCGATTAAGGTGAAACCTACGGATTGTTCCCAGCCATTCTCCCGCTAGATGGCGCTGAAGTCAACAATTTTAGTTAATTTGGATTTTTGTGTAATGTAAAGAATCTCGGAAGCGGCTCCAACGATTTTCATAAAATTTAGTGTCCAGGGGTTTTTAGGGGCACGATGGAAATCGATCTAATTGGGATTCATTTTTAGAAAATGTCGTTTTGTCCGTGTTTTCGGGCAATGAAAAACTGCTACAATATAAGAAGGTAAATTTTAACAAAATTATAATGATCGTACTAGCTCAAGTGGATAACGCACTGTCGCGAAAGCGTAGTACCCTGGTTCGCGTCTTGTCTTAGGTTTGACTTTTTTCCCTTTTTTTGCAAGTTCCATTCTTTTGTGGGAAAATCTATTATGTCGAGCCCTTTTCTTGAGGATTTTTTTAAAAATACAAAATTTTTATTGCAGTCATGATTTTTGATTCTAATAACCAGTTCAGTTTTTTCTATTATATCGGTAAGATCAAAAAATATTCTTCATATTTTATCAGTATACTAAATATAACTTCCAAAACACACGATTTCCAAAAAAAAAAAATACCGAGCAATGCTCGGTCATCCAGGTACTATACAATATATATACAAATCTTCCTTCAATTCTATATGATTTGGGTTGCGTTCGGAACACAAGATCCAGAACACTAAAATGTACAAAAATTTACTTAACTTTTTATTTCAATGTTATCTTTATATTCCCGGTAGAATTGGCCGACGAATAAGAAAAATATAACTCAGATTAGTATAAGCTATTTATTTATAAACAATAAAGCACGGAACAGAAAAAAGGATTTTATGTAACTGAATTATATTTGTTTCTGAACGCACCATAACCGTGAACTAGAGCTCTACAAAATATAACAAACTAATAATGTGTGTCTGTCTGAAACTGTTTGCAAAATGCGTAAAGGGTGTTTAATGTTGTTAAACTAATTTTAAATTTGCCACCTTTTCTTAGCCGATGTTTAACTGACCTATGACAATCAATGGTCAATGTAGTCTATGACAGCTCTATAAAATAATAAACTCTCTCTATTATTCTATGGTACAACGAGTGTGGTTTGATTTCTCTAAATTCCCCAACAACAAAAAAAAACACAAAAGCCAAATCTAAGATAATTTTACTTGTCGATAGTATCAATTACGTACACATCCAAGAGGCAGAAACGACGAAAGAAGTGTGGGAAAACTTATCCCGCGCTTTCGACGACTCTGGGCTTACATGCAGAGTTGGCCTACTACGTGATCTCTGCACTACTACACTCTCTGATTGCCAAAACATAGATGAATACGTGAGCAAGATAATGTCTACAGCACATAAGCTCAGAAATATAGGATTCCAAGTTGATGATGAGTGGCTCGAGACACTTTTACTCTCCGGGCTACCTAACCATTACTGAGGTATTGTCAAAATTCAAAGAGTTCAAAACAGAAGTTGAAAACCAAACTGAATGTAAACTCAAATGTATTCGGACTGACAATGGCCTGGAATATGTCAACAAACCATTCTCTGACTTCCTTAAAAGTGCAGGAATAAGACACCAAACATCAACTCCTTATACTCCTGAGCAAAATGGAGCTGCAGAGAGGTTAAACACGACATTAGTCGAGAGAGCAGAGTGTATGATTCTGAATGCTGGATTGGCAAAGTTTTTCTGGGCTGAAGCTATAAAAACTGCTGCATACATCATAAATAGATCTCCAACTAAATCCTTACTGTTTAAAACACCTGAAGAGTTTTGGACAGGACATAAGCCAAATATCAGTAATATGAAGGTGTTCGGGTGTGAGGCCATGGTCCACTTACCAAAAGAAAAACGCAAGAAGTGGGACCCAAAATCACAGAAAATGATCTTCATTGGCTATTGCGAGAACACAAAAGGGTACAGATTCATATTTCCAAACACAAGAACTATTATCAAGAGCAGGGATGCTGTATTTCTTGAATCCACCGTTAAGAGGAACTATGCAGCTCTGGAATTATCTGAAACAGAAAACAAAACATTAGATACACATAGTAAAAGTAATAATGAAAGCTTAATGTCAAATGAGTCCAATGAAGAAAGCAAGGAAAAATCTTATAACTCAGATAGCTCATATGATACTGTTAAAAATAACTCGGTTTTAGAAGAATACTAACCAGAAATGAAGATTGATACTCCTCTGCGAAGTAACATAACTTTGAGACCTAGAAATAAGAATGAAGAACAAACTTACCTTTGCTATGATGAATCCTTAAAGCCTGAGCAAGTCCCTGAATCATACAAAAAAGCTATCAGTTGTATGAATGCTGAAAAATGGAAAAAGTCAATTGAAGAAGAACTTGAAGCTCATGAAAGAAATGGCACGTGGATATTGGTAAACAAGCCTGCAAATACAAACATAATCGGCTGTAAATGGGTTTTTAGAGTTAAAGACCAACCAACGGGTCCTCGCTTCAAGTCCAGGCTGTGTGCAAAGGGTTGTGCACAGGCAGATGGTATTGACTATAAGGAAACATACTCACCGACAGTAAGCGTTCCAGTTGACCCTCACTCAAAGCTGGAGAAGAGTGAGCACCAGCCTGACAAGAATCTTCCTTATAGAGAAGCTGTTGGTTCTCTAATGCATGTTACCATAGTAAGCCGAACAGACATAATGTTCGCTGTGAGCTTGGTGAGTAGATTTTTGAATTGCTATGATGAGTCTCACTAGACAGCCGTTAAGAAGATTCTAAAGTATCTCAAAGACACTATCAACTTTGGCCTATGCTACCATTCAGCAAAATCTTCTGAATTAGTTGGCTATAGTGATGCTGACTATGCTCATGCCCTCACTACTAGAAGGTCAACAACTGGATACATTTTCTTCATATGTGGAGCTGCTATAACATGGTGTAGTCAAAGGCAACACACTGTCGCTTTATCGACTACAGAAGCGGAATTTATGGCCGCATGTGGTGCCACCAAAGAGGCTATTTGGATCAAACAATTATTATGTGATCTTGGTGAATTTGAGCAACAAACAGTAGTGATAAATATAGACAATCAAAGTGCAATGAGTGTTATTAAAAATGTTAACTTTCACAAGAGCTGCAAACATATAGACACTAAGTATCATTTTATAAAGGAAAAGTATTATGCTAAAGTTATTGATTTAAAATATGTTTCAACATGCAATCAACTTGCCGACTTTCTAACTAAGGCTTTACCTAGAGATAAATTTCAATATATGAGAGACCAAATTGGAATGTTATCCAAATATATGTTATGTAATCTTTAATCTAAACAAGTATGTACCTATGTTTGTTTACTTTATTTCTGCTGTAATAATTTAGTACATAGAAGGCTTAAATTTGGCAGGAGTGTTAAACTAATTTTAAATTTGCCGCCTTTTCTTAGCCGATGTTTAACTGACCTATGACAGTCAATGGTCAACGTAGTCTATAACAGCTCTATAAAATAATAAACTCTCTCTATTATTCTATGGTACAACGAGTGTGGTTTGATTTCTCTAAATTCCTATAAATAAAATCAAAGTCAACAAATGTAACCCGGCAAAACCATATTTAGCAAATGTTTGCAAGTTTAATTTTGTGACTGCTTTAGTAGTTTACCGATTTATAATAATTGTATTTATTGTTGACCAAAAACGTATTCAAACACATTCATATATGAAACACTGACACGTATGACGTAGGTAATCAGTATTGTGACGATATTTCAGAAAAATCACGGGCCAGCCTTCTGTTAAAAATACTACCGAAAACATAATTGCGTTTTTAGAACAATTAATTACTTTACCTACGATAAATTACAATATAGTCTCTAATATATACTAGAGAAATATTGCAATTCGAATCAATGAAAACATACATACACAATATGTATAATACACAAGAAATTCCGCGCGCAAATCATAGGGCGTGACAACCGAAATCAGAATATATTTTATAACAAGTCAAACAAGTGAACGAAGTTTGGCAACGCTCATGTTTCGTCAATTCAAGGTCAGGAATACATTAGTACTCTTATCAGTTTGTTGTCAGGAAGGACGGCAACGTCGCTTTACCTACGACTTTTATTTATGTTGCCACACAACAAAAATAAGTAATAAAATTGTTTACAAAAAAACATAGGTGTCAAAGGTCATTAGTGTTATGTTATTTTATACTGTTTTTTAACGGTTGGAAAGGAAATTAACCAATTATTGAACCTAAGATATTGATTTATCACAATTATTTAAGATTACTTGGATGCCATGTAGCGTGCCAATGTTTAAACGTCGCCTTTCGTTTGCTTGTCTAAAGTCACACACTACTAAAGAAGTGTCAATTTTTTTCGGGATTTCAATATTGTTTTTCTCAGTATATAATGTAAGTTATTGCCTATAGAGGTCAAACGCGTACATATTTCATTGTAGAGAAGTGATAAAATGATTAGTTTTAAAGAAAGAGTGTCTATTTTTAGTGTACATTTTGGAAAAAAAATGTATGGGCGGACGGTCGACGCATCCACCTTAAGAATCTATATCCAGATGCGTTCTCACCCGTGAGGACTAAGATGGAATGCCCTTATCCAGTAAAAAGGTACTCCGGTTCTCTACACTCACCTTACGCAACACAGCAGTAATGAGCTGCTATTTTATGCTGGTATTCTGTAAGAGCTTGATCCTTCCCCGGTCGAGCCAATCCATTAGTGGCACAATTGTAATGTAGCTGCAGCGTAGCTCTACCACATAAATATATATACAATAGAAAAATATATACTATATTACAACTAATTTTGTCATCGCTAAATAAAGTTAATAACAAAGGACTTTACCCCCTTGTTGCTGGGTAATTATATTATACTATTAGTGCTGGTTAATTATATATTAGTAGCGATAATTATATTATTCTAAGAGACACTATTATATTTATGAAGTAAATAATAAACGAAATAAGAACTTCAAATATAATACTTACTTGTTTTCCAATATCAGACAATATCAAACATTGAAATAATATTATTGAATAGATTATCTTTTATTAAAGAGTTGTTTGTGATTTGCCCAAATAAATGATCAAACTTGCTCTGCCAGCGATTTCTTACTCACAAACATGTATTATTTACGCATTCTATTTATACTTATACAAATGAAACTCCATTTTGAATTAGACATAATAACATTTTTTTAAACTTGAGTAACAACACCCACTGGAACACCGCGGTGGAAAAATAGCTCAATAACCCTCTTAGAAATGAAAGCCATATGCTCAGTTATGGAACGTTCATAAGATTTTACTTAACATACATATTATTTTCAAAGGATAGGTATAATAAAAAATATTCTTCTGTTTGCATAAGACTTAAAATATTCAGATCGGCGACAGGAAACTGCAAAGTTGCTCGACGTCTGACACTGCGATCTTCAACCCGTCTTCAAAGCATGACAATTAAGGCAAATCCTACTTAGAACGAGACCAGACCAGTATTGGACATATTGGATATCTGCGATCTCTAGTCGTCGTAACGTCGACCTTTCTGGGCTGCTAAAGTAGAGGAAAATGTATGTTCAACTTAAAACAGAACAATATTTACAATATAAAAATGCGTCTGCGTCTAAAAAAGATATTTGATCTCTTTTTAGTTACTATGTTTTAATTGATATTTTTTACGGCAGTGTTTCCTCATTTACAACTAGCTTTTTACGTACATAGGTAATAGTTGTAAATAAAGAATTTTCGCTCGTATGGGCTTCAATTCTGAAGCATAATTTAATTTAGCAAACTTTTATCACTTTTAGAATCGTCTCGGTGTCTGTCCCTCTATGTGTGTTCGTCAAAGATTTTTTTTAAATTCTCCAAGACTATGTGATGTTGATTATTGATATTTGGAATAGATATAATATTTTACAGGAATACGAGAACAAATAAGTTTTTCAGAATTTCATTAATATCATATGTCTATACACACCTACTATTTTTTTATACGGGACGTGTCTTCTGATGTATTCGGTGATGGATATACGAAAGGTAAATTGTTTTCGAAGCAAAATGCGTTATTTATAATTAACTCTATATATACATTCATAATAAGAGTTAAATTAGTAAATGATTTCTTATATTTACGCAAACACTACACATTGATTAAAACTAATTTTACGGATTTTATCGCGTTTTATTTCAGTTCAGTTAGTTAATTCTGCGTAGATCAGACCAAACACAATAATTAAAAAGCTGAATCTATTCCGGGTTAACTTTGACATCGGGACGTCAGTCACCTCAGTCCCCCTTGACAATCCATGCTGAAAAGCACCTGAAACGTCGGGTAACAAAAGTAAAATAAATAAAATGCCATAAAATCCGTAAAAGTAGTTTTAATCAATGTTAATTTAGTTTTTAAAAATAGTGAAGAATTTTATGGTCTTCCCTTAATTTACGGTAAAATGTTTGCGACATTTAGTTCATATCATTGATACCTTGGTTCATAATTACGACACCAGGACATCAAATACCTCAGTCCCCCCGACAAAATCCTTTGAATTAGTTTTATTCCAAATAAAGTTATATTCACGTTGAACGTGGGAAGGACTACCCCCATGAACGGGAGTAGAAAAATATTCGCCTTGTTGTGACGGCGAAAGTGAATTCGCCATCCCGTCCCGTTCCGTTGGTGTCGTAAAAGGAAACAGAGGAAAACAAACAGGAGATGGGCAACATCATCTTCTTAGTAACAGATCCAAATAATAAATGCTGCAGTTGACTACCCGGCTGCCAAGCGTGGCAGTTATGCGGCCTCTTTTATAATTTATGGAGTAGGCCTATGTGCTAATCAGTAGACTTTTGATAGATTTTAATGACAAGCGCTCAGCCGGTCTTCATTCCTTTATTGTCGATATTACACGAATTAAAACCAAACGGTTTGCTTCAAGCAATTGAGTTCAATAGTTTGCCGGCGTCTATTTTTCCACCCGAATGCAATCTGGGAGCAAGAGTGAATAGGCTTTTGTTACACTAAGATAGGTCGATTTACCATCGCACGTCACCACTTACCACAAGGTGGGATTGTGGTCAAGCACCGTCTTATAACAAATTATGCTATTTTGAGTGTGGACCGCGAACTCAAAAAGTCGTAAAAACTACTGTCGTGAACCAATCCTAACACAAACATTTTAAGCTTACCAGAAGTGGTTACAGGGAATATCAGTACTGTTAACAGCATTTATAGTATTTAAAAAAAAAGAAAAAATTATGTCGATGATGAGTTCTACTCATCTCTGCTACCTTTAATATTTACGCTAGTATGAAAACAAAAACGTAAAATCTTCGTAATTATGAATGTATGTAACGCCTGATCCTATTAAATATTAGAGTGAAAAACAAATAACAAAAATGCAATTTCAGTCACCATTAGCAGACACAGATTCAAAGAAAAAAGAAAAATATTTTTATTAAACATCAAATAAATCAAAAGAAACCTTCGACAAATAAATTGTTAATTATGAGTACAAACCTCGACAAGTCAAATAGTCTAATCAAAAGGTTTACGATGTTTAACTTCAACATTGCCTAGTTAGTAGCTCCTTCTCATAGTAGCTTCTTTATTTAAAATGTTCTTTAAATTATAAAATAAATAAAAAATTGATTAAAGGTAAAATATTTTTAAACTTTAGTTGATTTGCTGTTCAAAGGTTTAAATAACTTATGACCATGTAGCCAAGCGACATAGTGTTTAAAAGCTTGTACAGCCTTTCTGAGTACTTCCGGACTGAATGGAGTTCTGAATTAATCAAATTCTATTCAAACTTAAGGTAATTCCGTTCACCCCAAAATGTAGTTAGCACGCAATTGAATGATGGTTCAAATTAAAATTATAAGAACCGAAGTCGAAGACGGAAAGCGAAGAAGCGGTGTACGGAACACCCCAAGATAACGTTCGTAATCGCAATCAAAGAGAAGTTTTTTCCTTGACTACTTATGTAATAAAAATATAAGAAGTGTTAACGTATTAAAATGATTCTCCATATATTCAAAAGTGCCTAATCGCACCGATAACACTTAATAGTAACTCAGTCCTGTTCGCGATTAAAATAAGTTCGGGAGTAAGCTTTTAAAATTATCTTCTAAAAAACGTCAATTTAAATCTAAAATCATATCGAATTTGATATCCATTTAAGAGTAAGCCTGTGATAAATAAAAGAATAGGCGAGGACTAAAAGTACCTTTAAATCTTTAATCTTAATTAACCTTAAAAATAAATGCTTCACAATTTTAACCTAATGGGAATTGCATCAGGCTTATGTGAAAACCAAAATATGTATCATAGTACCGAACTCTAAAAAAAAACATAAACATGACATTACATAAATTATTTCGAGGTTCACTATTAAACGTGTACCTTGCAGATATTCTGTAATAAAACCTTGTTACGCATTTTACATAATATGATGAGAACACATATTATATATTCTTTTTATTTTAATATTATGAAAAAAAATCAACAGTTGATGCCCTCGAGGTCGCTCCGGCTGGCCTGCCAAATCAATTTTAGTTTTATTTTTAAAAAAGTGAGAGTGAAATACGAGCGCACAGTACACTTGATGGTAAGTGATTACTGTGGCCCATATACATCTACATCTATCTTCGATAACTTATCAAAGTTCATTGATTCGATGCGTCGTCACCCGTGAGGACTAAGATGTAATGCCTCGGTTCTAGTAAAATGGGTCTCCGTTCTCTACACTCACCCCACGAAACAAAGCAGCGTTGAGCCTCTATTCTGTGCTGGTATTCTGTGAAAGCGTAGTTCTTCTCCGAACGAGCTGACCCATTCGTGCTACAACTATAGTACTAATATAGCAGCAGCAAGGCTCTACCACGTGAAAAACGTTGGTTGGACGTACGCTACTTTTTATATTTTATAGGCTACTGAAGTCCATGGAACCTTGCATACAACTAGATAAAAAAGGCTATTGATGTATTGTCAACCCAGGAATACGATGGAATACTTCTAAGCCTGAAATTATACTGCCTCTAATTATAATTAGAGGCAGTATAATTTCAGGCTAATTTTGTAATAATGTCTTCTAGTCTAAACGGTAATTACCGTTTAGACTAGAACACACTGCTTTTTGGCGACAGAAATCGGAGAAGTAAAGTAAAGTAAAGTAAAATATACTTTATTGTACACCAAGGAACATATTACATTATTTATATATTTAAAGGGACATTGGTACAACAGGCGGCCTTATCGCTAAAACAGCGATCTCTTCCAGGCAACCTTAGGGCAGAGGATACTATTTTAAAAGATAGCGGAAGGGGTGTACAGAATATGATAAAGAAAGATAAATAGAAGAACATAAATGATTAAAGAAAAAAAAATGAATGACGACAGGTAGTAACTTAAGAGGAAAGGTAATAAAGTTTTAATTTATTTTTAAATATAGGAAGAGATTTAGATTTTTTGATATGTAAGGGGAGAGAATTCCATAGTCGTATAGCGGTAACCGTAAAAGAATTAGAATGGAAGGAAGAGGAATGTCTAGGGGTACTTAGAAGGAGATTATTTTGAGATCGTAAACTACTTAAATATATAAATCGGACTTTCAAATAAGAAGGAGTGGTCGGATTGAACAGAATGCAGTAAAGAAGATGAAGAATGTGAGTATTCCTGCGAAGACGAATCGGGAGCCACTTGAGCTTATGGCGGAATTCGGATATGTGGTCATACTTTCGTAACCCAAATATAAACCTTATGCAATAATTTTGAAGCCGCTCAAGTTTATTAAGTTGCTCGTATGTGAATCGTATGAGGATCGTACCTCCCGAAACGAACTCTTTGGCATAAAAGGAGTCGTACCATCTAGTAATTTTTTTCTGAACTTTTCCCGCTTTGTTACTTATTCCTTTCACAATCGCAAGGAGCGAGGTGACGTTTTCATACTCGTAACTACACACCGTACTACAAGAGAAATTAATTTTATTTATTATTTAACTTTCTCACAATTTTATTTCATGGGCCGGGATTAATTTAATGGACCTTGTTTTTCATAGAATTTTATTGAACTGAATCAATTGTGATAAAATATTGGTCTCAGCATAAATGTTCTGGAATCAAAACTACTTGCACTGGCTCTGACTGAAAAGTGAATCTGTAGTTTAAAACGTTTAGTAAAAAGCCGCTATAAAAATTTGTTCGACAAATTTTTATTTCCAAATTACGCAATAAATAAAGATATGCATAAAAGAAACTTAAACAGGATAGGGTAATCGATAGTCGCAATTCTACCGATTGTATTTATTCTGTATATATTATTTTATTTATTCCTGGCCGCTATTAGGAAATAGTGAGAAAACGCAAAGAAATAACATGAAAGAATTAATGATGAAAATTTATTAAAAATAATACAATTTGAAAGAAATAGAAACATTGCTTAATATTTGCTTGTTTGCATTAATTTTTAAATTGTAATATTTTTCCTGCTGGGAAGGCTTTTCTTAGCTTATTTCGTTATGAACGTGATCAAAATACTTTCGCGTCTTTGGTAATTTTTTTTTAGTATGGAAATATTATGTATACGTTCTTATCTTAAAAGCAAGATTCAAATATGATTTTCCTTTTCGGTCAAATAGTACCTCTTGAACGATTTACAAAATAGAGACTTTTTATAGTTAATACCTAATAAAATAATTTACTTCAAATTTCGATGTTCATGTAGTTACTAACAGGTAGTTTATTAATACTCTTAATTTAATATTACTTAGTTAATAGTCTCAAACCTTAATATATATATAAATTACGTGTCACGTTCTTTGTCCGCGATGAACTCCTAAATCACTTCATCATCATCATTACAGCCCTTCACAAGTCCACTGCTGAACGTAGGCCTCCCCCAAGTAATGCCACAAAGCACGGTCCTGAGCCACCTGCATCCATCGACTTCCTGCATGTCTTACCAGGTCGTCACTCCATCTAGTGGGGGGTCGCCCTACACTACGCCTACCGGTACGAGGCTGCCACTCGAGAACCTTTCTTCCCCATCGGTTATCGGTTCTTCGAGCTATATGGCCGGCCCATTGCCACTTCAGCTTACTAATCCGTTGGACTATATTGGTCACTCTGGTTTTACTGCGGATATCCTCATTTCTGAGTCTATCACGCAGAGAAACTCCACAGCATAGCCCTCTCCATAGCTCGCTGAGCGACCTTGAGCGTCCTCATACGGCCAGCAGTGAAGGACCACGTCTCAGATCCGTAAGTCATCACTGGCAACACGCACTGGTTGTACACTTTAGTTTTCAGAGATTGAAGTATACCTGACGGGAAGATGTGTCGTAATTTCCCGAACGCTGCCCAGCCGAGTTGAATCCGTCGATTGACCTCTCGGTCGAAGTTGGACTTACCTAGTCAGACTATTTGTCCTAGGTAAACGTACTCGTCAACAACTTCGAGCATAGTGCTCCCAACAAGTACCGGTATAGGTGTGACATGGACATTAAACATGACCTTTGTTTTGTCCCTGTTCATCTTAAGACCTATCCGTTGGGAGACACCATTGAGGTCATTGAGCATAGTGCTAAGGTCCTTCAGCGATTCTGCCATAAGGACTATATCGTCGTCAAATCGAAGGTGAGTGATGTACTCGCCATTGATGTTAATACCGTATCCTTTCCAGTCCAGTAGCTTCAAAACGTCTTCCAACACAGCGGTGATGTTACACAGAGTTTCGGGGATATAACATCACCCTGTCTTACACCTCTCTGCAGTTGGATAGGTTTCGAACTCTGGTTCTGTACTCGGATAGCCATCGTAGCCCTACTGTACAAACAATTCAGCACTTCGATATACCGACAGTCAACTTGGCACTGCTGAAGGGACTGTAGCACCGCCCAAATTTCGACGGAATCAAAGGCTTTCTCATAGTCCACATATGCCATGCAAAGTGGCAGATTGTACTCTTTGGTCTTCTGTAAAATTTGCCGCAGGGTATGTATGTGGTCTATGGTACTGAAGCCTTTTCGGAAACCGGCTTTTTCGGGAGGCTGGAAGTGTTCGAGTCTGCGTGCGAGACGATTCGTAATGACTCTCGAAAATAGCATGTAGACGCGGCTAAGAAGGGAAATCGGTCTGAAGTTCTTCAAGAGAGCGTTATCGCCTTTCTTAAAGAACAAGACCACCGCGCTTCTGCTCCACGCCTCCGGAGTAGTGCCACCATGGAGGACGGTATTGAAGAGCTTCTGAAGGACTTCAAGTACCGGTGTTCCACCCGCTTTCAGAAGTTCCGCTGTAATTCCATTCTCGCCCGGGGCCTTACCGTTTTTAAGGTGGTGGAGAACCATTCTAATTTCGCTCAGACTAACGTCCGGGATATCATCGGAATAGTGTCGGTTAAGATTTGCTCTTGGATCGTTACTCACACTTGCGTGTGGCTCCAACGGTGATGTGTACAGCTGCCCATAGAACCTCTCAATCTCACTCAGAATCTCAGGTGTCCCGGAAACGATGTTGCCACACACAGTCTTCAGCTTTACAGTTGGCTCTTTCTGGCAGACAGATCTCTGGCAAAGATTTTAGAGCCCTGGTTCCGCTCGATCGGTTCTTTAATACGAGAATTATTAAAGTTGCGTAAGTCTCGCCACATGCATTTGGAGATTTGTCTGTTCAGTTGCCTGTATGCTGTCAAATCTGTTGACGATTGCAGCCTCATCTCCCGTCTAATAGCCATGAGATTAAGAGTGTGATCGGAGAGTTTTTGTGTTCTTCTACGGCGGGTCTTGCAGAACTTAGCTCCGACTCATGCAGTTTCCACGAGCTTGTCATTCATATCGTCCACTGCATTGCAATCTTGTAGGCACTGAAAGCGGTTACGTACCTCGAGCTTAAAGGTTTCGGGATTCAGGATTAGAGCACGAGGGGGACGGAGCGTTGACTTCATTAGACGAGACCTCTCCAACTTAACGTTTAGGTTCAGTGTGCCTCGAAACATTCGGTGATCGCGGCCAGTTTTCACCCTTGCGATCACTGAGACATCACTGAACAGTTGGCGTCTGGTCGTCATAATGAAGTCAATCTTATATTTTGTCGAACCGTCGGGGCTCGACCAGGTACATTTCCTGTTGGGCCGCTTCTGGAAGAAAGAGTTCATCATAAAGAGTCTCTCTTTCTCCATAAAGTTGGCCAGCTGCTGGCCCCTACGGTTCCGTTGCCCTACTCGAAATTTCCCTATCTTCAGCTCACCGCTTTCTCTTGTGCCTAGTTTTGCGTTGAAGTCTCCCATCAACACCTTGTAGTGGGTTTTGGAGGAATGCATAGCTCTGGAAATATCCTCATACATTTCCTCCACCTCCTCATCGGGATGTGCCGAGGTTGGTGCGTAAAACTGTATGACCTTCAGCGAATACCGTTTGGTCATTCTGAGTATCAGGTACGCGACCCTCGTCGACACACTCCCAATCTTTACAACGTTGTTGACGAGAGACTTGTGGACGATAAATCCGACACCTCCTTGGGACAGATGGTCGCCCTCCCGGTGATAGAACAAGTTGCCGGATTCGAGAATCACCGTGTCCTCCCCCTCTCTTCGGACCTCGGATAATCCTATAATATTCCAGCGCAACTTGTCTATCTCTTCTTCCAGCTCCGAGATCTTCTCGTCAGTCCTCAGGGTGCGTGCGTTAAATGTTGCCAGGTCGAGTCGTCGTAGGTGGCAACCGAACCTCCACTGGAGATTCTTAGCACCCCCTGCCCCGCCGTTACCATGGTCGCCACCGTAGCCAGGAATAGCGGGGCCGCCGGGGACTGGGGGCCTTCTATTTGCGTCGTTATTCATGGGGGGATATTTGCGATAGTTGCCACGCTTGGCGAGCGGGTTGGCAACCGCAGTTTTTTATTATAAAGCACAGTTGTTATCAGGAAGATGCTGCTGCCCATCTCCTGCCTGTCTCCCTCTGTCGCCTCTTACGACACCCACGGGAAGATATGTGGTAGTAGATAGTCTCAACCGCCACTACACTCACTTAACCGATTTTAATTA
The DNA here is from genome assembly GCA_907164705.1 of Parnassius apollo. Lineage (NCBI taxonomy): Eukaryota > Metazoa > Arthropoda > Insecta > Lepidoptera > Papilionidae > Parnassius > Parnassius apollo. Next base: position 1,673,113 of record CAJQZP010001188.1, on the reverse strand, counting down.
AATTTGCACAACGTGTGTAGTTTGACTTAACTTGAGAGATATGATATTGCCCATGAGTGACTCACAATTTTTTTTGCGAATTTAAGGATTTTTAATAGGACATGACAAGGGGTCGTCGAAAAGAGCAGGAAAACGTTTGCCTGACAACCTAGTAGTAATATAAGTATCTTTTGAAGATTTTTTATAAACTGAACTGACACAGAAACTTGCAGTACATCTGATGGTGATGGCTACTACACGTGCAGCCAAGATTATAAAAGGAAGGCCTAAAAATGTGTTTTCTCCTTTGAGACCTGTTGTAATGACTGGCTGGTACGTCTTTGTATATCTTTAACAGTGCAGGCACTGCTGTTTAGTGGTAAGATGGTACCGTAAAATGGGTTGAATAGAAATTGCGGGGTTAATACAAACAGATCTGGTTATTTGATAAAGTTATCTCTAGGTTTTTCCAGATTGGCAAAATAAAGGAACATGGCATAGAATGAACAGTAGAAATAAACACACGATTCCAATTTGCACAAAAAACCTAAAGAAAACTTAATCAAATAATTAGACTTGTTTCTATTCATCCAATTTTGCCGATACTTAACCAACGAACTTCTAAGTAGTAAAAGTGTCCTATTAACTTGGAATTATTTAAAAGTCTTAACTGTTTTCCAGGTCTAGGTTTGATTAATCATATGAAGCTTCGACAGTGAGTCAAGCCGATCAGAAAGAGCTCGGTCACCGACTGTTAGAAACTCTCTCCGGTGGATAAAATCAAATAGAAAGAGCTGGCATTGGGGAGGTCCCACCCAGAGATAGGAACAGTATACCAGTGCCATGCCAAGTTGTAGGTGGTGTTCTGACGTGAATTTTTGTCCCGCTTTCGCTCGCTGCAAGCCGCGATTGAAGCAAAGCGTATTGAATTGGCGACACAAATGAAGACTTCGGAGTGAAATAAGGTGAACCAAACTGTTAACTGTGATTAATTATTAGTGTTCTTTAAGATTTAATTGGTGTTCGGAAATAAAGGTGTTAATTTTGGTAATTCAATCGGCAGTTTTTATTATCACGAATCTTAAGCTCGGAATAATTGGTGGAAATTGGGATCAAATCATGTCGATTTTACCTTAGCAGGAAACGGAGGGTGTCCGTACCCGCAGTCAACGCCAGCAGCAGACGGGCCAGAGGAGATTTAATGGTGCAACGCCGTAGGCTTCGGGGGCCAACTGCCAGCCACGGAGGCTGGCCCGTCGGCAGCTCCTACACCTTCAGCACCTGACTAAGGTGCTCTCATGATGCTGCTGCAGGAACAGACTCGCCGACAGGAGGAACAGGCTCGCCGACAGAAGGAACAGGCCCGTTGCTTGAGAGAGCAGCAGGAGGAACAGGTCCGCCAACAGGAGGAACAGATCCGCCAGCAGGCGGAACAGGCACGCCGATTAGAAGGGCAGCTGCGTGTCGGAAAGGAGGAACAGGCCTGTCGACAAGAGGAACAGACCCGTCGTTTGGAAGAGCAGATGCTCCTTATGAAGGACCTTAACGCTACCTTCGGGAAAGAGATAAAAGAGGTGAAGGATAGGGTTGCTCAACATGACAACCGCTTCTCGGAAGCTGAAACCCGAATCGACCAAGTGAACAATCAGGTTGACAATGTGATGGCTGACATGAAGAAAACGCTGGATGACCTCAAACTGAGGGATGGAATTACAGCTCCCGTAAAAGCCACAACACCTTCGCTACATGGATTCAAATTTCCTCCGTCCGTCGGGACTTCTTCCTGGTCAGCCTCCAAAATCCAGTTCGAGACGTCATGGAAGCGAACGGCTGGAATAAAAGCCAGGCCATGACTGCACTCACCTTAGGCCTGCGCGACCGGCTTGGTCGCTCTTAACTGTGTTGGAAGCTCTCGGTAAGAAAGTGACCTACGAGCAGCTCCTTGAGGCATTGGAGGCTAGATATGGCGACGCTCACCTGGAACACGTTTTTCGTGCGCAGCTTAAAGATCGCGTGCAGCGCATCAACGAAAACCTCCAGGAGTGGGCTCTAGAGGTGGAGAAGCTGGTGAGAAAAGCATACCGGTCTGTACCTGCGCTCATTGAAGGGAACCTGGTGCAGACATTCATCGACGGCATCCGCGACCTTGAAGTCAGAGCTGCTGTGAGGCTCGGGCACCACGAGACGCTTAAGAATGCCTTGGCCCATGCACTGGAGGTGGAAGCCGTGCGGCAGGACCTTCGTTCCCACAGCATCAGGGAGGTTGCAGCAGCTACAACAGTTCGCGACCACAATAAAGGATACAGCCTTATGTGCTATGGCTGTGGGAAAAGGGGTCATCTTCGATCCAGGTGCCCTAAACGAAGAGAACGAGGGAAGGTGAATGATATCAGGAGGGTGGTGCGGCTAACAGCCCCGCCCAGCAGCAGCAGGGAAACGAGTAAAAGCCAGAAATGCGAGGCGGGTACTGGCTGGTGTTAAAAGAGCCCCAAGGATCTCGATCTCACAAACTCATGATGGGAACATTCTAAGCATCAAGGGCGAGGTCAACGGAATGCCGTGTAAACTGACCATAGACACTGGAGACTCTCGCACGGTTGTTAGTTCCCAACTTATAAGACAGTTCCTTGGGGACTCCGCATACAACCTAGAACGCATTAATTTGGTAATTCAATCGGCAGTTTTTACTGTCACGAACCCTAAGCTCGTAACATTATTTACGAAAACTTGATGTATGTTAAGTAGTTTTAGTAAAAATAAGTGTTATATACTCTGTCAACACTAAGAACAAACACAAGCTAGTGATACCAGTTTTTCGACTCCACTGATTCAGTAGTAGTAGTAGTTCATTCTTAGGACAATGTATACGGTATTAAAACAAAGTCCCAGAAAATATACAAGGACTCTCTATTACCATGTTTAAATATTTTGTAAAACAAAAACAGTTTAAAAGGCTTATTATAAACTTAATGAATATATAGTTGATAACAACCCTTGGAAACCTTTGAGGGCAGGAGTTAGTCTACTTCTTACTTTTTGACATTATTATTAGGACTAGATTAACACCTAGACAGCTTTGCAGTCCGGTGAGCAGTTAGGCGAATGGCTCTGGGGAGAGCGCAGGTCGTGTTGATCCCCAGGTTAGTTCTGAGGAGTTCTTCCTTCACGTGGTTGTCGCCTGTTATTTGGTCTGGTTCAATATGAAACAGACAGAACAGAAACACTCAGACTCTTCTTCTTTTATTTTATCCCACCCCTTTTTTATCCTAATTTAATCGAAGGTGTCAAGCGTACCGTGCCGATGGATGCATGGCTGGAGGGAGTCCAGAGTTGAAGGAGTGCCTACCCGAGACCAGAGCGATTCGAGTAGTATTTTAGTCCTTCCCTCTACATGCGGGTCTCTGCCGGGGGTAACCGAATATTTACTTAGCTAATCGTGGGACCAAAATGGACAAAAATTGATATTTTGCAAATAAAAATGAAAAATTTATACGTGGTAGAGCCATGCTGCAGTTATATTAGACGTATAGTAGTAGTGTTTAGGCTAAATCGTAACAACTTGAAACTTGAAAGGCGCTCGATTCGGGCGAGGAACCGGTTTAGCGGTTTGTGTGGGGGCTTTCGTTTTGCGACCTGCGACCGCGCTAGTTAGTCTGGAATATTTGTGCGCGATGGCCGTGCCGATTGGAAATCGGGAATGACAACGAGGCTTTCCTTGAGTTTGAGTTATTAATTAACTTCGATTGCCATTAATTTGCGTCGACGAATGGCATTTGTAAATCGAATTGAATATCGTACGAATTAATTTTGCTTGTCGTTTGTAACGCAAAACTTTGTGACCCGAGTGGAGATCGCGTTCGATTATAGTTTGTGCTAAGTGACGTTAGGCTTGAGTTCAGATAGCGGTGAGCGCCCACTGGAGTGATTGCGCCTTGTGGAGTGGGGCAACGCATGTGGTTCTGCTGACCAATTACATCGGTGATGTCAGGTTACATTACACACTTTCCTACACCACTCACACCTAACATTTACTTGCCCCTGACGTTACCTTGTGGTTGACCCTACTTCCGGAACACGGTAAGTTTGCGTTTGCTTATACAGCCATTATAAATTAATTATCCATAGGCCATTTGGGCCCGAAACCTCCATTGCCCGTCGATTTGGGTTACTGATGGGCGCTAGCCCAGTGGACATCTGTCGGCACAACTAAGGGCCGTAACATTTTCTGGTAGCAGAGCGGGGTTGATTGTTTCTCCAATCACGTCCGGCCGTAATATAATTTTTTTTTTGTTTTGTTAGCGGATTGGTGGTCAGAACCACGCCCGTTAGGCTGCGCAAGCAGGAGTGTAGTTTAGGGTTAGGTACCTACGCGTCAGTTATTTCGGGTTAGTAGCTTAAACTGCCGAAGGGTCGGTCTCCTGAGCGAGGCATCTTTGCTGACCGATTGTAGAGTGAACTTGCCGTGTAGTGTAATTGTATTTAATATAATTTAATAGTAATTTGTATTTATTAGTGATGCCATCGCACAAGCCACTGGCGCTTCGCCTGCAGCCGGAGCTGCGCTGGGCCGCGAATGCCCTTACCTTGATAGAGCAACCCGATCGAGTCCATAGTTAGAGAAGCGGCTCGAGCAGGTCATGGCCCGAAGGGCCGTAGTGGAGGAGGCTTGCACTGAGCTTTTGGCCTCGTATGTGGAACAGGGAGTCCTAGACTCCTGCCTCGCGGACTACGAGCAATTCTTTTCGCTCACGGACGACTTCAAGGCGGGGACCAAGTATGCTAATGAAGCGCGTGAAGCTCGGCTGAGTGGCCTGCTCTAGTCCCCTCGGAAGCAGCCTACTCAGCCGGAGCTGTTGGAACGACTTCCAACTCTGGACCTACCAAGGTTCTCCGGGATCCTCTCCGACTAGCTGATCTTTGTTGGCCTTTTTGATAGCCTAGTGGACGCCCGGAGAGACTTGACACCAAGCCAGAAGATGGCGTACCTCTTGGTCTCACTGGAGCAGGAGGCCCTGGGCGTCGTAGGCCATTTTAAATTGTCGGACGACGCCTACCAGACCGCCCGGGACCTCCTCGCAGGAAGGTACGCCAACGTCCGGCGAATTGCGGACGAATACGTTAGGCAGCTTCTAACTTCTTCCTCCCGCTGCTTAGGTACCGGGCCAGACTACGTCCGGACATCGTAAATCCAGTCTTGGTGTCCTGTAATTCGTTGAGGCGGCTGGATCTACCGGTGGACGAATGGTCCTTCTTGTTGCTCCACATCATGCTGTCCCGCCTGCCCCTCGATCTTCGGATCCATTTTGAGGAAAGTTACCACGGGGACTGCCCCTCCTATATTCCGCCCTTGTTGAGGAGTCCGCCAAATTGAGAACGCAGCGGACACCGTTGACAAACTACGGGTGCCCAGAGAGAGGCGGAATCCACCGGGCAAGTCGTCGCCAACCCCCCCTAGGACCGGACGGAGCTCCCGCGGGAGGGCGCCGCCCACTACTATCTTATAGCGGCCTAGCGGCCAGAGAGGCGTCCCCCTGCTCCTATTGTCGAGCATCCGATCACCGGGTGACGTTGTGCCCGAAGCTATTGGGTAAGGCGGTCCCGGCGAGGCGAACCATCGCCAAGGAGTGACGCTGGTGCTACTCGTGCTTGGAAAGGCACCTCCAATGAAACTGCCCGCACCAGCGGCCCTGTCCGCAATGCTAGGGTAACCACCATACCGTGCCTGGGTGCGAACGGCACTTCCTCTCAGGGCTCTGCCGGGCCCTCAGCTCCCACGGGCGGGGGCGCTCAGCCACGCCCTCTGTCGAGCGACACTCGGCGCTCCCCTGCCGGCCACCGTGCCCCTGGGTTTGAAGGGGGTCCGTCCCTCAACCAATCGGGGAGTAGTCCTCCCAGGGGCGGGGGGTCGTCACCCCCCTCAGCGTGTTGAGAGGAACTTCACGGCCACTCAGCCGTCAGCTAGACCCTTCTCACCCCCGTTAGCTGAGCGGCCGCGACTGAGTACCCCCCCCCCCCTTTGGTCGGTACCGGTACTAATGGGTTCCTGCGACCTCGAATCTGTCCCGGACCTCAAGGCTGAGGTTCCCCGAAGCTTCCCAGGTTGGCCCGTTCGGTGATTCCCAACCACGGATCATTGGGATGCCGCCAGAATGCCGCTTTCGGTACCCCCGGTTCGAGTGCCGGTCCGATGGAGGCAGCTCCAGCTAAGTAGCTACCGCTCTAGCTCCTACCACGGCCACCTCTACTGATCCTTTGAGCCGTCAACAGTCTACTTGTCAAACTGTTCGGCCTCAGTGAAGGTGTACAATCCGAGTGGCGACTTTTTAACGGTTCGTGCTCTATTGGATTCGGGTTCACAACGCAGTGTGGCCTCCACTTGGTTGGTGGGAAGACTAGGGCTCCCCTGGAGCTCTGAATCACGTCCAATGGTAGGTATCGGAGGTGCTAAGCCTCCTGCTCCCAGGGGACAAGCGGAGTTGGTGTTTGGCCCTGCCAGCGAACACCTTCACATTCTAGTTATTGTTAATGTCCTCGATGAAATTGTAGGTTTTCTCCCTAACGTCCGTATAAATGACAGCGCGGTACATTGTGCGTCGGGTTTGAGACCGGCAGACCCTCAATGGTCCCAACCTGGGCCTATAGATTTGTTGCTGAAGGCCGACGCGCCGGGGCTTATCTTGTTAGGCGAGATACGAGCCCTACAGCCCGATGGCTTGTCAGCCATGTCCACTGTATTTGGGCACAGTTTCTTTGGACCGGTTCTGTGGTCTCTACTTCCTCAGACGGCCGACCCACTCTCTGTGGTGGGCGTGTCCCTTTCGATACCCGTTACTGCTTCCTAGGAACGGCGCCTTTGTTCGGTTGCTGGTAACTCACCATCATGTTCAGAATGCCCACGCTGGGTGTAACGCTCTTTCGGCTATTTCGCAGCGGAAGTTTTGGATTTTGGCAGGCCGACGCGCTATTCGGAGCGTCATTTATAAGTGCATACCTTGTTATAAACTGAAGGCCACCATATCGCAGCCTATGATGGGTGCCTTACCACCCGACCGCGTCAGGGCCATCCAACCATTCGCTGGAGTCGGAACCGACTTTATTGGCCCCTTCTACGTCAATTCCTCCAACCTTCATAACACGCGTTCACATAAGGCCTATCTGTTCGTTTTCGTGTGCCTCGCCACTAAGGACGTTCACTTAGAAAATTGAGGCGGTGCTCAACTCTCGGCCCCTCTGTCCCTTCTCGTCCGATCCGAATGATTTGGAGGTTATAGGTGGCCAGCCGCTTAACGCCCTGCCTGAGTACCCCTTCAGGGAATTTGACCTGCTGCAACAAATGACTCAGAGTTTTTTGCACTGATGGTCTCTGGAGTACCTACATCTTTTGCAGCAGCGCGTTAAGTGGTCTGACAAGACGGAGCCTCCTCGGGTTGGAGACCTCGTGTTAGTTAAAGAACCCAACGATTTGCCTTTGTATTGGCACCGTGGGCGCATTGTTAAGTTGTCATATGGACCGGATGGGGTGCCTAGGGAGGCCGAGGTTTTGGTTCAAGATTCGGTCTTGCAACGTGCCGTCGCTACCCTATCCCGTTTGCCAATTTACTCGCGGATATAAGTCCTTATGCCCGGGAATGGGGTTTGTTTAGGCCAAATCGTAACAACTTGAAACTTGCAAGGCGCTCGTCTCGCGATCGCGATCTCGCGTCTGGCTACCACACCAGTTAGTCTGGAATAATGTTTGTGCGCGACGGCCGCGCCGGTTGGAGGTCGGGAATGACAACGAGGATTTCCTTGAGTTTGAGTTATTAATTAACTTTGATTGCCATTAATTTGCGTCGACGAGTGGCATTTGTATATCGAATTGAATATCGTAAGAAGTATTTTGCTTGTCGTTTGTAACGCTAAACTTTGTGAGCCGGGTGGAGATCGCGTTTGATTATAGTTTAGGCTAAGTGACGTTAGACTTGAGTTCAGATAGCGGTGAGCACCCACTGGAGTGATTGCGCCTTGTGGAGCGGGGCAACGCACGTGGTTCTGCCGACCGATTATATCGGTAACGTCAGGTTACATTACACACCTTCCTACACCACTCACACCTAACATTTACTTGCCCCTGACGGTTCCTTGTGGTCAACCCTATCTTCGGAACTCGGTTAATTTGTGTTTGCTTATATAGCCATTATAAATTAATTATCCATAAGCCATTTGTGTCCTAACCCTCGGGTTGCTCGTCGAGTTGGGTAACTATGGGCCCTAGCCCAGTCGACTTTTGTCGGGGCAACTGAGGGCCGTAACAAGAAGCAAGAATGGGTCAGCTCGACAGGGGTAGGACCACGCTCTCATAGAATACCAGCGTGAAATGGTAGCTTAATGCTGCTGTATTTCGTATGGTGAGTGTATAGAACTGGAGACCCTTTTTACTGGAAACGAGGCAGTTCATCTTAGTCCTCACGGGTGACAACGCATCTGCATTTTGATTGGTAATTGAAGATGTATGTATATGTCTATGGGCCACAGCAACCACTTACCATCAGGTGGACTGTGTTCGTTTGTCTCCCTATCCTATAAAAAAAATTCCGCCGTGAAGTGGAGAGCACGCCTGTAGCCTAACAACAATCGGAAATGAACCAGAGAGGGGAAAAGAAAAAATTCGTTGGGCCTTATAAGCTTAGTGGGGCAGCAAGTAAGAGGTACCGAAGGCTAATAGCAGCTGAGATAGGAGCCGAAGAGGCCCTTTCTCTCTGCGAGAAGCCCTGCGACACAATTCCTCGGCCCAAACCTCCCCCAGTACCGAAGGCGGAAAAACGCAGGCTAATTCTGTCAATTTCATTAGAGCTATTCGTGGACAGAAAAAATGTGTAGGGTCTTTATGCGTAGCACACCAATTAGATTGTTGTATTCCCCTTTTTTTTCAAACATAAACTATTGCCGCTTCCAGCATTATACGTTTACGAAATCTGTATCTTTTTTCACAAAAATAGTAATTTATTTGAAAAACACAACGATGTAATTAGGACTAGTAAAATATAATAAATTGTGTGACCAAAGCAAAGAATACAAGTCTACCGTATATGGCAATACATGTTTACAACAAATTGCCTGTTTCAAAAAAGAGGAATATAGGAATCTTTAAAAGTAAATTATTTCAATTTCCTTTAAATAAATGTTATTACTTAATAAATGACTACTTGAATGATAAATATGACTCGAATTGTATTTGTTGAATTGCTGAATTTATTTTTTTGAAATGTTTTAACTAAAAATATTATGAATTGATTGATGATTGTTTTATATAGATTTAGTTTCCATAAGTATTGTTGCAAGTATCTTTATACTATATAATAATTAATGTCTTAGTTTTCTACTTTATTCGAAAAATTATCTATTTGAAAATATTTGAACGCCGGAAAAGGTAGAATATTTAGGATCGAAATTCTTTTATTACAACAGTAATGTACCATATTCTGACAAATAAAGCATCTTATCTTATCTTATCTTTATCTTATCTTGAGAAAATCTTCTAAAATAGGTGCCATATGACACATTCTTCAAAAAACCAGTAAGTGACTATAGTTGGCACGAAAAGATGAGATAACTATCTTCTTATCTTTTCGTGTAAAAATTAAGTAGTTAAGTAGTAAGGAAAATTATGTAGTAGTAGTAAGTAGCTAAGGAAATGTTATCTCTCTGCAAATATTATAGTCTTAAATTACATTATAGTTAATCTTAAATAAGCAATGCGAGTGGTTTACTATTCACTTTTACTCAGCCATTTCAGTTGGCGACAATTCTTACAACTCCTTTAATTGGGAAGCATTCTGAACACGTATCAAAAGCCACGTCGTTCGCAGGAACGGACCGATAAAGCGAAATTCGTGCGTTGAATGACATTTTTAAAACTTCTACTTTAAAATAAAAATACGTGAAGCTATCGCATACCTCTTTGCATTGCATTTCGTATATAATAATGTATTTTGTTTTCTTTCATTAAACCACAAATTAAGGGAATACATCTATAAGTAATGAATTTATAGAGCAGCACTACACTCAAGAAATATTAAAAACAATAGAGCTGAAAAGGTAAATGTATTTTCAAATAAATTGAGCGATCTTAATCATAAATAATAATTTTAAACTAATGAGAATGTTCGTTCGTTGTCGCTTGAAATACATGCTATTTTGTAGCATTTTTCAAAACTTAGTGTGTGTCTATTCTAAAGAACAATGATAGATAATGGCTTATACGAAAAAGTTCATGTAATCATTTCAAAAGAAAAATATTGCTTACAGATAAGTTGAGATATTATCTGTTTTATATACATTTCTTTCGAATTAATTTATTAAAATCAATAGCTGATTACAGGGAGTTTAGTTAAAACAGTTACAGGGAGAAAGATTGGTGCGAAACCGAGATTTGGCTTCCCACACGAAGTCAACTAGATCAGCTCATCATGCCTTTAAATGCACATTGGTAAACGCATACGTTTCAAGCTTTACATGTGTTGTAATTTTTGTTAATGCAAAATAATTTTATGTTTTTTTTAATAATCGTTTGTGTTTATTTCAACACCGGCATAGCTACGCGGTAGATTTTCTGTTGCACGTATGGGCCTGGCTTGTGCGCCCAACTTTTTGTTCCCCCCCATCCATCAATATGGTAGGGATTTAAATGAAAAACTACCCCAGGAGGATACTAGCACTCCTTGTAATGGAGAATCCCTCGCTGAGCATCCACAGCCAATCTACTCCACTCTACCTGAACGTGGATGCTTACGCTGCACCGCGTATTCTGGGAGGGAGGGGGACAAAATTCCACTCATCATAAAAACAAAACTAACTGTGAATTTCTGCCAAACCAGGGCCTTCCACTGACTCCTGGAGATGTCTAAGCCAGCCATGCTCTTTCTGACCGAGGCGCAGCTGTCCTCTCCCGCTGATACTTCGTACATTTTCTACCTGGGGTACATACTGGAACACTCCTTTGTGGCATTAGATAGTTAATTACGTCAGAGAGGACATCTGTTTTTGGTGCCTCAGCAGTCTTGAAGGTACGCACGTCTAGGGGTGCCTCTATAGGTCCCTTAGCGGTAATCCCTGGCGATTTTAATTTCAACTACTCGAAAGTAGCTCTGGCTGTCCAAGGAAACTTTTGTCAGTTATCTCTTACATCTCTGCACAGGGAGGACAATAAACTTATCCATGCCGAAACGGAGACAACCGATCTGTTAGGCTCTTTCTTTGCGTCCAACTTGACTCTAAATGACGGGGACAGCATACCGCCGATCATTACACGGTGTGTCTCCATGCTGGATGTGCGGTTTACACCGGGCTCGGTTTACAAAGCACTCGTCTCTCCGGACGTTATCAAGGCGAGTGGGTCTGATGGAGTCTTTCTCATCATGGTGAAGATGTGCTCCGAATTTGGCACCAGTCTAAACGCGTCTTTTCCGGTATTCCTACTCCCAAGGCGTATTCCCGAATTTATGGAAGATAGCTTTGATCACTAAAAAAGGCGACCTCTCAGACTCGTCCAACTATATTTTATCGCCATCACCTCCTTGTTTTCCAAAATAAAGGAAACCATTATAAACTGCCATCACATGAGGAACCTTGAGAATTACAAGCTGATTAGTGACCGCCATTACAGTTTTTATCAGGGTGGATCAGCTGGCTATCTTCAGGTCTACCTGAATTATAGATGGGCGGAGGCAAAGAGGGAGACATTGGCCTTTAGTTTGGATATAAGGGAGCCCTTCTATCGGGTTTGGTTCAAAGCACTTCTTTCAAAGCTCCCTTACTATGGGCTTCCCAAAAATTTGTGCAATTAGATCGCCAGCTTTCTTGCTGAATGGAGCAAGAAAGTTGTAGTAAACAGGGCATGCTAGGATTAAGAGCCTATTAACGCATCAGCGAATATCAGTTCCACAAGGCTACGTGCCATCACCGACGCTGTATCTTCTGCATATTGCGACGGCCCAATATTATTATTAATAATTAAATAAAATATAAAGGGGTATCAAAAATAGTCTTAAAAGATATATATTAAGCAATAAAATTACATTAATAAAGTAAATTTAAGGCAAAATATTGTCTTTCAAAATAAATAAATTTTATTAAAAAAAACTTGAAAAACTATTTAAAATATGACAAATAATATAAATACAAGTCGAAAATATCATAAAAATAGAGATAAATAACATTTATTAGACAATTAGAAAATTTGTTAAAAATTGCCTAAGTCATGGAGGGAGTTCGTGTATAAAAGAAAAAGTTATCGAAAGTGTTCATGTATAGATGGCTTGTATGGACGAGCTGCCGGAGACGCATACCCAAGGTTGTGCATATATATGGGGTGGTCGGGTGCCCGACTGCTTGAAGTTCTGTAGCTCAATGACTAGTCCTATATTAAGGACTTATGATAGTGTTACGCGCTCAAGTCGACGGCACTAGCGCCATCTAGTCTCGAACCGAAGAACTAAACTTCTTGAAGTTTAAAACTCGAACTTTCGGTACCTTGCGCGTGTTTACTTGAACATTCTGGATATTTCTTTGCTAATTTATATAAATAGGCGCTGCAAGATGCGATCGAGGCAGTATTGGATTTGGCGAGACAAGCGAAGCTTCGGAGCGGAATAAAGTGAATTAGTGTGTTTAATTATTAGTGTTTTAAGTTTTAATTTGTGTAAAGTAAATTAAAGTGTTAATTTAGGTAATTTTATCGGCAATTTTTACTGTCACGAACCTCAAGCTCGTAACAATTGGTGTCAGAAGTGGGATAAAATCATGCCGATTTTACCTAAGGAGGAAACGGAGGGTGTCCGTACCCGAAGTCAACGCCAGCAGGAGACGGACAAACGAAGATTTGGTGGTGCAACGCCGCAGACGTCGGAGGGCCAGCCACCGGCTGCAGGCCCGTCGGTAGCTCCTACATCTGCAGCACCTGACTTAGGTGCTCTGATGGTGATGCTGCAGGAGCAGGCTCGCCGACAGGAGGAGCAGGCTCGCCGACAGGAGGAGCAGGCTCGCCGACAGGAGGAGCAGGCTCGCCGACAGGAGGAGCAGGCTCGCCGACAGGAGGAGCAGGCCCGTCAGTTGAAAGAGCAGCTGCAGAGCGGACAAGAGGAACAGGCCCGCCGACATGAAGAACAGATGCTCCTCATGAAGGACCTTCACGCTACCTTTGCGAAAGAGATAAGGGAGGTGAAGGATAGGGTTGCTCAACATGACAACCGCCTGTTGGAAACTGAAACCCGAATCGAAGAACGTGAAACCCGAATCACCCATGTGAACAATCGGGTTGACAACGTGATGGCTGACGTGAAGAAAACGCTGAACGACCTCAAACTTGGGGATGGAACTACAGCTCCCGTAGTAGCTACAGCACCTTCGCTACGTGGATTCAAAGTGCCGCCGTTCGACGGGACTTCTTCCTGGTCGGCCTATAAAATCCAGTTCGAGGGCGTCATGGAGGCAAACGGCTGGAATAAAAGCCAGGCCATGACTGCACTCACCTTAGGCCTGCGCGACCAAGCCTTAACCGTGTTGGAAGCTCTCGGTAAGAAAGTGACCTACGAGCAGCTCCTTGAGGCATTGGAGGCGAGATATGGTGACGCTCACCTGGAACACGTCTTTCGCGCGCAGCTTAAAGATCGTGTGCAACGCAGCAACGAAAACTTGCAGCAGTGGGCCCTTGAGGTGGAGAAGATGGTTCGAAAAGCATACCGGTCTGTACCTGCGCTCATTGAAGGGAACCTGGTGCAGACATTCATCGACGGCATCCGCGACCTGGAAGTCAGAGCTGCTGTGAGGCTCGGGCACCACGAGACGCTTAAGGACGCCTTGGCCCATGCACTGGAGGTAGAAGCCGTGCGGCAGGATCATCGTTCCCATCGCGTCAGGGAGGTTGCAGCAGCTACAGTTCGCGACCGCAACAAAGGATACAGCCCTAGGTGCTATGGCTGTGGGGAAAAGGGCCATCTTTGCTCCAGCTGCCCTAAGCGAACTGTAGAAAGGAGAGCTGATCGATCTCGAGAGGGTAGTGCAGCTAACGGCACCGCCTGGCGGTGGCAGGATCGTCGTTCCCCTCGCGCTAGGGAGGTTGCAGCAGTTACGGTTCGCGACCACAATAAAGGATACAGCCCTAGGTGCTATGGCTGTGGGGAAAGGGGCCATCTTCAATCCAGCTGCCCTAAGCGAACTCTAGAAAGGGAAGGTGAACGATCTCGGAAGGGAAGTGCGGCTAACATCACCGCCCAGCAGCAGCCGGGATACGACTTTACTATCAGACATCGCAGCGGGAAATCTCATGGCAACGCAGATGCATTGTCAAGAAGACCTTGTCCTGAAGATTGGGAACATTGTACTAGGCAAGAGAGTAAGGAAGTGGTATCCGTGAGGATGCTCAGGGCAGACCACCTCAGCAACGAGAGGAAGGACAGCTTACTACATGCACAGCAGGAAGATCCGGAAATCAAGCCGATTCTGGAATGGATAAAGGCCAGTGCTCCCAAGCCCAAGTGGAGTGACGTCTCAGCGATGAGTTCGACCACTAAAAGCTATTGGGCCCAGTGGGACAGCTTGCTGCTTCAGGATGGAGTTCTGTGTCGTAAATGGGAAAATGTGAAAATGTTCGGGGAGACAGCTGTCATTTGCAAATGGTTGTCCCTAAAGCTAAAGTACCGGATGTTCTACTTGCTATATGTTTGTTCAGGACGCCATCTGGGAGTTAAACGAACTCTCTGAAGATCCGAGAACAGTTTTACTGGGTCCACTGTCGAAACGATGTCGATGACTGGTGTCGCAAATGTACAAGTTGTGCGGCTGTAAAGGGACCTCAGACTCGTAGTAGAGGTGCATTGAAGTTGTACAATGTTGGTGCACCATGGGAGAGAATAGCCATTGACGTGGCGGGGCCGTTTCCGGAGAGTGAAAGCGGTAACAAGTATTTCATGGTTGTGATGGATTACTTCACTAAGTGGCCAGAAGTCTTCGCCATTCCAAATCAAGAAGCTTCAACCGTTGCAGATAAACTAGTTCATGAAGTCTTCTGTCGTTTTGGAGTACCTTTAGAGATTCACAGCGATCAAGGAAGGAATTTTGAGTCTCAAATATTCCAGTAAACTTGCCGAGTTATGGTAAGAACGACTTCTTATCACCCGCAATCTGATGGAATGGTAGAACGATTTAATCAGACATTGGAGAGGTACCTAGCAAAAGTTGTAGACAATCGGCAACGAGATTGGGACAAGCACATACAACCGTTTTTGTTGTCATATCGAAGCGCTGTTCACGAAAGTACAGCAGTGACACCAGCTTTCGCAAACTTTGGAAGAGAATTACGGCTGCCTGCAGACCTGATCACCGGGATACCACCTGATGCTCCACGCAGTATAACCGATTATGCAAATGACTTGCGGAACAAAATGAATGACGTTTATGAGCACGTCAGACAATCGGGCCAGCAAATGTCTGAAAAGATGAAAACCCGGTACGACCGCAAAATGAACAACAAAGGGTTCGACGAAGGTTCACTTGTGTGGTTGCACAATCCAGTCCGCAGCAAAGGGAAATCTCCTAAGCTTCAAGCTAAATGGGACGGCCCGTACCGGATTGTGACCAGGATCAACGATGTAACCTACCGGATACAGAAAGGCGCAAGAGGGACTCCTAAGATCGTGCATGTGGATCGCCTAGCGCGTTATTATGGGGCCGATAATGCTCGGGACGAGCATGTCTTAGGAGGGGGCAGTGTTACGCGCTCAAGTCGACGGCACTAGCGCCATCTAGTCTCGAACCGAAGAACTAAACTTCTTGAAGTTTAAAACTCGAACTCTCGGTACCTTGCGCGTGTTTACTTGAACATTCTGGATATTTCTTTGCTAATTTATATAAATAGGCGCTGCAAGATGCGATCGAGGCAGTATTGGATTTGGCGAGACAAGCGAAGCTTCGGAGCGGAATGAAGTGAATTAGTGTGTTTAATTATTATGTATTTTAAGTTTTAATTTGTGTAAAGTAAATTAAAGTGTTAATTTAGGTAATTTTATCGGCAATTTTTATTGTCACGAACCTCAAGCTCGTAACAATAGTAAACTCAATGATACAAAAGCAATACTATAGAAGGTCTCTATGATGAATTTGCATTACAATAGTGGGGTCGTGGGTTGAAGTCCTATATATTAATGACTTGTGAAAGTAAGGTCTATGATACAAAAGCATTATTATAGAAGGTCTCCTTGATGCATAAGCATTATATGGGGTGGTCGGGTGACCGACTGCTCTTAGAACTGTAGAAAAATGACTAATCCTTTATTAGGTACTTCAAAAGGATTATTATGGTGTTGTGTATGCTGCTTCACGAGCAATTGGTCCGAGGTAAACTTGGACTCGCTAACCGATGTGTCCTAGACATATCATCTTAGTGCCGGTGGTAAGCGGTTTTGTTGTAGCAATACGGCTTTCCCGTAGACATCACACACCCAAACCGTTGTGGGCGGCATCTTAGCGCATAGCGATGCGTCGTCTACCTTTCGGATTGGGATGAGTGTGTTTTGTAGCACTTTTAAGTGTAACAGGCATACACAACTCGATGTCTTAGTGAATTAGCGCTATGATACGTGGAGTTTTGTTCACTGGCGTTTTACTAGTGTGCCACTATGATACGTTGGTGATGTTTTTTGGTTAACTACAATACAAACTTTGATACCAAAGTCGATAGGCATCATGTGGGTGTATTGTGAGGGGGCGCCATCTGTATGATAGTTGCATTGATGCTTGCTGCTTCTAGCGGTATTGCGTCTTGTGATGGATCTGCGGGTGTGCTGCGCCTGATTCGACGCATTCTTCTGGTTTTGGTCGATATAGGTATGCGGGTGGTGATGTCTGCTGGGATATATGGGACCCTTGGGATTCTGTAAGCCCGACGATAGTTGTATTGATGCTTGTTGCGTTCTGCAGCATCGCGTCTCTGCGATGGTTGTTTGGCGGGACGTTATTCTCAATGTCGCTCTCAGCGTTTTGGTTTTACTCACACCTAAGTAGCTTTGCCCAAATCGGGTCCCTTCATTACGGGGCTGCAGACTGTCTGACCTCCATGAGATTTTCTATAACAACATAATAATATATCTCTGTAAATTTCCCACCTTTGAATGATTGAAGGCAACTTGTTGGTGGGTGCGACAAACATGATCGAAAATGCATTTACTCAACGTCATTGACACAAAACTTTTCTGATAGCAAATTATTACTCTTATCTTATAACTGACTTTTGGCTGTATCTGCCGTTGTATTGGTTGGTGGAGCATATATGAAGACCTCAAGTGGGTGGTAGCTGGAGGGAGGATCTGAGAAGACTCTCAAGGCTGTGGCCGAAAGCCGCACAACGTGAGACACCATTCCCTTGAGTTGAGCGGTAGAATCATGACACGCTCTGCGTCTAGTAGCCTTGCTGATCATGCAATTGATGGTGATGCAATACACTTACATCACGTCTGCAGGAACGGCGGTCCACTTTAGCATGTTTCAACTTAATAAAACTAATAACAACTAGCTCTAAACAACAAAATACCTATAACATCCATTTTCATTGATATGTCCAAGGCATTTGACTTTGTTGACCACGAATTATTGTTACACAAACATAGCAGATATGGTGTAAGAGGCAAGGCATTAAAATTAATACAACATTATTTAAGTCAACGAAAACAATGCGTTGAGGTATTAAGTTACTCAGGACGCCATAGAAAAAAATATTTATCACAGTATTGCGAACACACGACACAAGGAAATATACTGGGACCTTTATTATTTATAATCTATATCAACGAACTTTGTAACATAGCTACTCATAAATGTGTGCTATATGCTGATGACATTATTATTAATATTGAAAATAATAATAAATGTTTTGACTACGAACATGAAATAAATAGAACCTTAGAAACAATAATAGATTGGTTAAGACATAATAATTTACAAATTAACATTGAAAAAGCTAAGATGATAAGAATTCAGACATATAATAGTAAACAAGGACCACTTAAAATTGAATATGGGAAATACATAATCTTAACTCTATGCTTATAATGTAATTTTATTGTTTAATATATATATATATATATATATATATATATATATATATATATATATATATATATATATATATATATATATATATATATATATATATATATATATATATATAAGACTATTTTGATACCCCTTTATATTGAATTTAATTATTAATAATAATATTGGGCCCTCACACAGACATGATATTTGTTGGCGACACGAGATAAAGATATCTTTAAATTATTCATTGTTTCTTAAGATCATTGAACTATTATGTACTACGTACTAGAGGCGACTCTGCACTTAGTTACACTGTCCAATTCAAACGTGCTGTTATCAATGCACTTTACTCATTCGTTCCCTAGGCGTGAGTTGACACGTGTTGGTTGATTATATAAAAAATAAGTCTTTGATATTAAATCAAGTTACACTTTTTGAGCGTGATAACCGATAAGAAAACAATTTTTTTTTCTCTTATTGTATAAATGAGAAGTTAATATTGTTTAAAATATTTTTAATATCTTACAATACATGTAGGTTATTCAGGAATTTTTATCATTCAGTTAGCAGCTAGTGTACACGCATACGACTAGTCGCACGCACACAAACACCGTGCCGAAGTCTGCCGAGTGCCGAAGTCTGCCGAACTGAAACGACGTTAGACGATGCACGGCTTTCAACGCCACACCTCCGTGCCCGTAGGAGTGGGGAGCGTGAGTTTTTTTCGTTACGGAATTTCTGGATTCGGTCCCCGCGCTCAAGGCCCGCGATAGAAGCTATGTAATAGCTTAAAATATCTAGGATTCCCCAGCCGTGATACATTACAGATTGACTATATTATCATTTATTTTACTATTGTAAATAAGTACTAATTGTAGATATTGACAGGTTTAATAGAAGTTCATTTTCTTATATCCTCTCAACTGCGGATGTCCAAGACTTGGACACGAAAATATCTCCGTTGACTGCGGGCGTCCAAGTGTTAGACATTTTTTACCCGCTCTTTTTAATGAAGAAACAAAGCATTATGCGCTATTTCTAACTCATTCTACCATATGTCAATGTATACAGGATAAAAAAGGCTAGCATAAAAACCCCACAGCTTATACACTTTAGTAGTATATTTTATTTAAATTATTCTTAAATGTCGTCCGTTCCTTGAGTCAGCCATTAGTGTGATTGACGCGCGCTAACAACGAAGTTGTTTGTAATTATATTGTATTAATTTATATTTATTGTGTGGTGAATTGTGTTAAAACAATACCTGGGTAAGTAATCTTCTTATTTGTAATCTCATTTTGTGTTTTTTCTTATTAAGTACGTGTAAAATCGTTTTTTAATATGTATGAAGAAAACTGCTATCTTAAAACTAACATGCTGGTTGACGAGAGTTGACTTGAAATGTTCGTAAAATTTTAGTGTTGACTGTCAGTTTTGTGTTAAAATATGTATAATTGTTCATCGTTCACAGTTTTAGTACATCAAAATGTGGATAAAGTGCAATATTTTCAAAATTTTAATGTATATACGCAATAGGTGCAATAGTGTCCATTTTTGAGACGTCCGTAGAAGTGAATTCTAGTTCTCTTTTTTTGAAAAAAAGGAACTAAAGTTTGCCATACTGCAACAAGTTCAAATTCGGTTGAATGGTTAGAATGGTAAAGAATCTAGTGCCCTCGAGCAGAGAAATGGAGCTTGGTTGACTCCACGATTATTCGATGATTTATAAAAAATTGAATGTGGCATTTGGATATGTCATGTATGTTAACACAAGACTTCGGAATTTTTTAAACAATTTATTAAAACAGAAAGTTAGATAGTATTTACATAATATGCTTTTTAATATTTTTATTTTAATATTTTTTAATATTTAATATTTGAAATTTTTATTTTTTTTAATTTAATATGAACAGGTTGCGGTTTTTAAGGTCACCTCAGACACATATTTATTATACTGGTTTTTTTAATGTACATTTTATCTGTATTTACTTTGCAAATCGTGTAACGTTGCGTTATGTTTCAACCTATAGCAAGATTGCTGCTACCTACAGTACCATTCGTAAATGAATTGTACTGTAGATACAGTAAATCCAACAAGTACCAGGAGCCTTTTAAAGAAATAAGTACCTATGTTATATATTTATTCAATTTTATACTTATGTCCATCCATCCACTTAGTTTTTATTGTTGCCTAGCTATAATTTGTTCAGCTAATTATTTCAGACTATCATCGTCGAAATTGTTAAGTTAGTTAAGTTACACAGCCGATTTCCGTCCCACTGCTGGGCCTTCCCTCACTTCTGAAAGAGTTTTACGGCAAAGAAGTATCCACCGCGCTGCCCATATGCGTGTTGGCGAACTGCACATGCCTTGGAAATATTTTTTCTTATTTCTCAGACAGTCAGACTACCTCATGATGTTTTCCTTCACCGCCGAGCAAAGGTAAATCAGCACTTAAAATTGTAATTAATAATTTCATTGATGCCGGCGGGGATCGAACCCGGTGTGCTAGCGTACTGTGAAATTTAACGCGAGAGCTAACAATCTGAGCTACCAGGGCTCTCTCATCGTCGAAATGAATACTTAAGTTAGTTAATTTACAGCCTTTTTACGCCCCACAGCTGGGCAAAGGCAAAGAAGTTTCCGTCGCGCTGCCAATATAGTGTTGGCGAACTTCACATGTCTTCGAAATATTTTTTTTCTTATTTCACAGTCGTGCAGGTTTCCTCACAATGTCTTTCTTCACCGCCGAGCACGTGGTAGTTCAGCACTTAAAATTGCAATTAACAATTTCATTATTGCTAGCGGGGATCGAACCCGGCTTGCTAGCGTACTATGAAATTTACAGCGAGAGCTAACCATCTGAGCTACCACGGCTCTTCCGAGCCACCACGGCTCTCATCGTTGAAATGAATACACCTCTTTATTTTGTATGTTTTTTTTTTTCTATAGGATAGGGTGACAAACGAGCACGCAGTCCACCTGTGGTGGTTTCTGCGGCCCATAGACATCTACATCTATCCTCGATTACAAATCAAAATGCAAAAATGCGTGTCACCCGTGATGACTAAGATCGAACGCCTCGTTTCCAGCAAAAAGGCTCTCCGGTTCTCTACACTCACCATACGAAACACAGAAGCATTAAGCTATTATTTCACGCTAATATTCTGTGAGAGCGTGGTCCTTCCCCGGTCGAGCCGGCCTATTCGTGCTACAACTATACTACTAATATAACTGCAGCATGGCTCTACCACGTACAAAAAATGTTTTAATGAACTAGTACATGATGCACAAAAAAGTGCAGAATCGAACTTTAATTGTGGCATATTTTTGTATAATGCATAAGAAGTGGGTTCTTTAAAAATATACATAAATAATATTTTTTTTTATTTCAGAAAGAGATATATTTATTTTAAATTTTATTATTTCGTAGCTATTGTTTGTGTTAAAGGAAATATGTTACCGTTTGGAGAAATAATGTTATTGGTTATTGGAAATGTAACATAACCGCTGCGCACCTCGCGGCGCCTCTGTCACTCGATACATATTATGGTGCATTGGGTATTGTTTACAAAAAACGTTATTTATAACTCTATATCAGCGGGAGTGACTCTTGAGTGGTTTTATGGTTTTTAAAGGAATGAATGAATCTTTATTTCTGTACAAGTGCTGTTAAAGTTTGTTTGCTCAAATAAAGTAATTAATTTTTCAATAAATATGGCACTTACGACTAAAATTTTGATATCGGCATTAAGAGTACTTATGAAATACTTTATCGGATTTCTAAAACTTAGCAATACCTATTGAAAGATGACTGAATCATGTAAAGAAAAAGAGAGATTCAAAACTGAATCATTGTAATGAAATAAAAAAAAACAATTTTTTTGACTAAAGCATTACGCCGCATTATGCCGCATCTGGTCCGAACTACATGCTACATCGATGTAAATTGATTGTGGGTTCTTGTAAGCTTATTATTAATGCGTTTTACGATAAAAAATTGTATTGTAGCCTATGATTTTGCACATAAAATATTGTAAACAATAGACGTAAGATTAAAATAAAATAAAATTGAACTATTAAAAAACTTTGTGTCATTGATAAATATGATAGTTTTGACTTTATTCTATATTTAGTTATACTAACCACTTTAAACTTTATTAAATATATGTACTCGTTTATAGGAAATTTCATAGAGAATTCAGAAATGTATACATATTATAGTATTCGATATACCAAAATCAAGATATTTACATTTAAACGGATTGGGCCCAATCAGCCGTCCATTTTATTAAACAGCTCCGCAGTCAACGGAGAATTACGTTTAGAGTCTCCGCAGCTGAAAGGATATTGTGACTTATAACCTAATATGACCTTGGGAAGAAACTCATTTTAATATAAGGTTTTACTGCAATGACTGCCAATGGGTTGTTAATTTCTACAATAGACCGTGGCGTATTGTTGCTGACATGAATAACTCCGAAAATATAATTTATTTACTTGATCGTGTTGAGTTTTTGTGCCCACTGTTATGACTTTAAAAGCTTATATGCATTAGACCAGCAAGAGACGAAGTGACATGCTTCTGTTGCATAATAATGTAACTGATCGTATATAGAATATCATTGCGTTGAAGACTCATCTTCAAACACTTCACAAATTGATAGACAAAAATATGTACCTGCATAATAAATCTGCCCATGCTGCTAGCTTTTTTGAGTTTGTATTTGTATCAGTATTTTTATTTTCAATTACTGATACACGCTCCCTTACCAAATCCATCAATAAATGCTATGGAAAGAAAAAGGATACTATTATAACAACAGTTAACTATCATTTGTGCACTAATCACCTATGAGAAAATTACTTTAGTCACAAACTAACCTTATCTTCCTCCAGCCAATTTTCACTTCTTTGCCGCTTTTTACATGTAACGTTTTCCATTATTTTTATTGAGTTATATATGAATATAAAACAAATCAATTTCTTGAATCGATTTAACGAAAGCACAGGTTTATTGAACGTTTATGAATAGAGAATTTTATAATAGGTTTAATAGTACTATTGAGCATTTTAACTAATCACTGTTATAACGCCATTTTAGTGGATTTTTATGAATAAGACTGTTACAGTAGCTGTTGGTTATTCAGGAATATTTATCATTGACATTATAGGTTTGTGATAACTGAAATAAGAAACATAAGTTTGCGACTTATTATCCTCTAAATACCTAGAAAATACCGCGTTAATGGTGGTCCCATATTTTGTTGTGGACTCTTGTGGATTATTATTCATTTTCAAATTCAATGTTTGTGATAGAAAAGTTGTCAACCGCTCTGATTTTCTATCAGCGAAGTTAATGTTGAAATCGCCAGCCAAGATAAGTGGAATTTTATTACCATTTGTACCAAGTATTTTCGACCCTTCTTCAGTGTACTCCAGTAAAGTGCGATGAATAAAATGCTCTACCTCGTCCAATTTTGGACTCGGAGAAATGTAAATTGCAACCATAACTATTTGTAAGCCATTTATAAGTTTGCATAGGCACGCACAAATATCTCCAACAACTGAGCGCCTAACATTAACATCGCTAACGTGTGCAATATTTATTTCAATATTCGGAGTCATAATATTAGTAATATTTTTTTTTATTTTGGTAAATAGCTACCCCACCTTTTGGAACAGTATCTCGTTTGAACTGAACAATACAATTAAAATTAGGTATTTCAATCGGATTATCATGCGTCATGCAAGTTTCGGTAAGAAGTAACACATTTGTTTGTCTCGTAACTGAATCTTGTAAATCGTATTTATGACTATTTAGACTTTGGCAGTTGAAAGTCATTATTGAAATGCCATTTCCATTACTAATGAAATCTAATACACTTTGAGCTACCGTCTGAACACTATTTAAAGACAGTCTTTTGAATTCTTGCAACAAAGATGCAGTCGATGCAGCTTGCTTACCATTATGATAAAACTTGAATGTAGAATTATCGTTTTTTGTCGTGATATACAATTTTTCAATATTAGTCACCCGAGAGAGCGCAACATAAACGAGTTCCTGAGAATGTGCTTTACTATACTCATATAGCATTTCGTCAAAAGTTCCAACTTGCGACTTATGTATAGTTAAAGCAAGAGCTGAAGTTAATGGAAAATGTTTGCGTTTGGCTATACATTTTCTATCCGATGTTAATGAAATATTTGCTGTTCGTAATTCAATGGGAACAGCGAGATTGCCAACTCTGTTTTGCACTGCTAGAGCGGCTGCTTTTTGCCTTTTTTCCTACCCACTTTATCTGAACCACAAAATTCCAGCCAAACTCTTAATAATGTGTTACTTTAATCAAATTCTAGATGTACCAATTTCCCAACAGCACCATTGCACAAACCATCAGTAACGTCGATGTTAGTTGCAATAACATAATGCTTTCCAACGACAAAAGTAATGTGATAAGGCAGTCCTCCAGTGTCAATAACAGACTTTTTTAGGTAATTTAAGTCTAAAATTAGCTTCTTGTTCAGCACTTTTAGCGCCAATAATGACGTCTACGGACGTTGAAAGAACTTTGTTTTCACATTGGCTCAAAATTAAATTGTTATAGGCGGCAACATCTTCATTTTTAAAAAATAAACGAACTCCATCAGGACATAATGTAGCAACATCCTATTTTTTGAAAAATCTCGATTCAATAAGTTGAAACTCATGCTCATCTAGTATATCTCCATTACCTATTTTTGTCAAAACTTGTGAAAATGCAACATTAGCTTGTCTCATTACTGTGGTGAGTTGATAAAATTTTAATTTTCTCCATAAATGCGGTCCAATCATGCTCATTCTGATTGTCTTGTAAATTGGTGTCGATCTTACTGGTGGCAATTGCCGTAAATCTCCGAACAAAATAACATCTATACTTCCGAAATCTGTGTTTTTGCCTGTTATTTGTTTTAGACGATTATCAATTTTATGTAGAAGTTCTGCACTAACCATGCTAATTTCATCAATGATCAGTACTCTGACATATCTGAAGAGAGATCTATACAATTGCATCGTTTCTGATGACAGAGGCAAAAGTTTTGAAAGAGAAATTTTGAGCGCTGTATGAACAGTTGTACCGTCAATAGCCACGGCAGCTTTGCCGGTTGAAGCACATGTAATATAGGCATTGCAGTAACCATCATTATCAGTGAACCTATTGTAAATTTCCATAATCAGTTTGATAACGAATGATTTTCCCGTACCTGCTGGTCCCGTAAAAAAAATTTGAAATGGTTCTTGAATTGAAGTTTGTAAATGATGAATTATAGTCATAAGAATATCTCTTTGTTGATCATTGGCCATCCGCATTAAATTATAGAATTGTTGATAATCCATTAAATTTTCTCTTTTTTTAGCTACAGCGCCAATTTTATGCAGAGATGCATTTTGTAAATCAACATTAGCAGTTGAGTTTGGATCACGTAGCAATAAGTCATAAAGATCTCTTACATGCAATATATCAACCGCTCTTAATAATTCTACGTCTTCTTGTTCTTCATCGTTTTCTCGGCACAACTGTCTACAAATTTCTAAAGTTTTCTCTATGTCCAAATTTGATTCAAATTCTTTCCTACGTTCTAATATCGTATCTTTGTTGTCCTCGTATATTTGAATGAACTTATTTTCAGCAATAATATCATTTTCTTCACTTTGAAAAGGAACATGCAACAGAACCATCTCACGCCTATAATAGTTGTAATTGTCAGCCATATCGTAGTTCCTGTATCTCATTTTTCTTGCAGTATCTCTTTTAGTGTAAGTCCCCTTTGTATTTAGGTAATATTTTGCAACAAATTGTGCTAACGTAACATCGCGGAGTTCTTCAGGTCTTTTCTCATATTTATCAAGCCAATTCTCTTTCCGAATGTTCGTACAATCATCATCTAAAGCTTCAAGCTCCTTCATAGATTTTCTAATTCTTGCGCGTTCAGTAGGAAATACCGTTGTAATGTAGACTGACACCACCGATGACTTAGCCATAGGTTCTCTTAATAAATACCAAGCAGCTTCTTGTGCCGGCATTTCAACAGACTGAAGTATGTCAATACTCATTTTTTTCGTGATATCGACAATGTCGAATTCTGGATGCTCGTCCATTATGTCAATTATTTGTCTTTGCAAATTACTAATCCCTCTATTATGCTTATCGACATATTCAACAACATATGTTGCACAAGCATATTCATCTAGTATAATCTGAAAATCCATGTTGGATTTCAAATGATGTAATACGAATGGATTGAAAGTGTTGTGCCATTTTTCTGCTGGTGCCCTTTTATAGAATAATTTTGGTCTACTGATACCAGCACGAATAATATTGTAGTAATGATCATTAGAAATAATACCATTATGCGAGTAAAATTCATCAAAATCCGTATAGTCAATATTTTCGAGATTATTTTTTTATAAATTTAATTCTTTGAAAAGTGCTTCTGAGTAATCGGGATCAGTGTTTTTCATAGGTATTAAATTAATAGTTTTTTTTTGTAGGCATAAATGGTGCACCAAATTGATATTCTTGTTTTTTATTAGGATCCATTTTTTTATAACACGTGAATGTGTGTTTGTGTGTTACTAGTTTTATATTTCCAGACGCCTCTGACGGTGATACAGAAACTAATTCGTCGATTAATTTAATTACTTCGGGATCATTACTTAATAAATCTTCAGGAACATTGTCCAACCAAAGAAGAATATGAGCATGTGGGCTACCACGATGTTGAAATTCTATTCTTTTGAAATAATGTATTACTCTATATTTTCCGAATGGACTTCTTTTCTTTGATTGCAAAATTTTTAACAGACACTTTACCATTTTATTAAAATAGATAGCACAAGTTACGGCATCTTCATTCACAAGTTGAGCTTTATGCACATAACTCATTTCTGCTAAAAACTCATCTGAAAGTTCCGTTCCCTCGTTTTTCAATTTGTACAATAATTTCAACATATTTTCCCAGCCAGTTTCATTGGCGCTGAGAGTCATAAAAGCAGTTGGTGGCGCTAATTGCCTAATCATTGCAAAAACATCTTTTTTGCGTAATTCGGACCAAAAATTAATATTAAAAAACTGAAGGTAGCTCATTTTGCGTAAATCGGACCAAAAATTAATAATAAAAAAAAATTAATATTAAAAAACTGAAGGTAGCCGGACTAACTATGACATTGGGACGTCAAACATCTCAGTCCCCCCGTGACCATGGGCGCTGTAAAGCACCCGAAACGTCGGGATAATACTAAAAATAAATTAAAGTAATTAAACGCGATAAAATCCGTAAATAATAGTTTTATTCAATGTGTAGTGTTCGCGTAAATTTAAGAAATCATTAAGGTGTGAAATGTTGTTCACGAAGATGAAGATGAATCCAGTTTTGTGCATCATTCGCTTTAAAATGACAAAAGATAGTGTCTTGATTCGTTGTAGTTATGTTGTAAAAACAATAATGTACACAAATATTTTGATTGTACATTTTTGAGAATAAGTACAAACAATCCAAATCTCCGTAATCATTACTGCTTGATAGAATGTTATATGCTTCTTGCGGCTTGTGGCAGGAGTTTAAATAGGGTGAATCGCGTAACTGATTTCTCAAGTCACAACTCTCAATTTGAAGTTGCAAAACACTTATGAGCGAGTGGAATAGACAATTACCATCGCCAGGAATTCCTGTGTTTCTGTGTAGAATAACTTCGGGAGTAATGCATTCATTACGCTGTTCATAAATATGAAGTTGTTGGCTGTGAAATTGATTTTCTTGTAGCGTTACATATTCTATATTTTCAACAGCGCTACATTGCACGATATTCTCTTCATTACTGCACAATCGTCTTTTTCTGTAGAAGCATATATTACAATTTTTTAATAATAATAATTTTTTTTTAATAATAATAATTTATTTTATTTTGATAAAATGTACAAATTATTCCAATAAGTCTTAACTTAAAAATAGTCTACAATAACAGGCACCTGAACTAGGATAAACCTGTATCTCAGGTGTATGTGCTAAAAGATACATTAACAAATATTTTCTGTTTCTTATATAAAATGAATAACGTACTAACTAATAAGGGTTATTTGGGTAAAATACATTATCATTAATTTACTTATGATATTAATTAACTTAAAACAATCAACAACTTCTCCGTATCATCGTATGACAAATTTTGTAACCATGTTCGAATTACCTTTTTTACAGTCTGCCATTTTTAATGGATATATATACAAAATTGCATTGACTTGATTATACAAAAAAGGGCCGAGAAATGTAAAAAATCTATGCATGAAATAATGCCTTATTCTAATGTTAGTTTCAATTACTTTATCTTTGCGCCTTTTATCAGTGACCTCTCTTCTATAAGGCAATCTTAAGTGCTGTTTTAGTAACATACTTATAACAAATAACTGGCGCACTGAGAGGACATTATAGGATTTGTATAAGAGATGGGATGGAAATAGAATAGGGCGGAATGTTGCAACTTTTAATACAGCTCTTTGAGCGCGTTCCAGTGGTAGTAGTGTAGTTTTAGCTGCTCCACCCCAAGAGGTTATACAATAGGTGAGTATTGACTGACATAATGCGTAATATACTTGTTTTACTACCTTATTGTCAGCAAAAGAACGAATTTTTTTAAAAACAAACATTAGTTTACGAACTCTATTGCATAGGTGGTTTATGTGGTTTTTAAATGTAAACGTAGAATCTATAATTATTCCAAGGTACTTAACAGTTTTTGTATTAGAAATAACTGGGCAGTAACATTTAGACTCTGTGACTGAGTAACATTGATGTGCATAAAGTTCTGGAATGGTTATATGCTGGGTTGAGCTGCGCATAGAAAAATGAATATATTTGGTTTTGTCCGTATTCAGTGTTAATATATTTTGTTGGAGCCATTTATTAACTCTATTAAAACCTTGCTGAGCATATGAATAAACCTTGTCAACTGTATTTGCGGAAAAAAGTAGCACGGCATCATCTGCGTAAGATATTATTTTACCTGAGTTAAGTTCAAGATTGCAAAGGTCATTTATATAAATCAAAAATAGGGTTGGCCCTAATACACTTCCTTGAGGCACGCCAAAATGAGTACTTTTTTGTTCAGAGCTAACAACCTTATCGATTTTTATGCATTGATATCGATTTTCTAAATAATTCTTAAAAAGTTGAAGCTGCTTACCTCGAATACCTATGCTCTCTAACTTATTTAATAGGATAGGAATAGAAACCGTATCAAATGCTTTTGCAAGGTCAAGGAAAATGCCAATTAATTGGTTGCCTTTATCTAATTCTTGAGAGAGGTAATCGGTCATTTCCTGCACAGCATCAGCAGTGGACATTTTAGGCCTGAAACCATATTGCATATTCGATAATATGGATTTACTTTGTAAATAATTCATTAATCTGTTGTTAATTAATTTTTCTAATATTTTAGACGTGGATGAGAGTATTGAGATAGGCCGATAATTGGAAACGTTTTTTTTGTCCCCCGATTTGAATACTGGAACTACAATTGCTTTTTTTAAACAATCTGGGAAAATTCCTTCAGAGAGACAAATTCTGAAAATATGGGTTAATGGTGGTACTAGAATTTGTCTATATTTTTTTAATATACTAGTGGGTAATCCGTCCCATCCAACCGCGCTTGTTTCTTTCAGTCCCATTATAATCCTTTCCACCTCACTAGGGTCCGTATCTAATAATGTGAACGAGCTTAATTGGCAGGTTTTTTTGAGTTAATAAAGTGGCCCTGTATTCACAATTATTGTTAGAGTTGTTTGTTATCTGCTCAGCCAGATTTTTACCAACGTTCACAAAGTAATTATTTACTGTATTTGCTGATATAAGCGGCGAGGCATTATTTTGTAATAATTCTGACGAAGATTCATGCTGTTTGGAAATAAATGCAATATCTTTTACATGCCGCCAAATCTTTTTATTATCTCTACCAGACTCTTCTAGTAAGTTTGTAAGATAATTATACTTCAACTTTTTTTAATAAATTGTTACAAAAATTCCTATATCTTTTATATGAAATTTGTAAAATGGAATTATCTGAAGAGGTCTTTGCCATCAGGTGTAGTTTGTCCCTGTGTTTCATGCACCTAATCAGGCCAGGTGTAATCCAAGGCTTTAAGTTATTATTTTTTTTAGCTACTGTTCTATACGAAGTATTGCTAGCAATGGCATTTCGTATGTTACTTATTAAGTAAGTCAAAGAGATGTTTACGTCATCGGTTTTATAAACTGGGCTAAAGTCAATGTTTCGAATTGCTTGTTCAAGGTTTTTCGTATTAATTTTAGTAATAGAGTAGTTACAATTAGGTTTCGATATTTTAAGGCTTAAGTTAAGAATGATGGCACTATGATCGGTTACTATAGGACTGGTGACAAGGGTTATTGATGGTAACCTAGTTTTTAGTAAAGTGTGGTCTAAACAAGAACCACTTAGATGTGTAGGGAGCAAATGTGCTGGAAGCAGGGCCTGGCATGCACATATATTAAGGTAGTCTTTTGCTCCGCCTTCAGTGCCTTCTGAGTTAATATCAATATTCATATCACCCGTTAACACTATATTTTTGAACGACGACAGTTTCCTAAGTGTAATGTCTAATGACGTGATAAAATTGTCTATTTGCTTAAAACCACAAGGTCTGTAAACAGCAAGGATAGCAGTTTCATGACCCACTTTCACCAATAACCTGCTACAATCTAGCATATTAGGCTCCTCGACTGATATGTTCGTATTTTTTTTCGCAAAGACTACAACACCGTCATTTTGGTTATATACATTTTTACTACTAAAAGTATTGTAACCTGGCAGTAATGGGAGGTTGCTTTGGCTTTTAGATAGCCAACATTCTGTTAGTATGATGATGTCGCAGTCAGTGTCCAATCTTTGAAGGAGGATATGGAAATTATCCATGTTTTTATTTATACTACGAATGTTCTGTGTTAAAATAGTAAGAGAGTTCGCAGGTTTGAAGAGATATTCTTTGCACATATCAATTTCACATATTTTTGCCACTGATAAACTGACAGCATCGATTTCATTACTTAACTTATCCATATTATTAAACAGAAATAATAAAAATATTTTAAATATATATATATAAACTAAACTTAAACTTATTAGTAACTTATAAATTAGGGCAAAAAGAATTAAGGTAAAAGGCGGCGCTCTTAGGCGCCCTCATTATAATCTATGGAATTAATATACCTATTTTCAGCCATTTTCCTAGCCGGGCATTCGGGGTCACCTGTTTTATGGTCGCTCGGTTTTTTAAAACGCAGGCACGTTGCACACTTTGCTGGATCAGTTTTCTTAATGCAAGCATTTGACTGATGTCCTAATTCACCACAATGTCCACACGTGTCGATTGTTTCCCGGCAAGTTCTTGCAGCGTGTCCATACTGTTGGCATTTGAAGCACCTGGTCACAAGTGTGAAGTCTCGAACTGGGCACGACGTCCAATTTATGAAGACTCGCTCCTGGTTGATAAGTGCCTTTCTGATGCCAGCTGGCACTTCCAAAATAAAGTTGCATGAAAGTGTTTGTTTTTTACCCGATTTATGACTTAGTTTTATAGAGGACAAAAAAGATTCCCGCGTTAAGTTAGGGATCTTATCGGCTAAATTTTGTTCAAAAATGCAGTCAAAGACTTCTCGTTCGCTAAGGGCGGTAGATATTCCTAAGACTATAATCCTTGGTCTTCTTTTATGGGGCTCTTCCACCTTTAGTCCGGAACTACCAAGCTGGGTAGATTTTTTTTAACTTCTCAATGTCCTCCTTTGAATCAGTGTTGATAATAACGCCTCCATTTTTAGTTTTTCGTAGTCCTCTTACGTGTAGTTTCAATTGTTCGGGGCATATAATTTTCTGGACAAGAGATTTTGTGTCTTCACTTGTTTTTAATTTATTTTCAGGGTAAATTGCTATGGAACTGAAAGTATTGGGGCGCAAGTAATTATTTTTGGTAGTTTTGACCATATCAGCAAAGGACATTTTTTCTGTAGATGGTTTGGCACAGCTTTCTTGAATCGTTTCCTTGAGAGATTTTCTAAAATCATTTAGGCATTCCATTAGGTCTTGCTTTTCTCTCAGTGCTTCAAGAGAGGTGTGCATTAAAATAGCCTTTTGCTTCAAAGATTGGTAGTAAACTGCCATCTGAGAGGCTGCATTACCGACCTTGCGCGATAGGGAATTAATTCTCAGCTTTTGTTCAGAGTTCAGTTTTCCTTCCTGTGCAATATGGCAAACTTCATTTAGACACTGCTCGATTGAGGTCATCCAATTTTTTATGTCACTGGTGGCTAAAAATTCAATGGGGTCTGCAGCATCCTGGTGTGGTGGTTGAGGCGTGCTGGGCGGACTCCGAGATGTAATGGTGCTCCGATTGAAAGGACTAGTTTCGTATGTATTAGACATGTTTTCTATCAAATGTTTTTCATTATAATTTGTTATTCGTGAAATCACAACTCAACAGAAATTTTTCAATAGTTTATCTAGGTCACAGTTTTATTGAAAATATTTAAACACTTGTATTGCTGATAGGCACGACTGCTCGATTCGAGCTCCGTAAGCGAATTTGTTTTTAAATAAATAAATAAATAAAAAATATTATTATTAAATCAAATTACATATCCATGTTAGATTTTTCTGCATTATGTTGACGAAATTTCCTTTGACGTTCAGCATTTGATTTTGGTACTGTTTTTTTTTCTTCATTTTTCTTCAAATCTTTCTGACGCTGATAATATGCCCTTTGACGTGCATTAGTTTTTTTCTTTTTAGCTCTTTACGCTTTTCTTCTCTATAAAACGAAAATATCTAGGTATAAATAATAGATATAAATAATTTGTATAAATAGTGTAATGACACACCAAAACAAAACTTAACTAGATTCACTTTTGTGAAAGGTTATTTTTGTTAAATTATGATATTATGTTTGGTTTTGCAGTTATTTGAGTTACAATTTAATTTTTCACACACGTTTTCTAAGCTTCTAAGCGTTTTATCATTTCTAGAACGAAATATTTTATAAAACACCAAAATGACTATTTTACACCGTATGGCCTCCATACACTAAAATACGATTAAAACAATAGCGAAAAATGTCATTAAATCAATGATCATTAATGCGTGTGTTATACACAAGGAATTAAAATATAAATATATTCATGGTTATATGGACGTCAAATATCGTGCGGTATTAAACTTTACGGATAATCTGACGTCATACGACGTAATTCAAATAACTGCAAAACCAAACATAATATCTTAATTTAACAAAAATAGCCTTTCACAAAAATGAATCTAGTTAAGTATAGAGTAATTTTGTACAGATTAGGTAAATAGTTCGCCACCTTCCTTAAGATAGTGATCATAAAAAGTAAACTCGCAGTGAGAGCACAAAAACTCAACACGATCAAGTAAATAAATTATATTTTCGGAGTTATTCATGTCAGTAACAATACGCCACGGTCTATTGTAGAAATTAACAACCCATTGGCAGTCATTGCAGTAGAACCTTATATTAAAATGAGTTTCTTCCCAAGGTCATACTAGGTTATTAGTCACAATATAAGAAAATGAACTTCTATTAAACCTGTCAATATCTACAATTAGTACTTATTTACAATAGTAAAATAAATGATAATATAGTCAATCTGTAATGTATCACGGCTGGGGAATCCTAGATATTTTTTCGTGTTTAGTAAACGAATAACTAGTTGGTAAATTAATCATGATATATATCTTTTTTTTTCGCCGGAGACTAAAATGATATTGCTTTTTTTTCGTAACTGCACATTCTGTGGATTTATTTCATTATTTTGAACAATATACGAAACTTAAGTGACTAAAATTAAATCTAATCTGAACCAGAATCATAAAAACTGTATTACTCGGGCTAAACGAATCTAATAAAGATCTGTTATTTTTGTCTCCTGCGAAAAAAACAGACTATAGGAATCTATCGAATACCTACATAAACAAAATATCACCTATAAATAAAATATTACGTAGCGGAATAACTAATAAGAGTGGCAACGTCGCACTATACAAAGGAATTGCAGACAACACCTCGAAAGGGCTATCGCCGGACTGATCCGAGTGAATGCATAATTTCTATAAAAACTTGAAAAAACGCCCTCATAAGGTCTAAAATAGCGTAGCGCCCGCGACGATTAAAAGCGCTTAGAAATTCTCAGAAACTTTAAAATATTTTTGTAAAAATTATTGATTTGAGTAATCAAAATAATGAGCAAGTAAATTATGAATATTAATGTTATGAATATACTTGAGTGATTTCGAAGCATATAGATTAAGTAATTTCGTTGTAATTTCAACTATAGTGGTTTTTAGAGGTGTTTTCGCAAATAATTATGATCGAGTCAAAATTATACTATCGTGTTTTTGAGCAATCAAATTCAAGATAAAGACATGAATTTACCTATATCAAAATTTCACTTCCCTTAGTGGTGTCATAGTCCTATCAATTATTTTATTATTATAATAGTACATGATATTCCCTTCAAAATGACACCAATGTGAATAATATCTTATATCTATATCTACAAATCAATAAAATTGAAGTGTCTGTTTGTAATGTTAAAATAACAGCTTTTTATTAAATGCATATGAAAGTACTAGTAACAAAAACACAATTTTTAAATTTTTTGTCTGTCTGTCTGTCTGTCTGTTTGTTCCAGCTAATCTCCGAAACAGCTAGATCTATTTTGACGGGACTTTCACTGGCAGATAGCTGATGATATAAGGAATAACTTGAACTACTTTTGTTTTAGAAAAAGAATTAGGGTTCCGCGCAAAAAAATTAAAACCCATGAAATCCATATTCCACGCGGGCGAGATCACGGGGAATAACTAGTACTCAATATAGATAAATGTATACTTATTTTTGTTTATTTATTATTTTAATAAATAAATAAAAATAAGTGTTAATAATTTCTAGACACATCTCAACAGATATTTCGTTAATAAATTGCTATCAATACTGAAGCATTCTTTTATATTTAGCATCCATTTAACACAAAAAAAAAACTGATAGGAATACTTTTTAAACAACATATAATCAATAAACGATAATCGCGTATAGTGAATTTCGAGGTAAATTATTATATGTAAACGTTTTTGAATCGTCGTAATGATACATATTTCCTAAAGAAAATATCTCCACAATTAATTTGATGTAAAATAACATTAGAAATAACGTATAAAAACGGAGAAATTATCAAATTTTTGATCGAGTTCCTAACCAGTACACAAACAAAAATGGCGAATAGTCATTTTCACATTTTTTTAGAAATAACGTATAAAAACAGAAAAATGATCAAATTTTTGATCGAGTTCCTAACCAGTACACAAACAAAAATTGCGAAATGTCATTTTCACATTTTTTCTATATAGTTATTTGTTACAGAGTACACAGATAAAATTCACTCTCATAGATGACAAATTTCAAACACCACAATCTCTAATTTTTTACTCTGCTATTGTTACGGCCTCTAGTTACCCGGGCAAAGGTCGTCGATCCCGGGCCCACCAGGGGTTCAACTCGACGAGTAACAGGAGGTCGGCCTAAATAGCTTGTGGAATATGAGACAATAGCGGTTAAAAAGGAACCAAACAAGACTTACCTATTTCATAAAAAATAAAAATATAAAATTCTTTGCAACTTTCCGCTAAACATATAAAATGATGTGTCTTACCTGGATTGAAGCGCACCTCCCGCCCTCCCTCAATTGCATACACTAACTCCGTCACCACTAGACCAAGCACCACTACTCTCAACACCACTATTCCAGGTAAGACACACCATCGACGATAATACGACACGTGTTTCGCCTCTACACGAGGCATCCTCAGGTAATATAGACTCTACGGCAGCTGACCGCTAAGTGAGCGGCGAGTTTTTTTTTTTTTTTGCGCCCGAAGCAATTAAAGGGCTACCCTATACGTAGGGAGGCGGAAAATGCATTACGCATACCACGATAGCCGGTCTATCGTGGTTATGAGGGGCTCACTGTCCTACCGGGGACCCTAAGTGATACCCTCTAAAAACCGCCTTTGGGGACAGGCAACCGGCTGATTAAGCTCTATTGTGCCTTATCATGAGCGACCCTCTTTTGGGAAAAAGAGGGCGCAAGCGGCTAAGTGCCGCTGAGGGAGTGCCTACGAAGGCAATTAATGTTAGTTATTACAATAATTTTATTTAATTAGAGTTGGCCTGAGCCGCCAGGAGACAGTTCAGGTCGTTTGAAAGTTTATTAGGCGGGTCCGAGAGAGAGTTTCTCGGCCTGCGGACACGATAGCGAGAGGGGGGGTGGGGCTGCATAAGAAGCTGCCTCACTAATTAAATGGTTTGGGTGCGACTCTGAGGCTTTGAAGAAGTTCTCAGAGAGTTTTTTAAGAAATTGTTGAATTGTTGGGAGCTCTAAGTCCCGATGAAGGTCGGCATTGCGGACGTACCACGGTGCGTTCGCAGCTCGACGACAGAATAGGTTCTGAACTATTTGGAGTTCATTTAAAATGTTAGGGTTTGCGTGGGCAAAGACGGGGCCCGCGTAGGATATGACTGGTCGTATACATACCTTGTAGAGGGTACGCTTGTTTCGAAGGGACATTTTACTGTGTCGGCCCAACATACTGTTGAGCCTACTCAGATAGAACCGTGCGTGACGGGTTACTCTTTTGACGTGGGGCTTGAAAGTGAGCCCTGTGTCTAGAGTGACACCTAAATATTTGGCGGACGTATGCCAGGGGACAGGGGTCCCTAGCATACGTATTGGTGGAGTGTTTTTGAGACGGCGTCGTTTATAATCGAAGTGGACGGCGGAGCTCTTCTCCGGGTTCACATCGATGCGCCATTTTTTGAACCAAGCTCCTAGGTCATCAACTGACTTTTGGATCTTGTTCCGTATAAGGGGTAGTGAGACACCTTTGCAGTAGATGGCAGTGTCATCTGCAAAGAGGGAGAGTTGAACACCTTTCGACGGGATGGGAATGTCGTTGGTGAACAGGATGTACAGCAGAGGAGCAAGTACTGAGCCCTGAGGGACACCAGCCTTGATAATTCGCTGTGAAGAAAGCGTGCCTTCGTGTCTGAAACGAAAGGTACGATGTTTTAAATAGGAGGCCACGAGACGAACTAGACGATCGGGGAGACCTATTTTATAGAGCTTGTAGATGAGGCCTGTGTGCCAGACTCTATCGAAAGCTTTGGCTATATCGAAAAAGACCGCGATGGTCTTATGACGACGAGGATAGAAACCGCTGAGGATATATTCCACAATGCGGTGAACTTGTTGGGGACATGAGTGTTTGGCTCGGAAGCCGAATTGATGGGGAATGATAAGAGGGTCGCCGTCTGTGGGAAACAGATAGCGCCTCATACGAATTTGGATGACTCTTTCGAAGAGCTTGCCCATTGCCTTGAGGAGGCTAATGGGGCGATGGCTGGAGGGGAGGTTGAGAGGCTTGCCTGGCTTGGGAATTCCAATCACAGTAGCCTCTTTCTACGTAGTGGGAAAATAACTAAGGATGAAGCAGGCGTTGAAGATAATAGATAAAAAAGTTAACACCTGCTCGGGAAAGTGTTTTAGGGCTTGGTTGGAGATGCCATCCGCGCCCGGAGCCTTTTAGGCTTAAGTCCTTTGATGAGGGATGAGATCTCATCATTGGACACAGAGATAGGTTCGGAGGCCGTGGGGGGTGAGTTCCGGCGGCGGACCTCATCCTCCACTGCCTGGACGTGTGAGGGATCGACGGGTTGAGAACTGGGAGAGCATTGAGCGGCAATGCTATCTGCAAAGCACTCAGCCTTTTCCTCGTCCTCGAAGGCAACCGTGCCGTCGGGACGGGAGAGAGGGGAGTGTGGGTGATAGCGTCTATGCGGAGGGCTCTAGCCATCTGATAGTACGCTGTGTGAGATGGAGAGATATTCTCCATGAGCTTACTCTTTTCGAGGTCTCGAAATACAGAGAGGCGGAAGCGGAGTTCTCGTTGAAGACGATTGGCCGCGCGCCTATATTCGGGGGTGGGATATTTTGCTGCTCTCCGGAAAGCAGCTTTTTTGGCTTTTAATAGGTTGCTAATATGTAGGGGAAGCCCACTATTGTTAGCAACCGGGACGACCCTTTCGTTCTCCTTAAGGGAGGATTTAATAAGGGTGGAGAGTGAGTCGACCGCGGTGTCGATTTTTTCGGGACTATCTAAGTCCGACGGTAGGGGGATGGTAGAGTCCTGTGAGTCCAAAGCTTTAGCTAGGGACTCCTTGAATCCCTTCCAGTTAGTGAAGGTTTTCGTGTGTGTTGGGGGAGGTGGCTGATGGCCAAGAATGAGGGAGACCGGTCGGTGATCTGATCCTAGATCGTCTAGTGTCTCGATTGCTCCGAGGTTGAGAGAAACTCCTTGGAGTAACGCAAAATCTAACACATCGGGGGGCGTGATCGGTGTTATCGGGAAAGTGAGTAACACCGAGAGGACTATGGACGGTAATATCAAGTGACTGCGTGATATCGAGCAGTATCTTGCCACTAGGGGACGTAGTGCGGCATGTCCATTCAGTATGCTTGGAGTTAAAATCTCCAAACATAATGACTGAATTGCCTAAAGATAAAATGGCCTCAAAATCCTTTTTTGAGGGGATAGGTTCCTGAAGGGATGTAACAGGAGGCTATGAGGATGGACTGATGTCCAGTCATAGCTAGCCTGCATACCGTGGCTTCCATGTTGGTAAGCTGCGGAGTAGAAATGGGCGAGCAATGAAGTGTCTTCTTGTAATAGATGGCCGTTCCGCCGCCTCGGCGGTCGGGTCTGTCGTTACGAAGAAGAGAGAAGTTTTTAATAGAAAGGCCTCTAGTGTCCTTAGCTTTGAGATTAGTTTCCTGTAGGAGGAGGAAATCAACTTCACGATTCCGAAGAAAGAGCTTGAGCTCTGGGAGGTTATTTCGCAAGCCGCGAATATTAAATGATACAAGCGATAAACCCTTAGGTTTGATACGACCGTGAGATCTAGGTAGGTTAATTCGCTCAGTCATTGAAGTTAAGTTAATTAAGTAAACCTAACTTACAACGCTAACAAAAGGTTATTGTGCTCCGCAAGAATGAGGAGACGTTCTTGGGGGGACTTGGCCGCGCGCAGTTTGCGTGAAACTACTGTTATTTCCCTAACATCGATATTCCTAATAGCGGAATATAGCGTGTTGTAGTCGTCGATTGTGGGCTCTGCTTCATGAGCGTACGAGGTTGTCCGCGGTGGGTCTGCCTTTTTGGGCCCCCAGGGAAAGACTGGAGGCTGCGGGGGCCGAATTATGCCCTGAGGGGGCCTAGGGGGACCCTGAGGGGGCCTAGGGGGACCCTGAGAGGGTCGAGGGAAGCCCTGGATAGACTGAGAAGGGCCCTGACGGGGCCGTTGTTGGAGGGCCGGAAAAGATCGGTCATTCACCGGCGGTGGAGCTTTCCTACTGGGGCGAGGTTGAGGTGCGCGTGGGCAACCCTTGTAGTTCGCTGGGTATCCTGTCTGGTTGCACAGGACACAGGCGGGCGGGGATTCGGCGTCTTTGGGCCGGGGACACTCTTTTGTGTTGTGAGGTTCCAGGCACTTCACGCACCTTGGTGGGGCGGAGCAGTTGGCCGCCGCGTGACCATAAAGTTGGCAGCGGTGGCACTGCGCCGGGAAGCCGGGCCTATGTGGAGGCTCTACCTTCACCCTTGACAGGCCGCACACTGTGCGCACCTGCCGGAAGATGGCTTTAGCCTCCGGCACGTTTGACAGGATTACTAGGGCAAGGTTGTATCTCTTGCCCGTTCTATTGTGCATTTTGTGCACTGCTTCTACGGGGGAAACCTTGGGACTTAAGGTCCTCGAGGATTTCCTCGTTAGAGAATTCGAATGGGACGCCTCTGATGACGGCCCTAACTTTACGCTCTTCAGGGAGAGCGTACGTGTGGTATGAGACCCTTTCGGCTGTGAATAGCCGGGTGATCTGACGGAAGTCCTCGATCGAGGCAGGGATGATTTTGATCGCCTCCCCGAGGTTGATGGCATGATCGTACTTGATACCTGCGTCGTAGCAGGTTTTGGATAGTTGTGTGAATTTTGCCTTGTCTCTTAGGAAGACAGGGGGCGGGACTTGCTTCTTCGCTAGTACTGGAGCACAACGAGAGGCTGGTTTGGATGGTGTGGGGATGTCTAGTGACATCAGTGGGACGGGGGCAGCGTCGAGGGCTGCGGAGGTTGAAAGAGCGGCAGGGGCCGCTGAAGTGGGGGGGGGGGGTGCGTTTTATCGCGGCGCGCTTTCCGTTGCGCTTGGAGGTGACTGTGGTGAAGTTGGACTCACCGGTTCCGTCGGAGTCAGAGGACTCCGATGAACCGGAGCCTGAGGTAGTGGCGCGCCTCTTCCGGGAGGACGGCGCCGAGGACTCGGAGCATGCGTACTCCATTTCTAAGGGGGGGCAGATTCGAGCGGGGCAAAAGAGTTCCTCGTTTCGAGGTAAGATGCGATTACCGGCGGCGGATGGTGTGCCTGAGGGGCAGGGAGGGAAGCCTGGGCGGCGATGGTGGCGATGGCGGCGAGGACCGTCTCATTGCCATTTAAACCGAATTGGTTAATGAGGGCGGCGAGGGACTCAGTGAAACTGGGTGTGGCCATTTTGGGTCAATAAGCAAGCTGAGCTGTGTATAAATAAAGATGAGGACGGGTCCCTGCTCTCGGTAGAACAGGGACTAGATCGCGAGACGTACTACGACACACTATACACGTAATACAAGAATAGCAAGAACACGGAAAATAAAGGAGACAGTAAAAAAAAAAATTGAAAAATGATAATGAAAATGAAAGCGGAAGTCAGTCAGACCTCCCTGCCCGAAGACAGGGGGGCAAGAGCTGTAGCGAAAAAAGTGACTCACCGGCAGCCTCGACGCTGTTCCGCGTGAGCAGGACAGCGGAGGCGCGTGAGAGCGCGACAGCACTACCGTACTGTACGGGAGCGCGGACCACCAGGAGGCGACCGTCCGAGAGCGGTGCCGCCGGCGGACTGAGCACTGCGTCGGCGCTGTACAGCGCGAGCGGGACAGCGGGGGCGCGAGAGCGGGGAGCACTACCGTACAGGAACGAAAGCGCGGACTACCTGGATGCAACCGCTCGGAAGCGATGCCACAGGCGGAATGCGTGAGCGGCGAGTCGAAACGGTTGCTATTTATACACGCTGACGCAATCGCTCCCTACCAAAGTAGCGAGTGACCGCGTCGTGCGATAACAAACCTGTCAACAGTTATTATTATTGTTATGATTATTTTTAAATACTATTATTATTATTGTTTTGAGTGACCGCGCCGTGCGATAACAAATCTGCTACTAATTATTATTATTGTTATGATTAATATTTTAAATACTAATATTATTATTGTTTTATTGATATTATTATAATTATTTATTATTATTAATCTTAAAATTATTATTAAAGATTGGCCTTAAAGATGTTTAACAAAGGTGAATTAGAAACATTTGTTTGTTCATTCAGCAGTGTATAATTACCATTATTACTTTTTAAAATCTCCAACTGCTCCAGCACACACAGTCGCAGCCCCTTATTACAGGTATGTAAGACTTCAAAGGAATGGTCGCTAGCTAGGTTGTGTCCAGTGTCCAAGAGATGTTTAGCAAAATGGGATTTATCAGGATTGCAATTTCTGTACGTGGCCATATGTTCTTTATAGCGCGTCTCGAAATTGCGACCAGTCTGACCCACGTAAACGGCGTGGCACGTGGCAACGGACAAACAAGTTTATAAACACCCGATTTTTGACTAATATTTAACTTATCTTTATTATTACAAATATTCCTAAGCGAATTGTTTGTTTTGAATGCCACGTTAACGCCGTTTTTCTTAAGACTATTAGCTATTTTTTCCGATATGGTCAGTATAATATTATTAATTAAAATCTAAAAGCTAAATATACATGAATAATTCTGAATATTTTCAAGCATATGTAAAGAATACACAAAATGAAGTGTTACAAAATAACTCATTAGCGAAAACAGTTATTCTCGTATTTTATTTCGGTAGGTATACGAACTCTAATGAGAAGCTTTGACTTCCATCGCGAATGCTGCCGTAAACAAAAACGATTAGTACCTAAATGGAATTTAATTTCATCGTTTCTATGATATTTACAGGACTTCGACCTGTAAATATCATAGAAATTCACATTCTCGCATAACTTATAAATTGAATTTAGATAGATTATACGAATAGATTGCTTATCAGAAATTCTGATCGATCAAAAGGTGCATTATGTAAGAACAGTTCGTATTTCAAACGTAAATCACAATAATTTTTCACAACAGCGTTTAATAAATCTTGTTGTAAACTTTCTCGAAACATTTTTGATTGGAAGATATTGTTAATGTGGTTAGAGTGTGGGTGAAGATGTTGTAAAACAAGTGCTCAGGAAAACGACAAAACATATTAGAACCTAACAGACAGAAAGACGATATATAGTACCAACTGTCTCCTGGCATCTAGCCACCATTAAAATCTCCCAAAAATCATAATGTGATGTATCAACATATTTTAAAGAAAAATATTAACATATTTTATTTTGTACAGTGTTAAACATCATTTAACGTATTCTTATTATATTATGTTTTCTTTTTCTGGTTTTCAATAATAATTTTAATTGATTTTCAATTGCCCTATGAACGAATATCTGTGGAAATATAAAACCTTGGAATAATAGCTTTAATGGTTTAGAGTGGATAGGGATATTAAATTTCGCAATTGTTATTCCTAGAAAATAAATTACGATAATAATAGACTTTACGATGGACTGAGCAAGAGGATGAAGTTACGCTAATGGCGTTTAGAAGGGAAACATTTAGGTATATTAATGAAAATGAAAGAAAATGGCTGTTACTATTAATTAATTTTCCTTTATAATATTATTGGGAATGGATCTATTAACCAAAATACGCTTCATAAATTAAGTACGTACATACCTATCATCTTAAACGGTGTGGAGTACGCAATCACCATCAAACTACATAAATTCATACGTTTCATTTTTTAATATCAATCCATTACCAGCTGGTATCAAAATAGTTGGAATAACCAAGTAAGCATTGCGCCAAATACTAGTAATGTCTTGCGTAAGCAAAAAATGCTAGTTTAATTCTGTCTTACACGGCGGTAAATTTGAGACATAATACTTTTGAATAGACCTTTGGAATGGTTCATCGGTATATTTGGATGTATATGTAGAGCAAAACATTTGAAAATGTTTCATTATGGAGTCCAGGTACATCGTCACTTGCAAGATACGTTAACGTCTTTTGGTAATCTGCATTGTTTTCAATAATTTTAAGATGGTCTTTTTTACTTTTTTAAAGAATGCAGGACTATAATAGCATCCTGTCGCAACGTGGAATCCTAGTAGACTTGTAAAAAGAGTTGTCCCTAATTCAATATGTATTGAGTGATGTTGATGACTCGTTTCTTGTTTGCAGCTCCATATTCCATATTAATATTAATGTTATGACTTTTTAAATGGCCCATATTTCTCAGTATAATAATTAATGCACCTGTATCACATGATTTGACGAGTACATTCGCAGCAAAATCCGATTCCAGTT
Organism: Parnassius apollo; assembly: GCA_907164705.1. Taxonomy (NCBI): domain Eukaryota; kingdom Metazoa; phylum Arthropoda; class Insecta; order Lepidoptera; family Papilionidae; genus Parnassius; species Parnassius apollo. The sequence goes on along the minus strand of CAJQZP010001188.1, from coordinate 1,629,370 downwards.
GCAAACATGGTAAATAATTTTACTATCCGCTTCTTCACGGTATTATCCTCAACTTGAATTGACTAAGGGTATTATCGGCGGTTGTCGTTTTCTGTTTCACTCATTACGAACCGTAGCAAATTTGTCCACGGAAGATTCGAATATTTTTTAAATTATTATTCGCAGGAGGAACTGTTTGCTCTTTTGTGAGAATTTTTATTATATATGATGGCATGATGGCGGTGCGAAGCTCTATAAAATAGGTCTCCCCGATCGTCTAGTTCGTCTCGTGGCCTCCTATTTAAAACATCGTACCTTTCGTTTCAGACACGAAGGCACGCTTTCTTCTACAGCGAATTATCAAGGCTGGTGTCCCTCAGGGCTCAGTACTTGCTCCCTCTGCTGTACATCCTGTTCACCAACGACATTCCCATCCCGTCGAAAGGTGTTCAACTCTCCCTCTTTGCAGATGACACTGCCATCTACTGCAAAGGTGTCTCACTACCCCTTATACGGAACAAGATCCAAAAGTCAGTTGATGACCTAGGAGCTTGGTTCAAAAAATGGCGCATCGACGTGAACCCGGAGAAGAGCTCCGCCGTCCACTTCGATTATAAACGACGCCGTATCAAAAACACTCCACCAATACGTATGCTAGGGATCCCTGTCCCCTGGCATACGTCCGCCAAATATTTAGGTGTCACTCTAGACACAGGGCTCACTTTCAAGCCCCACGTCAAAAGAGTAACCCGTCACGCACGGTTTTATCTGAGTAGGCTCAACAGTATGTTGGGCCGACACAGTAAAATGTCCCTTCGAAACAAGCGTACCCTCTACAAGGTATGTATACGACCAGTCATGTCCTACGCGGGCCCCGTCTTTTCCCACGCAAACCCTAACATTTTAAATGAACTCCAAATAGTTCAGAACCTCTTCTGCCGTCGAGCTGCGAACGCACCGTGGTACGTCCGTAATGCCGACCTTCATCGAGACTTAGAGCTCCCAACAATTCAACAATTTCTTAAAAAACTCTCTGAGAACTTCTTCAAAGCCTCAGAGTCGCACCCAAACCATTTAATTCGTGAGGCAGCTTCTTATGCAGCCCCACCCCCCTCTCGCTATCGTGTCCGCAGGCCGAGAAACTCTCTCTCGGACCCGCCTAATAAACTTTCAAACGACCTGAACTGTCTCCTGGCGGCTCAGGCCGACTCTAATTAAATAAAATTATTGTAATATCTAACATTAATTTGCCTTCGTAGGCACTCCCTCAGCGGCACTTAGCCGCCTGCGCCCTCTTTTCCCAAAAGAGGGTCGCGTTCATGATAAGGCACAATAGAGCTTAATCAGCCGGTTGCCTGTCCCCAAAGGCGGTTTTTAGAGGGTATCACTTAGGGTCCCCGGTAGGACAGTGAGCCCCTCATAACCACGATAGACCGGCTATCGTGGTATGCGTAATGCATTTTCCGCCTCCCTACGTATCGAGGGTAGCCCTTTAATTGCTTCGGGCGCAAAAAAAAAAAGCGAAACAGGCATCAGATTCGGCCTGTGGCATCGCTCTCGAGCGGCCGCATCCAGGTGGTCCGCGCTCTCGTCCTTATAAGGTAGTGCTATCTCGCTCTCGCGCCTCCGCTGTCATGCTCGCGCTGTACAGCGCCGACGCACAAGTGAGTCTTTCACCGCTAACAGTTCTTGCCCCCCTGTCTTCGGGCGGGGAGGTTTGACTGACCTCCGCTTGTTATTGTTACTGGTTGCGCGGAAAACCATTCGTAATTTTATTTTATTCGACGGTATGCTTGCCAAGATTTGTCCTTCCTTCGACTTTTTCTTCCTCCACCGGGGTGGTGGGGTGAGAGGGGAAAGAAGATGATTCTAGAATGTCACGTGATTCTCGCAACCGAGGAAATATAAGTGCGCGCACGGCCTACGTGCGCTCTCTTCCCTTCGCGCACCAGTTGGAACCACACCGCCTAGGACAGTCGAGTCCTAGAGGGCTTTGCTCACGCGCACCGCTATTGCCGGAGGCAAAAGCCATCTTCCGGCAGGTACGCACAGTGTGTGGCCTATCGAGAGTGAGGGTTGAGCCTCCACATAGGCGCGGATTCCCGGCGCAGTGCCACCGCTACCAGCTATATGGTCATGCGGCGGCCAACTGCTCCGCCCCACCCAGGTGCGTTAAGTGCCTTGAATCCCACAACACCAAAGAGTGTCCTCAGCCCAAAAACGCCGAATCCCCACCCGCTTGTGTCCTGTGCAAACAAACAGGCCACCCGGCAAACTACAGAGGCTGCCCTTGCGCACCTCATCCTCGCCCCAATAGACAAGCTTCACCGCCGGTCAATGACCGCTCATTCCCGGCTCTCTAACAACGGCCCCGTCAGAGCCTTTCTCAGCCAATCCAGGGCTTCTCTCGGTCCTCTCAGGGTCCCGTAGGCCCCCTCAGGGCATTATTCGGCCTCCTCAGGGCATTATTCGGCCCCCTCCGGGCTTCTCAAAGCCTATGCAGCCTCCAGCAGCAGCTCTTTCCCTGAGGCCCCAATAAGGCAGACTCACCGCGGACAACCTCCGCCCCACAACAACAACAATCACAGCCCACTATTGAAGACCTAAAAACGCTTTATTCCGCTATTAGGAACATCGACGTTAGTGAAATCGCGGTGTTAGCACGCTAATTGCGTGCGCTGCGAGGTCCCCTCAGGACCGTTTCCTTCTCTTACAGAGCACCATAATCTTTTGTGCTCATTGTAAGTTAATTTAACTTAATTAACTTAACTTAACAATGACAGAGCAGTTTGCTCTACCAAAGTCTCACGGTCGTATCAAACCTAAGGGTTTATCGCTTGTATCCTTTAATATTCGCGGTTTGCGAAATAACCTCCCAGAGCTTAAGCTCTTTCTTCAGAATCGTGAAGCCGATTTCCTGCTCCTACAAAAAATTAATCTTAAAACTAAGGACACTAAAGGCCTTTCTATTAAAAACTTCTCTCTTTTTCGTAATGACAGACCCGACCGCCGAGGCGGCGGAACGGCCATCTATTACAAGAAGACACTTAACTGCTCGCCCATTTCTACTCCGCAGCTTACCAACTTGGAAGCCACGGTATGCAGGCTAGCTATGATTGGACATCAGTCCATCCTCATAGCCTCCTGTTACATCCGTTCAGGAACCCATTCCCTCAAAAAAGATTTTGAGGCTATCTTATCTTTAGGCAATTCAGTCATTATGTTTGGAGATTTTAACTCCAAGCACACTGAATGGACATGCCGTACTACCTCCCGTAGTGGCAAGATACTGGTCGATATCACGCAGTCTCTTGATATTACCGTCCATAGTCCTCTCGGTGTTACTCACTTTCCCGATAACACCGATCACGCCCCCGATGTACTAGATTTTGCGTTACTCCAAGGAGTTTCTCTCAACCTCAGGGCAATCGAGACACTAGACGATTTAGGATCCGATCACCGACCGGTCCCCTAATTCTTGGCTATCAGCCGCCTCCCCCAACACACACGAAAACCTTCACTAATTGGAATGGATTCAAGGAGTCCCTAGCTAAAGCTCTGGACTCACAGGAGTCTACCATCTCCCTACCGTCGGACTTAGACAGTCCCAAAAAAATCGACACCGCGGTCGATTCACTCTCCACCCTTATTAAATCCTCCCTTAAGGAGAACGAAAGGGTCGTCCCGGTTGCTAACAATAGTGGGCTGCTTTCCGGAGAGCAGCTAAATATCCCACCCCCGAAGAGAAGTTTCCGCCTCTCTGAATTTCGAGACCTCGAAAAGAGTAAACTCATGGAGAATATCTTTCCATCTCATACAGCATACTATCAGATGGCCAGAGCCCTCCGCATAGATGCTATCACCCATACTCCCCCCTCTCTCCCGTCCCGACGGTACGGTTGTCTTCGAGGACGAGGATAAGGCTGAGTGCTTTGCAGATAACATTGCCGCACAATGCTCTCCTAGCTCTCAACCCGTCGACCCCTCACACAGCCAGGCAGTGGAGGATGAGGTCCGCCGCCGGATTTCACCCCTTACAGCCTCCGAACCTATCTCTGTGTCCAATGATGAGATTTCATCCCTCATCAAAGGACTTAAGCCCAAAAAGGCTCCGGGCGCGGATAGCATCTCCAACCGTGTATTTTGTGATTATAAATTAATTCTATTTTATAACCTTCCTACACATATAATAAACACGTTGTAAAATTGGTAAATTAAATCAAACAATTTTTTGGAGTTTTTGAAAATACGACTATGGAGTAGTTTGCCACTATCACTCAACCTTTTCAGAAATATCGACCATTTTTTTCCTAATTCTTTATCAACTTAGCTGAAGGGTAATCGGTATTATTATTTGAAGCGAATTTTATTGCAACTTACCTGTATGCGCAGTGCCAGGTGTACTCAGGTAGGCTAGGCAAACAGTCATGTATCTGCTTATTGAGTGGAATGATACCTTTCAACAAAGTTTCATGTTTCATCAAGCGCTTCATGAAAAATGCGTCATGAGCTCTCAAAACATAAAGTTTTGCGGGAATAACACGTTATATTTTACATATTTATTCGACGCAAAATGTTCGTTTACCGTTTAACAGTATTACTACCAAACTTTCTTAAGTCGGGTTTAAGACATTTAGGTAGTTATTCTGTTAAAATGTATGATTCATATTGAAAATACTTGCATGAATATGTTCACGTCTTAACCAAATGGGTATTTGCAATAGACAAAACGCGAGTTCAATTTTGTGTTTAAATTGGGAGATGAATAGCTCATCGATTATCGAAAGGCAATACGAAGTTATTTAAGAATATTTAATGTGTTGATATTCTTAAAAGTAAAAAGCAGTTATTTGTATTTATATCGCAACGAGCCAAGTTATTTTATTTATTGTGCAGTACAGAAATAAGAAATATTTTAATATTTACTAATTTTCTTACTGTAACTAATTCGTCTTTCTTTATCTATCAACAAAGGTCCACAGCTGGAATGCACCTCTCACTTCGTAAGATGGATTTAGCTTAATCATAACGCTTGGCAGGCGGATTGGAGATTGCATTATTTCGTACTTGGCAGGCGGATTGGAGATTGCATTGACGTCCCAAACTTTTGATGCTACATTTAATGACCTTTTCCGAAATCTGAAATGAATTTTAAAAAATCTGCAGTAAGATAACGGATGTGGTTGGCATAAGACTTCAATGCTCCTCTTTCTTTATCTATCAACAAAGGTCCACAGCTGGGAATGCACCTCTCACTTCGTAAGATGGATTTAGCTTAATCATAACGCTTGGCAGGCGGATTGGAGATTGCATTATTTCGTACTTGGCAGGCGGATTGGAGATTGCATTGACGTCCCAAACTTTTGATGCTACATTTAATGACCTTTTCCGAAATCTGAAATGAATTTTAAAAAATCTGCAGTAAGATAACGGATGTGGTTGGCATAAGACTTCAATGCTTAGTAGTGGATAGATTTGTTAGAGTGTAATGATAAGAAACTATTAACGACAAAAATGGTATTAATTTAACTAAAATACAGAAATGACTTGAGATAAGACAAAACTTTCAGGACATAATATATTCCAAGCACGAAAAGACTTGGTCGTTAGTAAGTCAATGTAATATCTTCACTGACGTGCCTTCAGTGGTTTTCTTACACATATTTCTGTAATGCATTTGATGTTATATTCGATATGATATATTTAAATAAAAGTTTTGTACGTTATTTTAAACTCTGCGAAATAAATATTGCATCTGACAAATTTAAGAATATTCAGATATATACCGAATTACAAATTTCCGTTTCTTTAATGCATAAATTGATACGTAAAGCAGGTCAAGTTAATAAAAAGCGTGAAAAAGGATACAGATATAGCTTATGATTTTATTTCGGTGGGGGTATAAAAAGTTGGATTTAACTGTATATTTCGAAGTTCAAAGTTTTCGGGTGTTTGAAAAATAAAAGATGCATCGTTTGGAAAAAAATCAAAACTCATCAATAAAATATTCTAAACCCATCCTTATCCGGAACATTCGCCGTTAAACATGAATATTAAGACATTAACCTTAAAACGTTATCTACATTCAAAATATAACAATTTAGATGATATATAGGTCATATAAATATATGCTAACGTAGATTGAACTTCTAGAAGAGTAACATTACTCATTTTACTTTTTTAGCGATAATAATTTTGCCAGTGCAACGGTAGCTACGAAAAAATATAATAATTAATAGCTTTTGACTTAAAATGACCCATAATTGTGATGGGCAAGGAGGCATATTTGCCTTTTATGACTCATTAGGCGTATTGTTATCGGTAAACAGTTTTTGAATAAAATGGAATTGATATACAACCTTACTGTCAACCAGAAGGGTGAAGTAACGCTCCCCCCCTTCTTATTTATATTATATATTTTTTTAATATTAAATATATCTACCACCCACATATGTGACCAGGATAAATAAATATGTTTTGATCTCTCTAAAGTTTTAATAATAGGCCGTTTGTAATATTTATGGCGTGATCGTCTTAGTTAGAACCCTTATTTATGTTATATTTGATTAGTAACTCAGTTCTCTAGGTGTCTGTCGGAAGAATGAATATTCACTAGAGTAATTTAAAGCCGTTGAAGGCACTACGCCTTATAAGCTTAGTGAACCTCGTTCACGAAGACAGGGCTCGAGAAAGGTTGAGAACATTAAAACGCCCCTATTTCACATGTATGAGGTTTATATTAATAATTTATTATTTCTTTAAATGTAAACGATAAACTTATATATCCATGACTAAAAAAAAGTGTTAAAAAGTGGAAAAATTTTGACAAATATGAAATTAGATTTTTCGCAAATTGAGGAAAATATTAGACGCCATAAAAAAGATAAGTTAGTACATCAGTGCCACATACCTTAAAAACAAATAACCTTAATCAAACAGAAAAACTAATCGATGAAAACTCTAACTCTTACAGTATTCGCGAAACACCGAGAGATGGCAGTAACATACAGAAGCAAAATAAAAAAAGATTTATTCACATTATTGGTGACGAACAACTAAAGGACGGTGAGCTTCACAAATACCAGGCATGGCAAGTGGAATAATGTCTATATTTCCACGGCATCAATCCTGTCCGGAGCTACTAGTACAGAGATATTAAAGTACTGTGACTTTATCATCGAAATGAAAAATTGACAATAAATGACATTGCAATTTTAGTATAGGTAATAATGATAAATTATACATAAATGACACACTAAGCAAATTGAGTAAAGTTTCTTCTTCTGTCTTGCTAACGCTTATATGCTAAAACCCTTATTTTGAAAAAAAAAGATACTATAAATTTAAATCTAAAATTGTGGACAAAACATTTTGACAATTGTAAAACGATCAATATGAACGATAAATATTCGAATGTTTTTAAAATTTAAAAAACATTTGTCATAATTATTTTGTGAACTAAAATTTTTCTTTTGATTTTAAGATTTTTTTAATTTTTGGGGCTTTAAAATGGGTGTGGGGGGTCAAACGACTAGAATCACAGTATGTGTCGAATCAGGCGCAGCACACGCGCAGGTCCAACACAAGACGCAATACCGCAATTAGCAGTAAGCATTAATGCAACTCTCATACGGCGGCGCCCCCTCACAACACACCCACATGATCCCTATCGACTTTGGTAACAAAGTTTTTATTGTTGTTAACTAAAAAATATCACCAACGTATCATAGTAGCACGCAACTAAAACGCCAGTCGACAAAACTCTACGTATCATAGCGCTAATGCACTAAGACATGAAGTTGAGTATGCTTGTTCCACTTAAAAGTGCTACCAACACACTCATCTAACAAAAGATATACGACGCATCGCTATGCGCTTCGACGCCGCCCACAAACGGTATGGGTGTGAGACGTTCACGGGAAAGCCGTATTGCTACAACAGACCCGGTTATCACCGGCATTAAAGCCGGTTTTAGAGCTCGACCGACCGTCAGTGCGTACCATCGGTCCTGACCATACGCATAACCGATCGTCAGTTTGTAGCGTTCAGAGCTTTCCTGAGCAACGAAACTGGCCGGACTGGTACAGTCACAAACACGAACACGAAATGGACGCATTAATTGTTTAATTGCTGCTTGCTATGTTCTTAAACGTATAAGGAACATAAGACGTAGATATCGGGTTCACTCAATCGTCGCCCAAAGAGCACTTTAAGGGGAATTTACTACTTTATATTCATTATTGCGCGAATATGAAGAAAATTTTTTAATAACTTTAGAATGTCAATCAAAAGTGTTGATGAATTGTCAGCGAGATTACACGACAACTTAAAACATCGGCAAGGCGTTCGTTGTCACATATACCATGTTTGATAAAAATACTTAAATCATACACTACTTAATACCTATAAAATCATACAACATTATTAAAGTTTAGGTTTGATTTTCTTGACGATGATACACGTATCCGTACGGTCGGTGTAGCACTGAACGCGTCAATATGTTTCCAAAGCGCGTCGGTCAACCGACGGCACGCATGCGGACGCGCTTGACCGACGGTCCTCGTACGCAGTGCGTAGCTATATACGCGTGCGTACGGTCGGTCGAGCACTGTAACGACTTGTGAATTTTCATACAAATGGCAAGCGCGACCGACGTACGCACCGACGGTCGGTCGAGCTCTGAAACCGGCCTAAGATGATATGACTAGGACACATCGGTTAGTGATTTCAAGTTTACCTCGGTCTCGAACGTTTGTGATGCAGTCTACTCGCCACTATAACATAATCTTTTTCAAGTCCCATTTCTATCATTATAATACATTTACATATTTGAGACCTTCCACATATTTGTTTTATTTCATATACTTTATTATTATATCTCTTTAATATATTTCAATCCACATATCTACTATTGTAATGCTTATGCATCGTAGAGAATTTCTATAATAATGCTTTGATATAATTGACCTTACTATCTATCAAATGCTTTAGTATATATAAGTCCCTAATATAGGACTATACACTGTGCAACAGTACTATAAGTAGTCGGTCATCCGACCACCTCATATTTATGAACACCCTTGGGTATGCGTCGCTGGCAGCACCCACAAGCAATCTATACACGAACTTAGGTAATTTTCCTCCATAACTTAGGTAATTTTCTTATATACCAACACGCTCAATGACTTAGGCAATTTTCTTATATACGAACTTCCTCCATGACTTAGGCAATTTTAGACCAATTTTCCAATTATTTTATAAATGTTATTTATCTTTATTATTGTTATATTTTCGACTTGTATTTCTATTATTTAAAACACTTGGAATATTTCAACAGAGTTTTTAATAAATTTATTAATTTTGAAAGGCAAAATTAAGCCTTTAATTTACTATCGTACTCAATGTATGGAAATGTATTTATTTTTAACTTTATACTTATTAATGTATTTTATTGTTTGATATACTTTTCTGAGATATTTTTATGGCTTTATATAGAAATTAATTATTATCGATTTATAATGCCGTCACAGTATAGATGCCGCAGGCTGTGGATGATTTGTCATCTATAAGGACTAAGATTAAATGTCTCACGGCCTCATAGCCCGTCATTATGCTGACTCTGTTTCATTTGGGTAGCTGACTGGTTACGTAATATATACACTTACTTAGGCTGGACACTGATATGTGGCGGCAGAAAAAGGTAAGAGGATGATATTTAACAAAACAGAATTCCAGGCAGAAAAGGCGTCCTTTTTCCTACTTTTTAACGTTAGTTTCAAATAAAAGTTATAATATTGGGTTTTGCAATCTGTAGAAGAAAATTAAAATATACTGGTGCTGCAACCAGACTCGTATCTACTGAAGAGAACTCTTCAGAAATTAACCTCTTTTAATTTTTTATATTAATTTTTTTTAGATAAAAGGTGACAAACGAGCACACAATCCACCTGATGGTAAGTGGAAGCTGTGACCCATGGACATTGACATTTACCCTCCATTAAATATCAAAATGCAGATGCGTCGTCACCCCTGAGAACTAAGATGGAATGCCTCTTTTCCAGTAAAAGGGGGGTTTTTGTTTCTCTACACTCACCATACGAAATACAACAGCCTATAGCTGCTATTTCACTCTGGTATTATGTGAGAGCGTGGTCCTACTTCGGTTGTGCCGACACATTCTAGCTACATCTTATATACCTGCAGCGTGGCTGTACCACGTAAACATTATATATATATATATATATATATATATATATATATATATATATATATATATATATATATATATATTGTTACGTTTGTTTATAGGCAGTTGTTTGTAAACTTTCAAAGCTTAGGAATATGAGTTAACCGAGAAATTACTTTCTTTATACCGAAGTGATTTTTCTTTCATCAGTAGACTACTTAATAATACAATTGTCATTGGGTGGAATTAAATGTGATCCGAGGTGGCATAGGCTAAGGTGATGTGATTATTTTCATATATTGGAGATGCGGTAGCTCAGATGGTTAGCGTTCGCTGTAAATTTCACAGTATGCGACCAACACGGGTTCGATCCGCGCCGGCACCAATGAATTGTTAATTGAAATTTTAAGTGATTATTCACCACGTGCTCGGCAGTAAAGGAAAACATCGTGAGGAAACCTGCAAGTCTGAAAAAAAGAAAAAATATATTTCGAAGACATGTGAAGTTCGCCAACACACAATGGGGCAGCGCGGCGGACACTTCTTTGCCCTAAAACCCTCTCAGAATTGAGAGGAGGCCTGTGCTCAGCATCGGGACGTGTATAGGCTGTAATTTTAAATTAACTACAACACGAAAATTAACTTTACAGAAAAAAATTAATTACAGATTTCACCTCGTTTAATTTAAATATAAATCGCGGAAATAGGAAAGTTCATATTATAAAGGGCATTGCCCACTCTTCATAGACATTTCGGCCGTGGGTGCCCACATATAAAAGCATATAGATATGATAATATACAATTAAAGGAATGAAATGGTTAAGAAATTGGTTTAAAAAAAGTCGGGAATTTTAAGATATAAAAGTTTTTATTTTCACAAATACAGTTTTTTAACAACTAATTTTACCGATGTTATCGCATTTAATTTCTTTGATTTTTAATTCCCGACTTTCGGGTGCTTTCCAGCACACATGGTCATGGGGGATTGAGGTGACTGGTGTACCGAAATCAGTGTTAACTTGGAGTAACTTCAGCTTTTTAATAACTATTTATGGTCCGATCTACGCAGAATGAACTTACTGTCTTGAAGTCTTGCGTGGTATGCTTGGGTTTAGTTTTAATTTTATTAATTACAGTGTCCCAAGCAGGTGGGAATACCCAGCTTCATTCTCTATTGAAATTAGAATGTTTGAATCTGGGTGCAATACATTACCGACTTCAGATTGCAACGAGGATGAACTAGATGATTCAGATGGTTCCCGATCTGCAGTTGAATGTGATGCTGCTCTATCAAACCTTCGCCAACAATTATGACACACACGAGATGACGATGGCAACTGAAATAATATTAAATAAAAAAGTGAAAAAGTGAACTAAATAAAAATATAATAGATTTGTTTCCTTTAAACTCAAATACATATAAAATATTTATCAAGTTAATTGTTACTGCACAAAAGCAGACTTAATGGCCTATATTATTTAATAATTAAGCACTTAAAAACTACCAGTAGTCCAAAAACAATGAAAAATCAATTGTCTCATTACTTGGTAGTTGGTAAAAACGATAGCAGTCTATCTGGTGGTGACAAGCTAATCTTATCGCCATGTTATAAATAAGCTTGTATGTTTGTCAGATATAGTTTGTGTGGATGTAATCAGAGTAAAAACATGTATCACTATCAGATATGAGCACACACACACTAATAAATTAAAAAATGTTGAACACGTACCTCACGTGGTGCAATTTGATGGGCAATTTCATTCCTTATGAGTTCCTCACGTAGAGAATCAGACCCAAACAATGTGTGTGATCTTATTCTCAAAAGTGACTTGCCACAGCTGATACATACATGTCCATGACTACTAATTGGTGAATTTTCCTGTTCGCTAGTTGGATGTCGTATTTGATTCCAGGCTGCAGTCTAACATGCGTGGCATACTACACTATCACTCGAAACTTGTACCTAATAAAGAAGCCATAATTATTATATCAATTGATATAATTATAAGACAACTCAGTTAATAAGCATTGCTGCAATTGTAGAATGACGAAAAGGAAGACATGACACATGATTGTAACTATTTACCTGCTGTGGTCGAATCTATTCTTGTATAAGATTTCGCAGTTCTGGAATTTCCAACAAATGCCTTCGTGTTTTCGCTACATGATGGGAAAAAATGTCGGAGTCCATTTATAAGGCTTGTTCGTTACTTCGATAACAAATTCACAAAAATAAAAACAAACAAAATAACACGCAAATGAATTCTACATGTGACTATTTATATAGGTATAGATATAGTTGTGAAATGTGAACTGAATTGTGAAATTGTGATTTCATTCTATAACAGGGCCTAGCTGTCAGACTCGATGTTGCCACTTAACTGACATAAAATCGATGAAAAGATATCGATTTTTATTCGATTAATAATATCGTTAAAAAAACAATCTTTGAGGTGCTTTAAGTTCTGCACACTTTTTAAAATATATTTTCCTTTATTTATTTAAATGCTATTTGAAATATATTTTTAAGAACAGTTAAATTGTGCAGTAGCGTTTTGTTAAGCTTTAACCTTTTGAGCGCCACGCCAAAAACGCATTACCGTGTCCTGTACGCCAAAGCGCCAAAACAAAATAGTGTTGCCAAGAGTTGATATATCGATAACGTAAAATAACTTGTTTTTGTTGGTTTTTTATGCTATAAATGACTCTTTATAAACTGTATTTTTTATTTAATCTTGTGCTGTCATCCACTCTTTTTATATATGTACTTTGTACATATAAACGTAAATAAAAAAGACGTGTGGCACTCGGGGACTGCCGCGGTAAAGCTATTGCATAGCATTTTGTATCAACTTATGCAATTATAATTATTTATTTATTTTATTTATGCAGTATTTCTTTTTCTTTGATATTAATTCAAGTTACACTTTTTGAGCGTGGTGACCGATAAGAAAACAATTTTTTTCTTTTTATTAAATAAATAAATAATAAAAGCATTTTGTTCATTCATATTCAAAACACTTTATACACACATTTTACAAGTACAGCTATTCACTGTTGTACATAAATACCTATACACCTATATACCTACTTATAAACAGCTGCTTATGTATTCGTCCGATTTCGGAGCAGCTCGTCTCGATTCGTGCGAGCTTCGTAGAGTCATACAATACGTCTAGTTGCACGCACACAAACACCGTGTCGAAGACTGCCGAAAAGAAACGACGTTAGACAATGCACGGCCTTCAAGCCACACCTCCGTGCCCGTCGGAGTGGGGAGCGTGAGGTTTTTTCGTTACGGAATTTCTGGATTCGGTCCCCGCGCTCAAGGCCCGCGATAGAAGCTATGCAATATCTTAAAAACAAACAATAACAATAAAATAGTAGTAAACCACAGCACTACTCTCCATCCTAATGACGACACTGTCACGACTGGACGACAACGGCGTAGCTGACCTTCCTTTTTGAAACATTCTTAGAATGTTGTGTATCGATTTCAAAATCGATCTAACCGAAATATACAGACATCGATTCATAATATTTTATATGTCGGGGAAGGCGTAGGCCAAGTGAAGCACAGAAGAAAAGTCTTACACTCTTATGACAATGGCGATTTGATATGATGCTGATTCTGCTAGATAATTTTGAGACTGAGAAAGAAAATGGCACAACATAACATGAAAAATTGCTCTTCACACCTTAAGTAAAAAAAACATTAATTGTAATTTTGTATTATTATTAAACAAGGTACATAATTATTCATTAATCAACAATTGTATATGATTATTTGCACTAGGTAAATCAGCCTTATAATATTAAAATCTTGGTCATGGAATAAATAAACATAATTGTTCACCAATCAATCAAAAATTCAATTCATCAATCAAAAATCAAAATTCATCATCATCGACGCTTTCCAAAATCCGAATGAGTTCTGAGGAATCATTCATGTTGCATTGCTCTACTTTTCTCGGTAATCACTTATGACATCATCAGGGTGTCGTCTATCCTTGATCACGGTGCCCAGTGAACTGATTTTCGATGACGCGCTAAAGATGCGCTAGAGTTGAGATATTAGAATTATTATGTCAAGATGATCTGATAACATTTTTTATTCATGTAGCTAATTATAGTTTTATGTTTCTAACCTTTAATTTTATTCAAATATCAATAATAATAGAAAAAAAACACCATTGAGCTGAATTTTGGATAGTTTTCAAGAAATCTATGCATCCCGCGTTTGACACTAGCGGTCAACCATAGACGACTTTGGCGTGCTGGACATAGTATTTGCTTAGATAAAAATCAATTTTTATTAGTTGAATGTTTCTTAGTACTTGTGGCTCTAGAAGACTTGTTTTTTATACTCACATGTTGCTGGGTTATTCCTATTTTGGAGTATTAGGAGTGTAGAATTAAAATACCTGTAATAATTTTCGAATATCTATATTTCATATTTTTGAGAGCCGGGTTTTTTGTCAACTATAGACGTCGTTGGCGCTCAGGGCCCGCAGGTGTTGGTCAAGTATAGGCGACTTTGGCGCTCAAAAGGTTAAAGGATTCATGTTAAATCAGCTGGAAACTAACTTGTTTCGTTATCATAACATGATTCTATTTTAAATGTATTGTTATAAACAGATAAGAATAACTTAACAGATCTTCTTTGAAAACAGATAAGAATAACAGTTCTTATCTGTTTTCAAAGAAGATCGGTTAAGATTAACAGTTAAATTGTGCCGTAGCGTTTTGTTACTGTGTAAAGAATTCATTGGAAATCAGCTAGTAATTCGCTTGTTTAATTATCATAACATAACAATTATTTAAAAATTATATTAGCACTGTAATGATGACACCGTAAATAATCGATTGAAAAAGAGAATCGATTTTTTAAATGTGTTTTGTGATTGGCAACACTTTTTTTTATTCACAAACTAATGACATAATGATTTACCTAATTTTTATTATTATCTTTTCGGTACTTTTAATTTGTGCAAAAATATTCTCATTGTTTGAGGATAAATGAATACCGCGATTATTAACCATAAATAAAGATATAATTTTTTAACAAATGCACATTGTTGGGCGTTCCATGGCCGAAAATGGGCAATGCCCTTTAAATAATGGTTAATTCGTGTATTCAATGACTTGATTCAAAGTATGTATAAATTAAAATTTATTTAAATCAAATTAAAAACGGTGAAAATAGGTCAAGGCTATTTAAGTCGAAGATTGACATGAAGCCACAGTTAAGCTAATATATTACGTGACCACGTTTTCTCTGTAATGCCGTTCCAAAGCTCCTTGATTAATGCTCGGTCCGCTTTTACAAATCGACACCACTTAACTTCCTAACCTGGGCACGACTAAATCAATAATATAATATATGGTTTTTAAAACTTTGCCAAGGATAGTAAAGTCATTAAGTCATTTTCATTCGTGATTGTGAACGTACAATGTACTAACTCAATTTTATGAACACTTTAATTTATAATAATTAAAAGAGTTTTAATCATCGTTTGTATTCATAAGTTACACACACTTAAGATGACTAATGAGTTTTAGCTCTTTACCAACAATATTAATTAAATATATTTAGAGTTTTAAGTACGAAATATTCATTGTTATGTTGAGAGAGCTATATTAGAGTTAGTAATAATTTAAAATCGTATCACAATGAGAAGTGCAAATAAAAAGTCCACCGTCTGTATTCTATCCTTCACAAGTCAATAGTAGCTAATCTATTATCAAAGAGTAAGGAGGAGAGACCAGAAGGGAATATTCCTAACAATGACGAAAAGGTATCTATTCAGATTGGGTCGTTACCTGAAGCATATGAAAAATTTAAGGAAAAAATAAAATTTAATATTCAATCAATCAATCAATATATTCTTTATTTTTATTTTCCATATATACTTATACAATAAAGAACACATAAGAAAGAAACAAAATTAAATATATACATATAAAGTACATTAGGTGGTCTTATCGCTCTGGAAGTGATTTCTTTCAAACAACCCAAGAACTGTTTATATAACTTTACAGTAAATTGCAAATGGGGCAGGTATACAAAAAATTGAAAATTAAGTGAAAAAATAATATTAATATTGTTGTTTGTCAGGGACGAGAGCGAGGGGAGCTTTCCAGAAAATGACATCACTAATCTTTCAACCGACAGTGCCATCTAGTCTCAGAGCGAAGAACTAAGCTTCTAGAAGCTGACGCTCGAACTCTCGGCCCCTTGCAAGTGTTTACTTGAATATTCTGGATGTTTCGGTGCTAATTTGTATTTATAGGCGCTGCAAGATGCGATCGGGTAAGTATTGAATTTGGCGAGACAAGCGAAGCTTCGGAGCGGAATAAAGTGAACCAGTGTGATTAATTATTAGTGTTTTAAGTTTTAATTGGTGTAAAGAAAATTAAAGTGTTAATTTAGGTAATTCTATCGGCAATTTTTATTGTCACGAACCTCAAGCTCGTAACAATTGTGAAAGAAGTGGGATAAAATCATGCCGATTTTAAATGACAATATGTAAATTAACACAAGATGATGACAGGTGAGGACATGTAAGATAGATGATAAAATTGAGAAAGGGAATTATGATGGGAAATATTAGAGCTCCAAGTAATAAGTTTTGAGTAGATTTTTGAAGGAAAAAATGGACAGAGCACGACGAAAATATAAAGGCAGGGAGTTCCATAAGCGTACAGCTGTAACGGAAAATGATTAATTGAAAAATGAGGATGAATGTTCTGGAATACGAAGTAAAACAATGTTAGTGAAACGTAAATGACCATCGTGAGAGAATTGAACAGTGAGTGAATGAATTCAAAGCGGTCTTTCAGTTAGCATGGAGTAGAGGGATTGAACTGTATTAAAGTTACAGTAATTATTTAATTATTTTCCCTAAACCAATACGAAATTACCCCGTAAAAAAACATTCTTAAACCTTATTTTACCATCTAAGGATTTTAATTCTTCAAGACTTTTTTCTTAATGAATGCCTACTTAATCAAAGGAAGTTATTGTTTCAATTTCACGCATCTACATCCAGCGTTTTGAGTTGTAGATTTAATACAATATTTTATATGCAAAATTTAAACCCTTGTTTTAAAACCGTAAGAAACAAATTTTGTTATTTAATTACGTTAAAATATATTTTCTCCCTTCAAATTGGACTTTATCTACCCCCTTTCCCCATACCACGGTAAGAGGTTGTTTTAAGAAATACCAAAATATATTATTTGCGTACAAAATTGCATACCCTCTGTAAATCACAAAATACGTATTTTTTTAATACATTACTCTCTGTAAGTATCAAGTAAATCGCCTTGTAATACATATTTGCAATAAAATATTAAACTGTAACACCCTTGTGAAATGAAACGATTTCATAGTGGATTTACACGTCATAAAAGGTAGCTGCTGTCCAAATTTTAGATTTCTATTTCAAGCGGTTTAGGTTTAACTTGTGCACTGGTAGATGAATTAGTAGCTCAGTGTAGTCTAGTATCTACGACTCAGTATATAAAGAGTATATTATAGTAGATACACAGCGAATAGTGACATCTGTGGGTAAATGGAAAACCTAAATTTACGACAAATCAAATATTATTCTATTCGTTTTAACAATGTCCAACATAAATTAAATTTTTAAAATACTATTTGGAAACGAAATAAAAAACCCTGATACAAAATAAGAATTATGTCTTATTTAAAATAAATAGCAAATAAAAACTAGTAATAAAAAGTTAATAATATTCTTTTTATTACTAGTTCCAAAATTTAAACTAAATAGAAAAATGCGTCAAGATGGCACTATGGACTCTTCCCCGTTCCAAAAAGTATGAGGATAAGTACTCGTACAATGATATCCTTTTTTATATGTACATTTCGTTGAATGCATGTATTCAGTCATGGACCATATTAACATATTGGCTGTATATTATAATATATAACCCGCTTCTTCGGTTCCGTAATCGGATAAAGCATGCGCGATAGATCGTGGAAACTATGCCAAATATGAGGCAATCATTGGGGAGGCCTATGTTCAGCAGTGGACTTTAAAATGCTGTAACGGTTTTATTTAATATAAAAGGAAGAAACTTATATTACCTACCCAATACAAACATTGCATTGAAAGCAGCAAGCAAAGTAATTATTTACATATTATATCATATCCTTCATATCTCCTTTATAATATAAAACTTTATGATGCTTTAAAATACTTATAGCGCCATCTATACAAATAAAATTAGAGTAGTTAATTTATTATTACAATAAAATAAAAATTATATGATATTTAAAAAGGAACGGGTAGGAATAATATAAAAAAACTCAAAATGGGTAGCGTTGTTTTTCAATTTCACAATGTAAATTTTGAAAATTATGGAAATGCAAATGGGAAGTATAATCTGTTCCCAAGATTATATGATCTTTGCCGAAACCAAAGAAATTGTTGATATTTCTTTCAAAATTTTGCTAAGCATGTTTTAGGAACACGCAGATAAAAACTTTTGACAGGATGAACCGATTTTAATAAAACTAAGACTAAATTTAAGACGAAGATACGTTTTACAATTTCTCTAACGATTATTTATATTTTGATATAAATCGGTACTTAATACACGATACAATAACAAACAAAAAAAAAATACAATTCTAAAAATGGTAGAAACGTATTCAGTTACTTATTTTTAATCCTTCTCAATCAATTTTTTACAAAAATATAAAATGTTCAGACATCTGCAATTTACATTTTCTTAAATGTATATATATTCTCGTAAATGTGAACAAATCCCTATAAATTTTGCGTCAAATTTACATTGTTATGGTATATATAAAAACGCTTTACATGTAAAAATGCTTTAAAAATCTTTGCAGTTGATCCATTTTATTTATCCATTCGATTACAGCCTATTAACTGTTACACTTAACTTTGTTAAACATAGGCCTGCCCCATAGATTGCATCATAGGTTTTGGAATTTAACCCGTCTGTCAAGCATTAGCAAGTCTAACAGGACAATATGGGTAGTGGATAATCTTACACCACCACTACATGGTTTTGTAGTTGATATCAATTCGGTATTCGTTTTTCGAATTTAGTTATTCGAAAGTTGTTGCTAAGTTTAAAAATCAGCTACATAACTTTGCCTTTGACGTTTTTAACAACATGTATTAAAAATTTTTCAACGAAAAAAAAGCATAGATTTTTATTATTCCGTATTTTCAATATATTGATTAAATAAAATCATATTTTAAATTTGTGATCTACCGAGTAATCACGGTGTAAGAGATTCCACCTATTTGCCATGTATCTTAAAATACATAGTGATTGAAACGATTATATGGGCTGATTAAGAGATATTAGATGTATAAACTTTTTATCACCACGGTGTGTGTGTGTGTGTGTGTGTGTGTGTGTGTGTGTGTGTGTGTGTGTGTGTTTTAGGGCTGCAATAATATTAGGTAAATTCCAGTGATATTTAAAAAGTGTGTTTCCTATGGTGAGCGTAGAGGACTGTAGGACGTGCATATTGATTCAAATTCAGTGATAGATGGAAGTGTCTATGCAGGTAGACTGTGTGTTTGTAATCAATCTTACACTACAGATAAAACATACAGTCTTTGGTGACGCTAATGGTTCCTGGGCTCGAATTCGGAATGGATGGTTACTAAATGGTTAGGGTGACTATGTTGCCCTTCGTATTCGAATCGAAGGAAACAGAAAATGGTGGAGCCAATTACCCCGATTCTAATCCGGTTCGAATAAACAGAAAATGGTCGCGCTTTTGACTATAAAAAGATGCGGCAATCGGGTTTCGGGTTCGATTCCCGGGTCGGGAAAAAACTTATTATGCGAAATTTTACTATGTGTGGCACGTGGTCGGCTTTTGTACAATGCACTTGATAGGGCCTAATATACTATATTAGCCGGCAAAGGTAAAAGCGTGATAAGGAAGGAATGGCACAAATGAGAACAGCAAAGAAGAAAAGAAAGGAGAAGGCACTTACTTGGGCGTTGGTCTTCTGGAGCCTTTACTCAGGCCGGACAGCGGTGCGCGACTATAACTTTGACTATGCGGAGCGGTTACTGTTAGCGGTTCCTCTGTAGCGCGACTGCCACAGAGGTGAAATCACAACTAGCGTTGGTGTCCAACTATGATTCAAGAAGAAAGGAGCTGCGGCAGCGGGCATCCTTGTTTTGGTCGGCCATTTTTACCACCTCTATCTTGGCGGAGCGCAATTCTTAGAGGCCGAAAATCACGTCACATTCTAGACTGCGTGTATAGGACGGAAAGAGAGAGATACTAGCTAAATTTTAATCTAAACTAAATGCGAGAGTACCCATTTTTTTTTCCGCGCAACCAGTCTTCCTTGATAAATGTATTTAGAAAAAAGTAATATAATGATGCAATATCAAAACTGACATAAATTTCATTACGTACTTTAAACAATAAAGAGTTGTTAACGTTTTTAAGAATTCGCTGTGAACGTCTTTATAGGATGTAGAGATCCGTAGTTTTTATAATCTTAACTTATTATTATGAAAAACAAAGAGTATCTTTTAGGGATCTCCCAACTCCCAAGACTATTGTAAAGTGCAGAAAAGGAAAGATGGCGATGTAATATCAAATCGTTTATTCCAGATGTATAATCGCAGTCCAATGACAATTGACAGTTTATCAGGAAGGATCATCATCATTACAGCCCTTCACAAGTCCGTTGCTAAACATAGGCCTCCCCCAAGTAATGCCACAAAGCACGGTCCCGAGCCACCTGCATCCATCGACTTCCAGCATGTCTTACCAGGCCGTCACTCCATCTAGTGGGGGGTCGTCCTACATTTTGCCTACTGGTACGATGCTGCCACTCGAGAACATTTTTTTTCTATCGATTGTCGGTTCTTCGAGCTATATGGCCGGTTTATTGCCACTGTAGCTTACTAATCATCTGGGCTATATCAGAAACTCTAGTTCTCTTGCGGATATTCCTCATTTCTAAATCTATCACGCAAAGATACCCCGATCGTAGCCCTCTCCATAGCTCGCTGAGCAACTTTGAGCTTCCTCATATGGCCAGCAGTAAAGGACCACGTCTCAGATCCGTAAGTCATCACTGGCAACACGCACTGGCTGTACAATCTCGATTTCAGGTTTTGAGGTATACCTGACGAGATGTGTCGTAATTTCCCAAACGCTGCCCAGCTGAGTTGAAACCGTCGATTGACCTCTTGGTAGAAGTTGGACTTACCTATTTGGACTATTTGTCCCAGGTAAACATACTTATCAACAACTTCGGCCTTAGTGCTCCCAACTACTCAGGCATGGGTGTGACATGGACATTACACATGATCTTTGTTTTGTCCATGTTCATCTTAAGACCTATCCGTTGGTAGACACTATTGAGGTCATTGAGCATAGTGTTTTGGTCCTCCAGCGATTCTGCCATAAGCCATTGGCCACTGTTTTATATCCATGTAATATGTTTGTCAATTGTGGCCGTGGAAGGAAAAGGGGAGATCTCCCGCCGGGCAAGGTGTTGTGCCCGGGGGAGCGGCCGACACTCCGAGTGATAGTTCGGAGAAGTTCTATATATACTGTCTATGATTCGGAATGTTGATAGCGTGATTTAAGCTTCGGTGTATTTCGCTTGTGGCGCGACGACAGCGCCGCTACATCACCCCCTGCTCAGACCGGAGGTCGATAGTGCAGCCTTGTTGCCGACGAATGTGCAAGTGCCAGTGGATTGCCTTGTAGTCTGCGGTGAGTCGAGAAGAAGGCAAGTAATCTGCGAGAGTGCCGTGAAGCAGAGGCGAGCAGTAAGGCTCAGAGCCGTGCTGAACACTGTAGCGCAGAGTGTAGCTTGAAGGAACAGGAAGCATTATTATTCCAATGCTGCGATGAACCTTGTGAAGCTAGATGGCTTGCAGGATATGAAGACTGCAGACGATATCTGCTCGGGAGTGATACGGTGGGGTATTATATGACGATGATGAAGCTTGAAGTTTCCGAAGGTTGTTTTGGTTGCGTGTTCAGATCACGTCGGGGTCACCACTGTGGCCGTGGAAGGAAAAGGGGAGATCTCCCGCCGGGCAAGGTGTTGTGCCCGGGGAGCGCGCCGACACTCCGAGTGATAGTTCGGAGAAGTTCTATATATACTGTCTATGATTCGGAATGTTGATAGCGTGATTTAAGCTTCGGTGTATTTCGCTTGTGGCGCGACGACAGCGCCGCTACATCAATAAAGATTGTTATTGTTTTTTATAATTATATCTTTTAAAAATAAAGACTAGTTAAAATTTAATCATAAAATATTTGTTATATTAACGTTTTTTTTTTTATTCTTAGGGTATCATTGCCCCTAGCAAAATTATACACGTGCATATAATAAGTATACTTTATGGCTAGCGTTTTTTTGTTACATTGCTTCAATACTCAAGCACAATTATTTAATATGGTGTTTCGTTTGGAATTCAAAAGCTTACGCAGCAGGAAATTGCTTAAATTTTAAATCTAGTGAGAGTTCTAAAAAAAAAATATAAAAATGATGTTATATCGACAAAAATGAATGAATTCCATCGGTTATATGTTGTTAGAATATTGTTGTTGTTACAGCCTATTAAAGTCTGCTGCTAAACATAGGCCTCCCCCATAGATTGCCCCACAGGGGATATTTGCCATAGTTGCCACGCTTGGGGAACTGGTTGAAAACCGCAATTTTTTATTTTATGTCGTTATTAGGAAGACGCTGCTGTCCATCTTTTTTTTATAGAAGAAGGGGCAAACGAGCATGCGGCTCACCTGATGTTAAGTGACTACCGCTGCCCATGATCAACCGCAACACCAGGAGAATTGCGGGTGCGTTGCCGGCCCTTTAGAAAGGAGTAAGCTCTTTTCTTGAAGGTCCCCAGGTCGTATCGGTCCGGAAAAATTGCCAGTGGTAAACTATTCCACAGAGAGGTTGTACGTGGAAGAAAACTCCTTGTGAAACGTACAGTGGTGGACCGCCAAGCATCCAGATGGTGTGGATGGTATCGGGACGTTTGACGATTTTTTTATCTCCTGATGTGTTTCTCTCTGGCGCCTCTTGCGACACCCACGGGATGTTATGGGGTAGTGGTTATTCTTACACCTCCCATATAACATTGTTATTGTTGTAAAATTAATTGTGAACTTAAGAGATATTGGATTGAATCGTTGCTTATTCTTCATGTCAGTAAATTAACGTGTGTATGCTGTCAAAAACATATTTCTCCTCGAAATAGACCAAAATTGTGCTCTTAGTCTTATCGTCGCAAATTTTTCCCCCAAACTTTTTTTTATTATTGCAAATAAATAATAATCCCTAGGGGGTAAATCTGGACTGCCGTGTGGGCGTCACAAATTTTCAATATTCATTTAATGTACAGCAGCCATAGTGTGTTACTGTCATAGTAACGAAAAAGGCACATCTAACAACCAATTTATACCAAACATGTCAAAACCACTGCTAAACTTAAGTGTTACCTCACAGAAAAAAATCACAATCATTAAACACGTCTGTATAATTTAATGACGTCGTCAACAGAATTGTCTTATTGCAATAAAAGCTGTACAAAGCTGTGTTCCGGGCCGGTAAATTTCAAGTACTGATTTATCACATGCTCGGAGGTGATAAAAACTATTGTGAGGAAACCTGCGTACCTGCGGAATAAAAATTGTTTTTTGAAATGAAGTCCGTCAACATACAATGAAGTACCGAGGCGGAGCAATTACTTCACCGTCACTGAAATGAGGACAGGCGTATGCTCACCTGTGTAATGTATGTAAACTTACGAATTTGGTTCACGGTGGCCAGTCTCATTGGAGACTAGCAGCTTTCATCTGCGCATGACATAGTTATAGTGCCCAAGTGCGTACTAAAGCAGAATCTCACTCTCTATTCTATTCTCTCACTCTCGTAGTCTAATGGGACGCTAATCCTTAACAACCGGAGAGATTTTCAGGACTTACAACTTTGCGTGCTTGCTGGTGGCGGGGGTAAAACACCACCAACTTCCGGTCTGCTACTAAGAACTTCGTGACTGATAAACGTAATTATGTTTTTACCAGACACGGGATTTGAACCTAGGACCGCATGATAAGCAATTGCGTTTACGACCATTAGACCAGTCAATTCTAATAAAATAGACAAATAGGGAAAGATAACAAAACGACATTACTTATTGATACATATTTCTTCTAGGAAAATATAAAAGGAAATAAAAAGGGTTAAAATGTATGGGTGGAGTAAAAGAGTAATATATATTGTACGTGTTGCAAAAACAAAAGACTTTATAAATATTATAGATGAATATTATACTGAATTTTACAAGTATAGAGGTTCTTGTCTTGACCTCCTCTTACTAATAACTCTACTCTACTTACTCATAAAATATAAAAGATCTGAAGAAATCTTCTTACGATTGTCCTACAAGAGAACCACAGTCCATCTGGACCTGAATTCTACGTTTGTGTTTTTTTAGTATCATCTGGGATCCCAAGTTGAAATCTATGCTAATGATGATATGATTCAATATGTAGTAACCGCAGTTGGTAAATCACAAGAGGATATGTGATATCAAAAGTGCTTAAAACGTAGTGATTATATACTCTTTAAAATTCCATCGAAATTAAGCAATAAATGTGTGTGTATCATTGCATTTGAAATCAAACAAAAACCGTGACATTTCTTAGTAAGAAACTGCCTGTCTTCCACAACGTTCTACCTTTGCCAAGTATATAAACACTAAAAAATAGGAAACGGCTAGTGACAATGAAGCCTGTAACCATAAGTTTTATCGTTAAACAAAAAAGGACTTGGCACATTTCTGTACTGCTGAAAGCAAGTTTTTTTGTACTTTAATTTTCTTTTTAAACTTCTTAAAAAAAGGAGGAGGTACACAATTCGACGATATTCTGCGTGTACGGTACGGTATATGTGTGTTACCTCAGGACTTTTTATATTTGAACCAATTTCGATGATTATTAAGCTATTGCATAGCTTCTATCGCGGGCCTTGAGCGCGGGGACCGAATCCAGAAATTCCGTAACGATAACAAACCTCACGCTCCCCACTCCAACGGGCACGGAGGTGTGGCGTTGAAAGCAGTGCATCGTCTAACGTCCAGCAGTGCGTTCGGCAGACTTCGGCACTCGGCAGACTTCGGCACGGTGTTTGTGTTCGTGCGACTAGACGTATGCGTGTACACTAGCTGCTAACTCAATGATAAAAATTCCTGAATAACCTACATGTATTGTAAGATATTAAAAATATTTTAAACAATATTAACTTCTCATTTATTCAATAAGAGAAAAAAAATTGTTTTCTTATCGGTCACCACGCTCAAAAAGTGTAACTTGATTTAATATCAAAGACTTAACTGCATAAATAAAATAAATAAATAATTATAATTGCATAAGTTGATAAAAAATGCTATGCAATAGCTTTACCGCGGCAGTCACCGAGTGCCACACGTATTATTATTTTATTTAAAAGATGGTAGTTCTTATGTGGTCCATAAATACATAAATTTGATCAAGATCTGACCAGTTTTTGAGTTATAATGCGTATTTAATTGACATCGACTACATTGATGATGTTCTTATTTTATTTATATTAAAGTCGGTTGTACAAAATTTTTAAGTTACCACTTGTTATTAAAAAAAGACCTTTGCGACAGATGAGTGACAGATAATAGGATAGCAAAAAAATTTCATGTGTGTGTGAGGAAGAAGTTAGAGGAACACAACAAGTTCCGTCTGCGCACCGCCCCCGTGCGGTCGTGCATACAGTTCGCGCTCCGACCTCGTGCGGAGTGCAACCTCTCGTCCGCGCGCCCCACTCTCCTCGGCTAACACCGGCCGAGTAGACGCCGTTGGTGAGGTCCTTTGTTTTCGCATCGTTCTTGCCCCCACGCTCCGGCGGGGAGGTTTGAGCGCGATTTGCTTTTATTGTTTTGTTTGTTGTTTTACTTTTAATTGTTCTGTTATTGTTTATTGTTATACTGTTACTTTGTTGTTTGTTACTGTTCTTGGAAGATCGTTCTTGCTCTTCTCAGAGCGAGCCCCTGTTCTTGTCAGAACATAGGGACCCCATCTTCTGGGAATAGAGCGTCAGTCCTCCCCATCTGCCACCCAAGGCCCTGTTCTTCTCAGAGCAGGGACCTCTAGATTCTTAGACTAAAATCATCACCCCCCCCCCCGTCCAAACCATGTCTAGCATCATGTCTGCCATAGACATGAGCAATTTCGAGAGCCAACTTATGGCCATGGTCGCCCAATTCGTCCAAGCCACAGGCCTACCGATCCAAATCGACGAGATCGCTCTCGTCACCATGTCCGTTACCTCCTCTTCCCGAAAGAGGACCGCCCTCAGCTCCACCGGCTCCTCGGATTCATCCGACTCCGAAGGAACGATAACCGACTCAGCCCAATTCACGCTAGTGAAATCTAAGCGCGGCCCGAAACGCGCCGTAACTTCCCGCCCTCCCCCCGCCCCGGCAGCCGCCGCCGCCGCCCGCACACCCTCCGCCACTGCCTCGACCTCCGCAGCTCCCACCGTTGCTCCTACTTCCGCGGCCCCAAACGCTGCCGCCTCTCAGTCGAAAGACACTACCGCCAAGCCAGCAACCCGCTGCGCTCCCAAATTTGCTAAAATCCAAGTTCCGCCCCCCTGTCTTTCTCAGAGACAAGGCTAAATTCACACAGTTATCCAAAACCCTCTACGATAAGGATTTCAAATATGACCAAGCCACCAATGTCGGCGAGGCCATCAAAATCATGCCGGCGTCTATAGAAGACTTCCGGAACCCGTCTCCTCACGGCCGAGCGTGTGTCACACATACGCCCTCGCCGAGGAAAGGAAGGTTAAGGCAGTCCTCCGCGGAGTTCCTTATGAACTAGCAAACGAGGATATTCTGGAAGACCTTAAGTCCCAGGGCTTCCCCATAGAAGCTGTGCACAAAATGCACAGCAGCAGGGGCGAAAGATTTAACCTCGCCCTCCTCGTTCTCACCAATGTGCCGGAGGCGAAGGCCATCTTCCGCGATGTACGCACTGTGTGCGGCCTGTCGCGTGTAAAGGTCGAAGCCCCACACTGGCGCGGTTACCCAGCGCAGTGCCACCGATGCCAACTCTATGGGCACGTGGCAGCCAACTGCTCAGCTCCACCCAGGTGCGTTAAGTGCCTAGAACCCCATCACTCGAAAGAGTGCCCTCGGCCCAAAAACGCCGAATCCCTACCCTCATGTGTCCTTTGCGGACAAACAGGCCACCCGGCCAATTTTAGAGGTTGCTCTCGCGCTCCTCGCCCACCTCTTGTAAGCCGCAAGCCCCGCCAGGGCCAGCCCCTACGTCATCCCCCCTCAGGGCTCATCTCAGCCCACACTGGGCATTATCGGCCCCCTCAGGGCCCTCCTCGGCCCCTTATGAGCCTTTCGCTCTCCCAGCCTGCGGCGCTTTCAACCCGACCCACAAAAACAGGCAGACCCTGTAGTAGAAGATCTAAGCCTAGTGTATAATACTATGAATAAGATCAATATAGAAATCTTTATCCTCACGCGTAAACTGCGCACCGATCAGTCCCCTCAGGACCGTCTCCTTGCTCTTACTGAGCACATCAACCTACTAAGGTCTTTGTAATAACACTATGCCGGAGCCCTCTGCTCCCGCTATATCGCACGGTCGTATCAAACCAAAGGGTTTGTCGCTTGCTTCATTCAATATCCGCGGTTTGCGAAATAACCTCCCAGAGCTTAGGCTATTTCTTCGAGATCACGTAGCCGACCTCCTCCTCCTCCTTCAGGACACCCACCTCAGCCACAAGGTCTCTAAAGGCCTCTCTATTAAAAATTATTCACTTCTGCGTAATGACAGACCCGACCGCAAAGGCGGCGGTACTGCCATTTATTACAAAAAGTCCCTTCATTGCTCCCACATACCCACTCCGACGCTTACCAGTATCGAAGCCACTATCACTAGATTAGCCATGACTGGACACCAGTCAATAATTATAGCCTCTTGCTATATCCCTAGCGGAACCCTCCCCGTTAAGAGTGATGTCGAAGCCATCCTTGCATTAGGCGGTTCAGTCATTATGTTTGGAGACTTTAACTCCAAGCATGCTGAATGGACCTGCCGCACTACTACCAGTAGTGGAAGGGTGCTGCTCAATATCACTCAGTCTCTCGACCTGACTGTCTACGGCCCCCTCGCTGTCACCCACTATCCCGATAATGTTAACTACGCTCCTGACGTGCTTGACTTTGCTCTAGTTAAAGGAGTCTCCCTTAACCTTGGAGCAATCGAGTCTCTCGATTATCTGGGATCCGACCACCGTCCTGTATCCCTCCTTCTTGGCCATCAGCCATCTCCAACTCCTACTTCCAAAACCTACACCAACTGGAAGGGCTTCAAGAAGTCTCTAGCGTTGGCTATAGACACTCCGGACCCTCCCATAACCCTTTCTTCGGACGTCCTCGACAGTACGGGGCAAATAGACACCGCGGTCGAAAATCTCACCTCACTTATAACATCCTCTCTTAAAAAGAATAAAAAGGTTGTCCCGGTTGCTAAAACTAGTCTTTCCCTAGATATTAGCAACCTGCTAAAAGCCAAAAAAGCTGCCCTCCGTAGAGCTGCACGCTATCCCACTCCCGAATATAGACTCGCGGCCCACCGCCTTCAACGCAAACTCCGTTACCGCCTCCAAGATTACAGAGATCTCGAAAGGGGCAATCTCATGGAGAAAATCTCTCCCTCCCACACAGCGTACTACCAGATAGCGAGAGCCCTCCGGATAGCCGCTATAACGCATACTCCCCCCTCTGTCTCGTCCCGACGGCTCTATTGCCTTCGAGGACGAAGAAAAGGCTGAGTGCTTTGCCGACAGCGTCGCCGCTCAATGCTCCCCCAGCTCACAACCCACTGACCCTATACACATCCAACTAGTGGAGGACGAGGTCCGTCGCCGGAACTCGCCCCCTACCGCCTCTGACCCTATCACTTTGTACAAAGATGAGATTTCATCTACCATCAAAAGACTTAAGCCCAAAAAGGCACCTGGTGCGGATGGCATCTCAAACCAAGCCCTCAAATACTTTCCGGAGCAGGTGATCGCCTTATTGGCCATAATCTTCAACGCCTGCTTCGAATTTAGCTATTTTCCCACCTCTTGGAAAGAGGCAACTGTCATTGGTATTCCCAAGCCAGGCAAACCTCACCACCTCCCGTCCAATCACCGTCCCATCAGCCTCCTCAAGGCCAGGGGCAAACTTTTCGAACGATTCATTCTCGTGCGCATGAGGCGCCATTTGTTTCCCACAGACGGCGACCCTCTTGTCATCCCACAACAATTCGGGTTTCGAGCCAAACATTCTTGCCCCCAGCAAGTTCACCGCATAGTGAAATATATCCTCAGCGGTTTTTATACTCGTCTTCAAAAAACCATCGTGGTCTTCTCCGACATTGCCAAGGCATTCGACAGAGTCTGGCACGAGGGCCTTATCTACAAATTGTACGACTTAGGCCTCCCAGACCGTATCGTTCGCCTTGTAGCCTCCTATCTGAAGGATCGTACCTTTCGCTTTAGACACGAAGGTACGCTATCCTCTACTCGTCAAATCAAAGCCGGTGTCCCTAAAGGCTCTTTGCCCCCCTCCTATATATACTATTCAGCAACGACATCCCTATCCCGTCGAATAGTGTTAAACTAGCCCTATTCGCAGATAAGATAGCCCTTTACTCTAAAGGCAACTCACTGCCACAGATTCGGAACAAGATCCAAAAGTCAGTAAGAGACTTAGGAGCTTGGTTCCAAAAATGGCGTATCGACATAAACCCGGAGAAGAGCTCCGCCGTTTGCTTCGAATATAAACGATGCCGTTTCACCACCACTCCGCCAATCAGGATGTTAGTAACCCCTGTCCCATGGCAAACTACAGCCAAATATTTAGGCGTCACCCTTGATGCAAGGCTCACTTTCGAACCCCATATCAAGAAGGTTACTCGCACCGCACGATTTTACATGGGTAGGCTCAACAGCATGCTGGGCAGACACAGTAAAATGTCCCTCCGCAACAAGCGAACCCTATATAAGGTCGGCATACGACCTGTCATGACCTACGCGGCCCCCATTTTCGCACATGCTAAGCCCAAAGCTATAAATGAACTTCAAATAGTTCAAAATCTATTCTGTCGTAGGGCCACAAACTCGCCCTATTATGTCCGTAATGCCGACCTACATCGAGACTTAGAGCTCCCAACAATCCAGCAGTTCCTTAAATCACTCCCTGAGAGATTTTTCAAAGCCTCAGGGTCCCACCCAAATCATCTCATTCGTGAGACAGCTGCCTATGCAGCCCCTATCCACACTCACCATAGTGTGCGCAGACCGAGAAACTCTCTCTCGGACCCCCCCAACAAGCTTTCGGCTGACCTGAACTGCCTCCTGGCGGCTCAGGCCAAGCCTACATAACACATCCCTTAATCTGCCTTAGTTAGGCACTCGTCTAAGCGGCTTTTCGCCGCTTGCGCCCTCCTTTCTGCCAAGGATGGTCGCGTTCGTATACGGCTTAGAGATCTCTAGTTAGACCGTTAAGCCAGTCCCTAAAAGGTGGGGTTTAGTGGGTAAAAGTCTCCACATAACCACGCAGCCGGCTGCGTGGTATGCTATGAGCATTCCCCACCTCCCTCCCCCGTTTTCCGGAGGGTTGCCCATATTTGCTTCGGGCGCAAAAAAAGGAACATTTAAAGTTTCTTAACCTTTTCAGAACTCTTAATGAACGATGGTTCATTAAACGTGCAGCAGCAACAGTTTTAGCAGTTCTGTAATTTGACTAGAGAGTAAGGTTTTGAGAAAACTGTTTTTTTATGTTAAGTGCTTTTGATTTTTTTTTACTCCCAAATCCTGAAGAATTATCACTCTGAGTGATTGAAGATTATTGATATCGAGGCGACGTTTCATATAAGGCTGTTCTAATTGCAGGCTTAGACAACACTATACAGAATATGATTTGAATTTTAATAGATTTTAATTTATTTATTTATTTAATTCAAAATACTTGTTTTTACTTTTGTAAAATATCAGTGTTATATGAGGTTGGAGTTGTCGTCCGGTGAACTGGATTGATAACCATCATATTCCTCCAAAATGTTCAGTATGTCGTCACTTCTTGTAAGACGTGAAGTTGATGCTATGCGTAAGTGGTACTCGAAAAATTAAAAGTTAGATAATATTAATGATTCATTAATCATAATACGGAATGGGTTATTATCAATCATGTACTCTTTAGTGGCATAATAACACTTAATTAATGATTATTCATCATCATGATTATTACAGGCCTCCATAAGTCCACCGTTGAACATAGGCCTCCCCAAGGAAACACCAACGTGCTTTGACGTTCCTGAGCCGCCTCATCCACCGACTTAACCTTTCCCTTACCGCGTCCGCCATAACAAAAAACAGCTTTGTACCGGGGCCTCTGTCATCACTTCAGCTGGCGGCACTTGTTATAAACATTTATGTTTCTTATGACCTGTCGTTTATGTTTAAAGAGGTTTTAGTTACAGTTATTTAAAGCCGATAAGATTTTCGATAAGTAGAAACAATAACCATAACATGTAAATGTTTATTTCATTTTGTACAGATCTTTGTTTCTAACGGATCTTGATAAAGTGTACTTACTGACGATAAATTTTATTTTATGAAATAAATATCGTAAGTTTTTATTTTATTTTTATATCCTTACAATCAACACAACATATTCTTCTTAAATGAACCGAAATTATGCATGTAATAATTATAATAATTCTACTTTTTCACTTGCAAACATTTGCTAAAAATTCGACAATAGACAGTTTGCGCGCGCTTTGTAACCTCATATTCGAAACCTTTTTGTGTATATATTATAGCGTCTTCCTTTATTTTTCTTATACAATCATATAGATATAACATTTAGCAATATTA
The DNA here is from genome assembly GCA_907164705.1 of Parnassius apollo. NCBI lineage: Eukaryota > Metazoa > Arthropoda > Insecta > Lepidoptera > Papilionidae > Parnassius > Parnassius apollo. The sequence goes on along the minus strand of CAJQZP010001188.1, from coordinate 1,597,215 downwards.
TTTATAAAAAGGCTAAATGTCTCAGAAGGTACATAATTCATTATAAACCAATAAGGTTTGGTTTCAATGAAATTTGTGTATGATGACCGTTTTTATCGCTCAAATAATTCTTATTTCAATTAGAAGATGAAATTCTGATTTTAATGACGTAAATTACAACTGCACTTATCTTACAAAAATTATAGCAAAACGTTTACAAAGTTTATGTTTTTTCATATGCGTCGCTCTATTACAAGGTCGCGCGCTTGTGTAATACAGGGTTCTTTGATTATATAGATAGGTATATAATCAAAGACGGTTGTATACAACGTGTTCTATTTTTGCACGGAGTTGTTAGATTTTTAGTGCAAAGTAAATGTGAGTGTTTGGACGGTGTCTCTAATATGTTGAGGTTTTTCGAATGTTTTTAGAAGATATGCAGTTTTAGTATGTTATGATAAAAAGTTAAATAATTTAACTGTCTAGAAAAATCTACATCTATTATAATATAAAGAATTTGGTTATAAAATGTAATGTCAGAATTCTGTGACTAAATAGAAATACATATATATTAGGCAAACAAAAAAGTGACAAAATGCAAGTTGTATAGGGTAAAAATTAAAGTTACTATAGTTTTGAAAGTATATTTTTATTTTTCACTATTACAAATAAAAAATTATAACTAAATAACATATAATTTTTATTTATTTATTTGGTTCACCAACAAATGTTACATTAATACATGTGTTTAATTCTAAGACAGTTATATAAACTAAGTACACATTCAATAATAGGTAAACACCGCATGCTTAGTGCTCACAGCATTTCCTACAAGCCTTTACATAATAGCTAAAACCTTACAAACTTAAAATAAAAAATAAAACAAAATTATTAAATTAATACAAAACAAAAAAAATTACTTCAAACAAACATTAATATTTTCATTAATTTTGTGCCGAAAAACGTTAAAAGAGTCGTGCTGAATATCTACTACATTATTATAGGTATTTAAAAGTCTGCAAAGTCTGGGAATTAAATCCTAGCACATTTCTACGAAGAGGCGGCGAAAGAGGAGTAATGAATTTACGAGGATATCTACTTGGGATAAGTAAAGTAAAAATTAAAGTAAAGTTACAGCCTATATATGTATATCCCACTGCTGAGTACAGGCCTCCCCCGTCATTTCTGAAAGGGTTTTAGGGCACGGATTATCTGCCGCGCTGCCTCGATGCGTGTTGGCGAACTTTACATGTCTTCGAAATATTTTTTTTTCTTATATCTCAGACATGCAGGTTTTGTCACGATGTTTTCCTTCACCGCCGTGCACTTGGTAAATCAGCACTTAAAATTGCAATTAACAATTTCATTGGTGCCGGCGGGGATCGAACCCGGTTTCCTCGCGTACTGTGAAATTTACAGTGAGCGCTAACCATCTGAGCTACCACGGCTCTTAACTCGGATCTACTTGGGATACGAAAATTAAATTTACGTAGTAATAAAGGGCAATATAAGTTATTTCTGAATATTTTATATAAAAGTTGCAAATCCAAAATGTCCCGGCGTTTTGACAGTGAAACCATTTTAAATGTCTTTAATCTGTCTACATATGATGCATTTTTATATGCTTTTCGTGTTGAAAAGGCAAGATGCCATAAAAATCTTTTCTGTATGCGCTCAAGGCGAAGATTATGGGTAGAATAATAGGAACGCCAGACTATGCTACAATATTCTAATATACTTCTAACAATTGAGAAGTATAATAGTTTTTTTTTTTGTATATAATACTTTACTATTTTTTTTTAACAAAACCTAATGACTGAGATGATCTTTTAACTACACTTTCTAGTTGTGGTATTAATGTAAGCTTTTTATCGAATACTACACCTAGGTCCTTAACAGTCTCCACTTCTTGGGTAACTACACTACAGACGGTATAAACTGATGGGAAAAAATTATTTTTGCGCTTGAATTTAATATGTACACATTTTTTTCACCATTACAAATAAGAAGTAATCATGGAACATTATTATATTATACAATTTACATTACAATTTACAATTTATAATTTGCATTATTTATATACCGGTGAAGGACCACGTCTAAGTTCCATTGGTCATCTCTAGCAACACACACTGGTTGTACAGTCTCACACCGTGGGATGGTCGGCGGCGTACTCCCCCCGTCATCCATAGTCGAGTTGGATGCAAAGAAAGAGCCTAGAAGATCGGCTTTCTCCTTTGCGGTATGGACCAGTGAGTCGTCCTCTCTGTGCAGAGATGGAAAAGATGGCTGACAGAAATTCCCCTGGACAGCCTTGGCGAGAGACCAGAATGCACGGGTTCCAGAAGGAAGACGGACTAGTTTCTCGCCAATTCTGCCTATGTGCTCTGACTTTGCCTTGGCAATAACTCTTTTGAAGGACCTAGAGGCGGAATTATACTTCTTTTTTAGAGCGGTTTTAGAGCGTTTTTAGAGCGATGATCGTGGATGCTCAGCGAGGGATTCTCCTGCGGTTCTGGTACCCTCCTGGGGTAGTCTATCATCATTTAATTCCGCTACCATGTTGATGGGGGGGGGATTTGGGCCTCCGGCCACCTGCACTCACCAGACGAAACGAATAAAAATTGACAAAATTAATGTAGTACCTTTATCTATAAGCATATGTTTCTTATAAAGCAAAGTTAAATTTTATCCACTCTCTCCCCTTCCCGGCAGAAAGATGTACACGGCACATGAAAAGTGTGGAGGTACAAAACGTTCCTTGATGAATTTTCTATCGACCTTTTATACGTACAAAATCGATATCATTTTTAGTTTCTGGGCAATCTGCCACAAAATGTGAACATTTCTTATCATTAATCGGTTTTTTTGGGTCAAAGTTTAGGTTTTCCAACTTTACCGCCCAAAATATGTATTACTAAAGTAAAGAATAGAATATGCTCTTTAAAAAGAGGTACAAATAATTCCTTAACTTTTTTATTACGATAAAAGTATTTATTTTAATAAGAATTAATATTACGATACGACTGTAGCCGACTTTAGTTTCGACCGGTGATCTAATAAAATTTTAAAACACAAAAGCTTCTTTTGTGACTTAACTATAATAGATATTATATTCCTCACGTGGACTTTTATGCAGGTAAAAATGAGTGCTTTAATCATATAGCGCATAATTTTTATGTATCATCAAGTTTTCTCAGTGCACATAATGAATTTTACAGGCAAAATTTTACTACTTTGGGTTACAATTTTCTTAAAGATCTCAAATTTCTTTTGAAAATAAATTATAGCCTATGTTACTTTTTGATAATTTAGCTTTTTATTGTTGAAAAAAATATTAAAATCGGTCTAGGAGTTTCGGAGCTCATTCGGTACAAACAAACAAATAAAAATCCCTGGAACATGTAGATTGTTGCTCAAGAATTCCTGACAAAGCAACTGCTCTCGCTATTTTTTCAGGTTGTCGTATCTTAGCAAATATCGAATGGGGAGCGCGAACTTCGAGAGAGACATCGACACGGACGGTTGCTGAATTAAAAAAGATTTAAAAAGTGAAAAACTTTACGTAAATTACATGGTTAATGTAATTGGTGGTTATGCATGGCACAGGCATAGCCTTGAATACGAAGTTATTTATTTAGATATAACAATTAATAAAAAGTAGGAATAATGTGGCCCAGTTTGTACCGGCGTTACTATTGCATATATTAACATGAAAAAGTAGTTATTGTGACATAACTGTATTGGTTAGGTATATGATATTGCAGATTTTTGTATAAATATTGATATCGTCTATACAACTGTAGAACATCACTTTGACTATTGTCAATAATTACCGCAGCGTACGCAATATAATGATTTTTCAGCGTTACTATTGCATATTTTAACATAAAAAAGTAGTTATTGTGACGTAACTCTAATAGTTAGACATATGGTATTGCGAACTTTTTTGTAGATATTGATGTCCTCTATAAAAATATCGTACATTACTCTCCTCTATGGTAAATAGTTTCCGCAGTGTACGCGATATAAGGATTGTTTTGATTTTTTTCACACCGTGGGTTACATTACCGTAGTTATTATACGGATCCCTAACTTTTTTTGAAAATATACTATAGCCTATGTTGATCAGGGATAATATAGGATTCCAATGGTGAAAGAATTTTTCAAATCGATCCTCTTTATAATATTAGTGTAGATGAGATAGCAGTAGTGCTGTTCTTAAAGGAGCCTCGAAATTGTATATACCACATAATAGTATAATGCAATTATTTACAGCATCATTATTTTCTTTATCAGTCTTCTTGATATACCTTTACCTACATACTATGTTGAAATTTAAAAATATGGGGCTCATTTTTCATGTAACCTTGTATCTATGATTTGGCACTTGTTAAAAAAATAATTGTATAAATTTAGATAATTTTAAAAGCTACATTTCCTTAAATACAAGATTAACCGATAAGTTTTTGGGGTTAACATTGCTGTGTTAAATAGAATATTTATATTTATCATCACTTGAGCAAATAATTTGTCTCCTCTTTTGTCCCAACAGTGAGTAAGATCAGTTATGAAAATAACCTCGTGTACCCGCCAGTGGTACCGCGAGTATCATAACCCTTGCATACATTTTTGTAATAAAAATAACATATAATATTCATGCGAAACAGAATCCAATGTCTCATGTACCTCCTCGTGGCAACGAAAATAGATAAATATGTAATGTATAGACTCATGTTCTGTCTCAAACATGGATTTTATTACACTGTGAGCCATAATATTATATACATTTTGATAGTAAATATGAACGTACGAATATTCATATAAAGGGGAATTTTATGCCTTGTGTACCTCCTCGTGGTATTGCAATGCAGATATGTAATGTACACACTATCTTTCGGTCTCTAGTTCCACTCTACAAGTGTTTTTCTTCTAAAGGTTTTTTAAGACTTGGACGTATTTTTTCTCCACTTTTTGCACTTGTATAGCTTTGCATATTGCGGGATGTAGTTATTGTATTGAAAGCTTTCTGGTAGTTTACAAACGCTATGTAGAGTTGACGTTGATATTCCTGATATTTTTCAATAAGTATTGATAATTAGTCAGCAATAACATTAATTTCTTATATTTATGCGAACACTACACATTGAAATAATACTAGTTTTTACGAAATTTATCGCGTATATTTAACTTTTTAAATACCCGACGTTTTGAACGCTTTACAGCACTCATGGTCACGGGCGGGACTGAGATGTTCAACGTCTATATGACATAGTTAACCGCGGTTACTATAGATTAAAATTTAACTTTTCTTCCTATCTATGCAGTATGAACTTATGGTATCTTGAAGTCTTGCAGTTGTATGCTTGGGTTGGGATTTAATTTTATTTATTATAGAATCCCAAGCAGATGGTAGCACCCAGCCATCTTCTCTATTGAAATTAGGATGTTTTGATTTCAATAGCCTCGCGAATCATCCTTGGAAGGAATCGGTATTCTTTAGCGAGGATTTGCGGTCTATCAAATCTGATTTAGTGACGGGGGCGATCCTGTACGTGTTCACACACTGCAGACTTCCCGGAGCGTCAATTCTTCACGTCAGCTATATGTTATTTAACGCGGGTTTTTATTGATCTTTTAGTTTTTCCTATGTAGGAGAGACAACATTCACAATCAAGCTTGTACACTCCTGCATCTTGCAGAGGGACATTACACTTGACTGATGGTAAAAACTGACCAATCTTCTTCAGCGGCTTGAAGTATGTTTTAATGGAAGCGCGCTTCAAGATGTAGCCAATCTTGTCAGTGACTCCTCTAACATATCGCAGTACAGCAGGTACACGCTCGACTGTGGCCGGCTTCACTCGTTCACTGTGACGTAGGCGCGGGACTCGAAGCTTGTTGTCATGCAAAACTTGCTTCACATGGTGGAGCTCGGCAGCCAGGTGTTTACTGTCACAGATCCCTCGTGCTCTCTGAAACAAAGATTTACCCACGGTAGCTAACTGTGAAGGATGGTGGTGAGAATCACCGTTTAAATTAAATATCTATCTGTATGGGTCTTTTTTCTATACACAGTATAGCTCAAGGTGTTATCAGGATTCCGAATTACTAACACATCTAGAAAAGCTAAGGAATTCGTTGCCTCTAACTCCATTGTTACCTGAATTATAGAATTTATAAAATTAAGATGGTCTAAAAATGCAGTTACTTTATCTAAAGGTAGAATTGTGAAAGTGTCGTCTACGTACCGCTTGTAGAATCTTGGATTTATAGGAGAACTAAGCAGGGCTTTCTCCTCAAAGTCTTCCATGAATATGTCGGCGACAATGGGAGATACAGGTGAGCCCATCGCCACACCATCTAGTTGCTTGTAGAACTCCTTCTTCCACAATAGGTAGCCAGATGTAAGGCAGTGTCTGAGTAATACTGCATATTCTACGGGCATGTTGTTTTCTTCCAGCCCTCTAGTTACAATTTAGATGCAGTCTTCAACAGGTAAGCATGTAAACAATGACTACACATAAAAACTGACCATAGTTTCATTGTCTGCCAGATGTAGGTCTTTAATCTCGCTGACAAAATGGTAGGAATCCTTTATGTGTGCCCTTGTATGTCCCCTGAGCGGTGAGAGTATTTTCGCTAAGTGTTGAGCCAATCTGTAAGTTGGTGAATCGATTTGGCTCACTATGGGACGTAATGGAGCATTGGGCTTGTGTATTTTCGGTAACACATACAATTTTGGTGATTTGGCGCTCGTAGGTATTATCCATTTTACGTCCAGATTTAATTTTTCGGAGTGTTTCTTCATAAGGTCACTAGTTGTTTTTAGTGTGCTATTTGTTGGGTCGTTTTTAACCTTTTTATAAGTACTTTCATCCGACAAAAGTTCTTGTATTTTATAATTATAATCTGACGTATCCATGACTACCGTGGCGTTTCCCTTATCTGCGCGGAGAATCGTAAGTTCTGGTTTATTGCGTAGGTTCCTTAACGCTATAAATTCGTCTTCGGGAAGATTCGGTTTAGGCACTGAACATCGACGTAACATAGACGAAATATTTTGACGTATCGCCTCCAAATCTTCTCAAGTCATGGATACGTCAGATTATAATTCTAAAATTCAGTTCACAATGGAGTTAGAGGCAAACAATTCCGTAGCTTTTCTTGATGTTTTAGTAATTCGGAATCCTGATAACACCTTGAGCCATACTGTGTATAGAAAAAAGACCCATACAGATAGATATTTAAACGGTGATTCTCACCACCATCCTTCACAGTTAGCTACCGTGGGTAAATCTTTGTTTCAAAGAGCACGAGGGATCTGTGACAGTAAACACCTGGCTGCCGAGTTCCACCATGTCAAGCAAGTTTTGCATGACAACAACTTCGAGTCCCGCGCCTACGTCACAGTGAACGAGTGAAGCCGGCCACAGTCAAGCGTGTACCTGCTGTACTGCCATATGTTAGAGGAGTCACTGACAAGATTGGCTACATCTTGAAGCGCGCTTCCATCAAAACATACTTCAAGCCGCTGAAGAAGATTGGTCAGTTTTTACCATCAGTCAAGTGTAATGTCCCTCTGCAAGATGCAGGAGTGTACAAGCTTGATTGTGAATGTGGTCTCTCCTACATAGGACAAACTAAAAGATCAATTAAAACCCGCGTAAAAGAACATATAGCTGATGTGAGGAATCGACGCTCCGGGAAGTCTGCAGTCTGTGAAAACGTACAGGATCGCCCTCGTCACTACATCAGATTTGATAGACCGCAAATCCTCGCTAAAGAACACCGATTCCTTCCAAGGATGATTCGCGAGGCTATTGAAATCAAAAAACATCCTAATTTCAATAGAGAAGATGGCTGGGTGCTACCATCTGCTTGGGATCCTATAATAAATAAAATTAAATCCCAACCCAAGCATACAACTGCAAGACTTCAAGATACCATAAGTTCATACTGCATAGATCGGAACAAAAGTTAAATTTTAATCTATGGTAACCGCGGTTAACTATGACATATGGACGTTGAACATCTCAGTCCCGCCCGTGACCATGAGTGCTGTAAAGCGTTCGAAACGTCGGGTATTTAAAAAGTTAAATATACGCGATAAATTCTGTCAAAACTAATACTAGTTTTTTCAATAACATTAATTTTATGCTATAATGGATTTTGATAGTTTTTTTTTTAATTTTTTTGTTTTATATATTAACTCATCATTTTTGTTTTTGAAGTGGTTGATTATAATATGATAACACAATGTTAAATGTTACAATTAGGTAATGTTTATAATAATAGATTTTTTTGTTTGTCTGTAGTAAAAAATGAGAATCTGAATCTGAATCATTTTTATAGTGGATCATAGGTATAACGTAAATGTTAGCTACATAATATATAATCAAGTTCAACTATGTCCTACTCCGTGGTCCTACGATGTACAATATGTTTTTGCATATCAGTTAAGGTAAGTACCTAAAAATAACGGTATGAAATACCAACTTAAACAAACATTAGTGCATACAGAATTTAAGCAAAATTAATTAAGCGTGATGGAAATGTAATTGTCATAAAAAATTTAATGATGGCTGTGAAAATTTATTACATTTTTTATAGTAACAATTCAATATTTTAAACATAAATAATAATAGTATATAATAGTAATACTAATAGTCCGATGACAAGACAGAAGCCGTAAAATTATATCATTCCGTCTTAAGCGTCGGCGCGAGTCGGTCGTTTAACTAATTACATTGTGCCGTGCGTATGTGTGAGTCTCGTGTAAAGCATCGTTAATGCTATATATAAAGTTTAACGTTAATGCTATATCGACATCACTCGTACGCATCGTTGGAGACTTCGCACAGATTAATTTCATAACAGAGCAGTCAAGTTATAAACATGACAACTGTAAACAGTACATTTACGCAAGAGTGTGAAACTGAACAAGATTTAAGGCCCGGAGAAATGAGTATCAACGAGTCATTTATTGAAAATGAATCACCTCCTTCTTATATAACATTTCGGAAAGGTAGTAGCGTGATTCCTGCAATTTCCGATCTACAACAAGAATTTAAAACTCTTCAAAGCAGTTTACTTAACAGGCTTGATTCTTGGTTCTCAAAACAAGAAACAAAATTTAATACTCTTCTTAATGACTTCGACGAAATTAAAACTAAGCTGAAATTTATCAGTGATAAATACGATGATTTAGACAAAAGAACTCATGATGTCAGCAAGCGCGTATCTAGAATAGAACAGCAGCTGAAATCCAAACCGGTCTTCGAGGCACGAATCTCTGAATTAGAAACTAAACTGGCTGAATTTGAACAAAAATCTCGAAATTGTAATATTGAGATAAGTAATCTGCCTGAAAAACGAAGCGAGAACTTAATACAAATACAGGAGAATATTGCTAAAGTCATAAAGCAACCAATTTCCACTAAAGACATAGTTACAATTCATCGTGTACCTCATATGAACCCTAAGATTTCACGCCCGAAGAACGTAATTGTAAAATTTTTAAATCAAGCAACGCGTGACAACTTTGTTTCTGCAGCAAGATTATCAAAAGGAATCACAACAGAGCAAATAAATATGCATGGAGCCGTTCAAAATATATATATCAATGAACACTTAACTATTCAAAGTAAGAATTTGTTTCGTCAAACTCGTGAAGCTGCAAAACAGAACGGGTATAGATTTGTGTGGATCAAGCGCGGAACTGTACTGGTTCGTGCAAGCGAAACATCTGCTATTTTTGCTATACGAAGGGTACAAGATATATTATCGAAAATTAAACCAAAGGATACCAAATGATGGAATACTTAGGATACTTGTGAACTTACAAAGGATACTTACAAAGGATACTTGTGAAATATTTATTAGTAATAGGTTTGTGCAAGCGAAACATCTGCTATTTATGCTGTACAAAGATAACAACGTCAATTATCGAAAAGTAAACATAATGATACCACGTAACAAATTTAAAAATAATATGAATAAGGTACGTCCTCTTATAAGATTTATTTGCAAGCTTGTGTTGTTTACGACTGGGACAATTCTTTTACCACATATATTTTTCTGCGGCCACCGTCCCTATAACTATTTTGTGTTTACATTTTAATACAATTCACGAGTTACGTTTTCTAACAAACAACATAATACAATTATTACCAACTAAACTACTTTTAAAAAATCTTGTACACGAACAAATTTTTGCGATATATAGTTCCAGTTAGTTTGAGGACAAAGTTGAGTACTTTATTCAATAATATAATGTTGGAACATTATGATATAATAATTCTCATGGAAACATGGTTGACCTCGAATATTGCAGATAGTGAATTCATTGATTCGCGTTATGTAGTGTACCGATGCGATCGAAATCGAGTGTTATGTGGTAAAACAGACGGTGGAGGTGTATTGATTGCGGTGCGCATGGGGTTAAATGGCACTCGATGTATTTTAAAGCCCACTTTTCACTGTGAAGACAAAATTATAAATGTCCCATCTAATATTGATTATGTGATACTTAAGTTTTATTCTAAGCAACACAACGAATATCACGCTGTTGGCGGTGTTTACATACCACCAAATCAACCCTTAACTGCTTACCAATTATTTTTAAACTCTCTCCAAAAGGAGCTTATGTGCAACGAAAATACAAAAATATATATTTTCGGGGACTTTAATCTACCCGACATTGAGTGGCTGCAGTATGACGGGAGTACATGTACTCCTAATACACATTACTGCAAAAATCCAATGACTTTGCTCGTTTCAAATTTTTTATCAATTGTAGGCTGCAAACAATTTAATTTAATTAAAAATAATAAGAATCGCATCTTAGATCTTTTCATTTCAAATAATGATACAAGTACTTGTAAGTCACCACTAAACTCTTTAGTTCCGATAGACGTCTTTCATCCACCACTTAACGCCGAGCTACTTTTCAACGTAGAATACATACAATTGGGGCGTAAAACTTTACCAAAATACCGATTCTCTGAGGGTAAATATGCAGATATTAATGACGATATTAAACGTGTAGACTGCAAGTATTATTTTAGAGGTTTAGTTTTTTAGAGGTGCCGTCCTTAGACACTGCCACCAACCACTTTTATGAAGAGATATATAAAATCATTAGGAAACACGTACCTTTACGCCCAACCAAATCTAAAAAGTTTCCAATATGGTTTACACGCCCACTAATACTCATATTTAAAAATAAAGAAAAATCATGGAAAAAGTGAAAAAAATCTTCTAACCAAGTAGATTATGAGGAATACTCTGTATTTCGAAAAAGATTTAAACAACTTTCCGCGCAGTGCTTTAATTCATATTTAAGTAAAATTGAAACAAGTTTGCAGAAAGACATCAAAGTATTTTGGTCTTTTGTAAAAAATAAAAAAAAATGTGGTATTCCCAACGTAATGTCTCACGATGGAAATGAAACCGATAATCCTGAGGACATATGTGAATTTTTTTCTAACTATTTTACTTCAGTTTATGAGAACAGCTCACTGATGACATACGACATAGATTCACTTCCTTGCTCATCAAACACTAACTTTATTATCTCAGATATATCATTTTCAAAAAACACAATAGAACAATGTCTAAAAAACTTAGATATAACTAAAAGTTCAGGACCAGACGGTATCCCACCTTTTTTCCTCAAACATACTGCTAGCTCAATAAGCGTACCTCTGTTCTATTTGTATAACCGCAGTTTTTGTGAAGGTTTAGTGCCCACAGTCTGGAAATCTGCGAATATAACCCCAGTGTTTAAAAACGGTTCTAAAACTGACGTGACTAATTATAGACCTATTTCCTTACTTTCTGCCTTATCACAAGTCCTTGAACGCTTAGTACATAATTCAATTTATCCGAGTTTACACAACTTACTAATTCCAGAACAACATGGTTTCGTAAAACACCGATCGACCATCAGTAATCTTATATTATATACAAACTTTCTGTTTGATAATATGGACAATCGAATACAAACTGATACCGTTTACACAGACTTTTGTAAAGCTTTCCCTATTCCATCCTTCTTCAAAAACTTGCGTTCAATGGTATACGTGGAAACTTATTGCGGTGGTTCTCTTCATACATTATTAATAGGACCCAAAAAGTTGTGGTCAATGGATTCTCCTCTAGCGAAAAATTTGTATCCTCAGGTATACCACAGGGATCTATACTAGTTCCGATGCTCTTCACATTGTATATAAATGATATTCAGTCTTGTTTTATAAATAGTAATTTTTTGTTGTATGCAGATGACCTGAAAGTTTATCGAAGTGTAAAGTCCCTTAATGATTGTGAGAAGCTACAAGAAGATCTTGACCGGTTATCTAACTACTGTCTAATCAATAAACTGCAATTAAGCATCCCTAAATGTAAATCTATTTCTTTCACCAAAAACGTAAAAACCTACAATTACATATATTCCCTTCTTAACAGTCCCTTAGAAAAAGTATCATTAATAAAAGATTTAGGCATCCTTTACGATTCAAATCTAACCTTTAATGCTCATATCAGCCATGTAACAAATAATGCGTATCAAATGTACGGAATTGTTGCACGAACCTGTAATTTTTTTAAAAGCTCCTCATCTTATTTACTACTTTTCAAATCACTTATCAGACCACAAATTGAATATGCAACGCAAGTATGGAACCCCTATTATAATAAATACGGTGAACTTCTAGAATCATTACAAGCAAAGTTTCTTCGTTTTATAAATTATAAATGTTACCACGCTAAATCATCGTATCGTAACTTATTAAAAAAGTTTTCAATTCATACTTTAAAAGCAAGAACAATATATTTTGATCTGATACTATTATTCAAAATAATTCGAAAGGATTTAGATTGTAGTGAACTACTTAACAAACTATATATCCGTGTCCCTAGTCGTTCTCAACGCACTAGAGACGTGTATACACATAAGTTGTTTGCGCCTAAACTATGTAAAACCAATGCAGGTGAACGCGCCCCATTAAGACGTATTATGAAAGTATATAACATGAATTTTTCAAATATTGATCTATTCACTTCATCACAGTTACAATTTCGCAAGAACATTCTAAGAAATTTGGTAGATATCCAATAGTATCTTTAAATATTTTACAAGATAAATTTGTACTGCTAGCAATTTTTTTTAATTATTTTTTTTCCTTTTGTCTCATTTTGATTTTTATGTTACTGAGTACTGTTAATTTTATTTTATTTTCCCTTTTTCACTTTTACTCTGTTTATTGTGCATTTATTATTTACTGTTACCAATTTAATATTACTTTGTGGATAACGGTGCTGGTTACATAATGACTAATATTATTTATAAAATGTTATTTGGTTTAAGCATTATTATGTAATTGTTTGTTGTCCTGAATAAATTAAAAAAAAATAGCGACATATATAAATTTTATTTTTTCATTCCTGTTTTTAAATTTGTTTTAGAAATAATGCCGTGAGGTTCTGAAAAGTGTTGCCAGTAAATATACCGGTAGCCTAGTCACTTCTGTCGTAGAAGTAAAAAAAAAGAAAGAAAAAAGATGTGTTATATAGTAGAGACTGTGCCTGGACAACCGTAGTGTGAGAAGTCCCTGAGGAAGAAGAAGGTGGGTAGTCGAAACTGGATGAAAGACTGGATAAAATGGCACGACATGGAAGAGACCTATGTCCTCCAGTGGCACGTAATACTCTTCCTTATTGTACTTTTTGTAATAAATGTAATATTATTACAACTACTGAAGTAAAGAGCCTTGGTAGCTCAGATGGTCAGCGGTCGCTGTAAGTTACAATACGCGAGCAACCCGGGTTCATTCCCTACCCTATCAATGAAATCGTTAATTGTAATTTAAAGTGCTAATTTATTAGGTGCTCAGCGGTGAAGGAAAACATAGTGAGGAAACCTGCATGTCTGAGAAATAAAAATAAATTTGGAGACATGTGAAGTTCGTCAACACGTATTGGGACAGCGCGGAACCTTCCTTACCCTAAAAACCCTCTCAGAAATTAGAGGAGGCATGTGTCCAGTTGTGGGACGTATAAAGGCTGTAACTTTTAACTGAAGTGGAGGTATTAATTCACTCTTTACAATATCGCAGTCCAATCGCAGAATGTCATTTACAATGCAGAATGTAATACTCCAGTGGCTTCCGCAAGCTAATGATCATGATTATGATAATGATGTTAATGATAATCATAGTAGTACGATACGGATAGCTAATCGTCATCCTTTAAAAAGTCCAAATAATTTAAAAAATAAGTTGAATACATTATTTTATCTAACAAATATTTGAATCATTGTTGTATTTATAAAATTTAATAATTGTTATACATGAAACAGTTACGTGAAAATTTTTATAAAGGTCATATTCCAATTAGATTAAACACACAACAGTTTTCACTTAGTATAGAAATAAAATCACATGGAAGAGAAATTGCCGATTAAGCAACGCTGAGTTATTTACATGGTGTCTGAAATTGAAAACACGATCTTTAGGTTCCGGAAATTGTTTGCTCGGCGTAAGCGTTGCAATTGAAGTCGATAAATGAGTATAGTATACGACCACGTGTTAGCTATTAACTGCTAAAATACTCCTTAGCTACAGATTTTTCATATACTGTACCATATTTGACTGTATATTTAAGAACTTTATTACAAAATACTTTGGTTACTTATGAACTACAAATGAAAGTGAAATAAAGCAAAACGAGACTAACTACTATTATTATAACAATTTTTCTTTAATGAATAAATGAATGAAATTAAATGAACTTTATTATACACCGATAACTAAGAGAAAAAAATGCAAATTAAAAAAAAAACAAAGATACAATTGGCACCCTTATCGCTTACAAGCGATCTCTACCAGGAAACCATATAGCAAAGGAAATGTACGCAAGTTATTTGAAAATACATTTTTTTTAAAATAAGATTGATAAACGAGCACACGGTTAACTTGATAGTAAGTGAATGCTGTGGCCCATAGACGTCTACATTTATCCTCGATTAAGAATCAAAACGCGGATGACTGTCTTCTGTTTTCTGTGTACTAAACAGTAAGCTGTTGATATTACTTAAAAAAAACTAACTCATCAGCAATAATCAATATGGTTGGTTATGGGTGTATGTTATGCACTTCTGGGGCGAGGCCATTGAGAAGAACGGTGAAGTTGTAGCAGTTTCAGTCAATAGCTCGAAAGCTATTGACAGAACAGTCACAGAGAGATTCTTGTCCAGTGGAAAAGAAGGAGGGGCAAAATTTGAGCAGTGCCTCTTCAGCAGTGGCCAAATTAACTGTCGATATATTGAAGTGCTGATGTGTTTGAACAGTAAGGCTACAATGGCTATCCGAATAAAGAACCAGAGCACGAAACCTATTTAACTGCACAGAGGTGTAAGACAGGGTGCGTTATATTCTCAAAATTCTTCACTTCTTTTGTTTAATTACCACTGGTTCGAAGAAAACCTCTGTCCTGTGATGAACTTGCATAAAACTCAGCGTGACTTTTTTTTAAATTAAAGCTTACAATCATATATGTTAGACACTTAACAACACAACAAATTAGAAATAGCTAGGTAACGATCACCTCCTTCCCAGGGGTTAATATTATCCATAAATTCCTTAATATTATAATCGTCAAAAAGATATTATCACCACGAAATCTAATGCGATACCAAACTAAACTGAAATAATAACCTTTAACTCGTGTTACCATGATATCCCGGATGTCTGAGCGAGATCAGAATGGCTCTCCAGCATCTTAAAAACGGCAAGTCCCCGGACGAAAATGGAATTACAGCGAAGCTTTTGAAAGCGGGTGGAAAACCGATACTTGAAGTTCTTCAGAACCTCTTTAATCCCGTCCTCTAAGGTGGTACTACTCCCGAGGCGTGGAGCAGAAGTGCGGTAGTCTTGTTCTTCAAGAAAGGTGACAACGCTCTCTTCAAGAACTACAGACGGAAATTCCTTCTGAACCGTGTCTAAGTGCTGTTCTCGAGAGTCATTACAAATCGTCTCGCACGCAGACTCGACAACTTCCAGCCTCCCAAACAAGCCGGTACCCGAAAAAGCTTGCACAGCAGATTGCACAAAAGACCGAACAGTACAATCTGCCACTTTGCCTGGCATTTGTAGACTATAAGAAAGCCTTAGATTCAGCGTTCAGCGGTGCCAAGTTGACTATCGGTATATCGAAGTGCTGAAGTGTTTGTACAGCAAGGCTACGATGGCTACCTAAGTACAGAACCAGAGTACGAAACCTATCTAACTGCATAGAGGTGTAAGGTAGGGTGACTTTATATCCCCGAAACTTCACCGCTGCATTGGAAGACGTTTATAAGCTACTGGAAAGGATACGTATAATACTCATCTTCGATTTTCCGACGATATAGTCCTTATGACAGAATCGCTGGAAGACCTAATCACTATGCTCAATGACCTCAATAGTGTCTTCCAACGGATGGGTCTTAAGATGAACATGGACAAAACTAAGATCAAGTTTAATATCCATGCCACACATACGCCGGTAGTTGTTGGGAGCACTATGCTCGAAGTTGTTGACGAGTACTTTTACCTGTTTACAAATGGTTCGACTAGGTAAGTCAAACTTCAACCGAGAGGTCAATCGACGGATTCAAATCGGCTTGGCAGCGTTCGGAAAATTACGACACATCTTCTCGTCAGCTATACCAGGAAACGAGACTATACAATCAGTGCGTATTGCCAGTGATGACCTGTGGAACTGAGACGTGGTCCTTCACTGCTGGCCATATAAGGACGCTCAAGGTCGCTCAGCAAGCTATGAAGAGGGCTATTCTCGGGGTTTCTCTGCGTGATAGACTCAGAAATGAGGATATCCGCAGTAAAACCGGAGTGACCGACATAGCCCAACGGATTAGTAAGCTGAAGTGGCAATGGGCAGGCCATATAGCTCGAAGAATTGACAACCGTTGGGGAAAAAAGGTTCTCGAGTGGCAGTTTCGTACTGGTAAGCGAAGTGTAGTGCGACCTCCCATTAGATGGAGTGACGACCTGGTAAGACATGCAGGAAGTCGATAGATGCAGGTGACTCAAGTTCGTGCTTTGTGTCATATCTTGGGGGAGGTCTATGTTCAGCAGTGGACTTGCAAAGGGCAGAATGGTGATGATGATGATGATGAACTCGGTTATATGAATACTAGTTTCAGGATTATCAACTCTACTTTTAATGCTACTTTTAAAGCTGTTTATTGAATGAGATACAAAAATAACACTAGAAGTAAAGGGAATTCCCCCACATGCTTGAGAAGTACCAGGATGTAACGCTATCCCCTTTATATAAATAAATATGTATGATATTAAATATATAATATATAATTAATTTAACCCTTTTAAATAATATTATATTAATGTGACCCGGATTAATAAAATATGTTTTGATCTTTCTAAATGATCTTTCAAATGGTTTAATAATAGGCCGTTTGTAATATTTTTGGCGTGATCGTCTTAGTTAGGACCCTTATTTACGTTGTGTTTGTTTAGTAACTTAGTTCTTTTAGGTGTCTTTTGGAAGAATGAATATTCACTAGAGCAATCGAAAACTGTTGGTAGTGCCTTATAAGCTAAGTGAACCCCGTTCACGAAGACAGGGCTCGAGAAAGGTTAAGAACATAAAACGTCCCTATTCCACTGGTATCAGGTTTACATTATTAATTTATTATTATTTATCCCTACCCGCTTGGAAAAGGCTCATAATATATTTATACAAAATACCCGATACAAAGGTACGCTCTCCTAAATTTACACGGCTCCACACACGCCGTGCGCGGTGAGCGCCAACCATTTTGATGCACTCCCCCCGAAGGGAACGTTAATTCGGGAACTGGGCCGTAGTCCACAGCAAAATAACTGGCGAACCAGTAAAAGAGGCTTGGCCCCTTGTTAGTGCGTAAGCACAAACATCGACCGAAGTCGCGCGTGTCAATGCGTGTAAACGCCATACAGAATACGAACGAATCCAGCCACAGTGAATGTACGTCACACGGTTTAGGCAAATAGGCACACTGGCCGTAAACCCTCCGTGAGCGCCACCACTTGCCAGACCGCCGATCCTGCATACGTGATGTAAGTGTATGGCATTACCACCAATTGCTTGATCAGCACGGCTACCAACTAAAGAGCGTATCATAAGTCTACCGCTCAGCTCAAGGGAATGCGGTCCAACGTTGTGTGGCTTTCGGCCGCAGCCTTGAGAGTCTCCTCAGATCCTCCCGCCAGCTACCACCCGCATGAGGTCGACACATATGCTCCCCTAACCAATACAACGGCAGATATAGCGAAAAGGCAGTTAAAAGTTAAGATTAATAATTCGCCATCAGGTAGGGTTTGTGTCACTGACGTTGAGTAAATGAATTTTCGATCATGTTTGTCTCACCCACCAACAAGTTTCCTTCAATCATTCAATGGTTGGAAAGTTACAGAGATATATTATTATGTTGTTATATAAAACATCGTGGAGGGCAGACAGTCTGCAGCCCCGTAATAAAGGGACCCGACTTGGGCAAAGCTACTTAGGTGTGAGTCAAACCAAGACGCAGAGAGCGCCATTGAGAATAGCATCCCACCAAACAACCAACGCAGAGACGCAATGCTGCAGAACGCAACAAGCATCAATACGACTATCGTCGGGCTAACACCATCCCAAGGTCCAACATATATCCCAGCAGACATCACCAACCGCATAACTCCATCGACAAGAACCACAAGAATGCGTCGAATCAGGCGCAACACACGCGCAGATCCATTACAACACGCAATACCGCAAGTAGCAGTAAGCATCTATGCAACTCTCATACGGCTGGCGACCCCTCACAACACACCCAAATGATCCCTATCGAATTCGGTAACAAAGTTTGTATTGTGGTTAACTAAAAAATATCACCAACGTTTCATAGTAGCACGCTACTAAGACGCCAGTGAACTAAACTCCACGTATCATAGCGCTAATGCACTAAGACATGAAGTTGAGTATGCCTGTTCCACTTAAAAGTGCTACCAAAAACACTCATCCCAATCCGAAAGATAGACGACGCATCGCTATGCGCTACGACGTTGCCCACAAACGGTATGGGTTTGCGATGTCCACGGGAAAGCGGTATTGCTACAACAAACCCTCTTAACACCGGCACTAAGCTGATATGTCTAGGACACATGGGTTAGCGAGTCCAAGTTTACCTCGGACCAATTGCTCGTGAAGCAGCATACACGCCACCATAATATTCCTTTTCAAGGATAAGGACTAGTCATTTTGCTACAGTACTAAGAGCAGTCGGTCACCCGACCACCCCATATAATGCTTATGCATCACGGAGACTTTTTTTGTTTTTTTTTCTATAGTAATGCTTTTTGTATCATAGACCTTACTTTCATTAGTCATTCATATATAGGACTCGAACCCACGACCCCACTATTGTAATGCAAATTCATCATAGAGACCTTCTGTAGTATTGCTTTGGTATCGTAGACCTTACTTTCATAAGTCTTTATTTTTTTTTTTTTTTTTTTTTTTTTATAAAATAAAAAATTGGTTCTTGCTGTGGGTTTATTTATAGGACTTCAACCCACTACCCCACTATTGTAATGCAAATTCATCATAGAGACCCTCTATAGTACTGCTTTTGTATTATTGGGTTTATTATCATAAGTCCCTAATATAGGACTAGTCATTGTACAGTATTTCAAGCAGTCGAGCTCCCGATGACCCCATGTAATGCTTATGCATAAAGTAGACCTTCTATAATATTGCTTTTGTATCATAGACCTTACTTTCATAAGTCATTCATATATAGGACTCGAACCCACGACCCCACTATTGTAATGCAAATTCATCATAGAAACCTTCTATATTATTGCTTTTGTATCATAGACCTTACTTTCATAAGTCTTTAATATATAGGACTTCAACTCACCACCCCACTATTGTAATGCAAATTCATCATAGAGACCTTCTATAATATTGCTTTTGTATCATTGAGTTTATTATCATAAGTCCCTAATATGGGACTAGTCATTGTGCTACAGTACTTAAAGCAGTCGGGCTCCAGACCACGCCATATATATTTACAACTGCAGGTATGTATCTCCGGCAGCTCCTCCATACCAGACATCTAACTTCCATAACTTAGGAAAATTTTCTTTTATACATGAACTCCTTCCACACCTTAGACAATTTTTAACAAATTTTCTAATTATCTTATAAACGTTATTTATCTTTATTTTTATAATATTTTCGACTTTTTTTATTTTCGTATTTTTGCCTTTAATTTACTATGTTATTGGTCTAATGTCTGAAATGTATTTATATTAAATTTATGCTTATTAATATAATTTTATTGCTTAGTATATATATATATATATATATATATATATATATATATATATATATATATATATATATATATATATATATATATATATATATATTAGCGATAGCGAAAATTTCAGATATTGAAAAATATTAAATAATTAAAAGATCGAAATAATACTTACAGTGTCACATGGAGAAAAAAAAACAAAGTGGTAAATTACTGTCTAATGTGTTGAGGTTTGTTAATAATTTAAAATATGAAGTTAAAGATTTGGTGAGTTTATGTTTACATCTGATTTGAGAATATAACCACTATAGTCTCACGCCTACACGTTTACACATATATACATATTTATTTCAATTACTTGGTGCGATACACTACAACGTCTCCGAATTGTCAAGAAAAGCTGCTTATACGCCTTGACATGCTATCTATCCCCAACTATCTGCTCGCTCAAGTTGTCGTCAAAATCTCCCAGAGGCTACGCAATGTGATGTATCAACATTTTGTAAAGCAGTGTACCATAAAGGATTATGATACTGGATACTGAGATAAATCGAAAACATGGCTGGAAAACCCCCAACAATGATATAACACGACCGTGAAAACACCTGAGCGCTTGACAAAATGTATTCATATTAAAAACTACAATATGAAAACATGTCTGACTTAAAATTTGACAAGCAACTCTCCACGCCAACAATCTTTAAAAAATGATACTAAAGTACAATCGATCCTGGCCGAAAGTTAGGGTTTTAAGCGCACCCAATATTTTGTAGAATCGAAAAACGGCGCGAGTGAAAATTTTAGATATTGAAAAGCATTAAATAAATTAAGATCGAAATATTTTTAGTGATATATGGAAACAATTAATAAACACAATTATTATAAATGACTGTATAAAGTGTTGACGTTTCGATAATAATTAAAAATATGAAGTTAAAAATTTGTTGGTAGGTCAGTAAAAATAGACGTTTTTTTTTGGTCAACTTTACACTAAATTTCCGATTCAATTTTTATTTTTTAAGTTATAGGATCACTTACTGAGCATAAAATCACAAAATGCTGACAAATCTAAGTGACTTTAATCATTTAATTTCTTTAGCTTTAATTCAATTTAATCAAGTACCATCTTGAAAAAACGTTTTCAGCTGATATCTCGGAAACTATGCACTTTAAGACAAAAGTTATAAAAACCATTATTGTAGAGAATAAAATTTCGCATCTTTTGTTTACAGTAAATATTTTTGTAAAACTTACCGTTTACGATTTATGGTCCATTTAATGAACCGGTTTTTCTATATCGCGGTCAATAACTCTTGAAATATTAGATTAATCAATAAAATGCATCAATCTATTTTTCTATTTTTTTATCTTTTTTCTAATGTCCATACTTTTTGAGTTATAGGACATTTAATGCTGGACTACCAGGCGTAACGTTGAAAGTTTCAACGGCCGAGCTCATTCGACGCTCGGCGGGTGACGCAGCAGCTATGCGCTATCTTAAAATTTTCAACTTTACGCCCGGTAGTCCAACATTAAATGTCCTATAGTATAGACATTAGAAAAAAATTTAAACAAAAGTTGTGGTGAATAAACTGATCTTCAAATTAAATAAGCCATAAATCGTAAGCGGTAAGTTTATTGGAAACAAAAGATGCGAAATTTTATTTTCTATAATAATAATTTCTATAAATTTTGCCTTAAAGTGCATAGTTTCTGATATATCAGCTGAAAACGTTTTATCAAGGTGGCACAAGTCTCTCGCTAATAACGTTATAAAGATTGGGAGCATGTCAACGAAGATTGCGTACACAAATATGTCAACACGCAGGTTCAAACCAAACCAACACTAAACTTAGCACATCCCCATCAGGCGATGGAGAAAATGTATGAGGGTGTCTTTTAAACCATGCGTTCCTTCAAATCCACATTACGGTGTTAAAATGGGACACTTCAACGCAAAACTAGACAGAAGACAGAACAATGAGATGAAGGTAAGAAAATTCGGGATAGGGTAATAGAATACAGGGGGCCAGCAGCTGGCCGACTTTATTGAGAAACCTAAAGTCGACCTGGTTGACCCACGATGGACCGACAAAAATGTGAATAACTTCATTATGATGACTAGTATGCTGTTCAGTAATGTTTCAGTCATCGTGAGGGTGAAAACTAGCAGCGATCATTGAATGGTGAGAGGCACACTAAAACTAAACGTTTATTTGGACAGGTCATGTCTTATGAAGTCAACGCTCTGTTCACCTCGTGCTCTTATCGAATTTCGACCAATTTCCCTCTTGAGCCACTTCTACGTGCTATTTTCGTGAGTATTTGAGAATCTTCTCGCATGCAGACTCAACAACTTCCAGCCTACCGAATAAGTCGGTTTCCGAAAATGTTTTAACACTTAAGACCACAGATCTTCGGCAAATTGTACAGAAGACCGAAGAGTATAATCTGCCACTTTGTCTTACGTATGTGAAATATAAGAAAGTTTTTGATTCCGTCAAAATTTGGGCGGTGCTACATTCCCTTCAGCAATGCCAAGTTGATTGTCAGTATAGCAAAGTGGTGACGTATTTGTACGGTAGGGCTAGGATGGCCATCTGAATATTGAACCAGAAATTAGAAACCTATCCAATTGTAGAAAGGTGTAAGACAAGGTGACGTTATATCCCCGAAACTTACGTACAGTACGAAAATTCCGTGACCTTCCGTACTGTGTCCTGGAATTATTGTATTACAGCTTAACTACACCAGTAATTATTATATTACAGCTTATTTAGCTTTATGATACAGCTTACACGAATAGCGAAAGTAAAAGAATATTCAGGGTTATTGAATACACTGTGCGACATTGATAACAAATGTTCATCATATCGGCGGCCTGTTGACGAAAACCTATTTTAATCGAATGTGAAACTCTAAATTATGATCATGACTTCGCGTACTTACACAAAACTGATGCATAAATTTATAGAGGGCATACTATATTATTTTATAGAGTTAAATTGAAGCATCTAGGAAACAAATATTTGCGTAATCAAAATCAGTAATAAGCAGAATTAAAGCTAAGGCTGTATCAAAGGGTAAAAACTTTAGAAGTCGTTTGATCGTGTGAAATTTACATAATTTTCTAATTTTACTTATCAGTGTCACCCATAAAACATTAACTTAATCTTTAAAAAATAAAAATAATAAAGTAACAGCCTATGTACACCCCAATGCTGGACACAGGTCTCCTATATTTTCTGAGAGGGTAAAATCCATTTACAAAATTCTATCCAGCGCAAAGCTGACCGCTGCCGTTGGCCGATCGCGAGTGACGGTACATGTCAATGTCTTGCAGTTGTCTTGGTAGTGGTTGATATAAAACTCATATTTTTATTTTTATTGAAATAAAAAAGACTAATCACTTACTTACTTTTATTTATTTTATACTGTAACATAAAAATAATTATACAGAAACGACAAATTGTTCACAAGTCGGCTAAAAACACAGCTTTACTTTGAAGAAAGATATCATAGTAATCGTTACATTTATTTATTCATTTGAGTTATGACAAATAATATGTGTTTGATATTTAACTAGGAGTAAAATATTCCATTAAAAATAATATTTTGTCCCGTTTTTAAAACGAATACAAATGGATGGTCTGCAACAAATCTGATGGTCTGGGGTATGAAAGCAGCCAGGTAGGATATACCGAATTCTGAAATGTTACAAAAATATTATTATTAAAGTTGTATTCTTAGCCGTTGTTATATTATCATTTACGACATACGATAATCATTACGATAATAAATATATTCAATAGTTATATTTAAATAAAGAACATTCAAAAACTGACAGAAGTACACAAAATAAATTAAATATATATTTTTTGAGATTTAAATAAGTAAATAATTTCAATAGCCACTATAAATTCCATTGAATATGGAAGTTTCGTTAAATTTTATACTGAAAATAAATGGTCTGTCAGCGACAAAGAGCGTTTGCGGTCCCAGTGATAGGCTTTCCAAAATTATAAATTCTGAAAAACAATTTTATCTTAAAAAAAACTTCCAAACCAAAAATGAATATATCATTAAAATATATAACAACTTAAACAAATTTAAAGTGAAAAAAATATTCTTACCATTAGCAGCTGCGGCTTCAGCGCCTTCTTCATTTATTTCTATAAAAGCCTTTTGAATGGCTTCGCTTACGTACAAATTACCAGCTTCTTTCAATAGTTTATTTAACTTCGCATGTTCGGGACTAAAAATTTTCTTGACACCGATCTAAAATGTTTAATATAGAAAATAATAGGTAGTTCATTACATTGAAATGTCTTTGATTTGTTATGATTTTCTTAGTTTATGACATTTTTTATGACAAAAAGCAAGAAATAAATGAAAGACTCACTTTAGGAAGAATTTCCTTGAGATTTGTTGAAGTTTCGATTTTGAATTTCGGAATGTACGCTTCTACTTCTACTTCATATAAACTTTTCAAAGCATTGTCTAAAATAGAAGGATCCTTGAGTTTTTCTTCAAGCTCAGTAATTCCATCGATGTTATTAGGAAGAATGATGTAAAATGCAGATTCGTCTCCTTCGTAAGGAATTGCTAAAATCTGAAGTATTATGTTAATATATTATTTATATTTATATTATTTATTACACAACGGAAATAACATTATTGGGGAATAGATTTTGTTACAACTTTTAATTGGCACCGAGTTGAAACTGGCAGACACGCGATAATATTGAGATGGTAGCGATTCAGCGGTCGGCCAGAACTGACTCGTCCCCGGGAGTAGGAGGCAATTCTGCCTTTAAATTATGAGAAGACAATTTAGAGGAAATCTATGTAATCAATTATTGTTCATGATTAAGTGTTTTCACTAGCATTGGAAAACCATAACAGCCCCCCGACTTAGAGTAGACTACACCCTTAAAAGTGGAGTTTATGTTTAAGTTAATGGAATACATAATTTTTAATTAGTATATTTAATTAAAATTGCCAATAATTTTAACTAAATACGAATGTTTAGAGATAAGCGTGGACGACGTAACGGTAAGGTTTAACATCCCGTTGTGGCATTAGATCCGTCATTGTAGTCGTACCCGTACAGTTTCCTAAACTATGGACTAAACTATATATATACTTGAACGTTTCTTACGACGTTGTTAAAAAAATTAATAGCCCACATTTAAAAGTTCTAAATATGTTTAGGGAGGAGTAAAGTGTTTAACCTGCACTGACATCTGAGAGTACGATAGATTAAATGGAGAACATATTATAACTGATGGAGAACTACAATTATTGGTATAATCGGTTAGCCAATTTAGAATGGGTTACTTATTATTATTCATAAAATATAAAACCGTGCCCACCTTAGCGTTCAGGTCTGCTATTTCGCCGTAATTGTAATTTCCTTTTCTATACATTGTTGGCACTTTTATAGTATTTTCACGTGACACATGGAAGTTACTGTCGCTTGTAAACATCTTATTGAAAGGATTTTTCCACATGCCCTTTGAAAATTAAATAATAAATAATAATAAATTTTGTATTATGCAATTCAGTAATACATATTTCAACTTAGTAAGTAGCTTGATCATACCTTGAAATAAATTGCATTCACCAAAACAGCTCTTGTATCCGATGTCAAGGTTTGAGGATCCACTAAATTTTTTATACGATGGTTAGTTTGATCTTCTACCTAAAACGTTTTAGCTCTATATATTTTACATTTCATATTTTATTCATCAATGTATCATCAGTATTAAGTTTATTTCTTCAATATTAGAGTATACAGAGAAATAGAATCAAAGAGCATTTGAACTAAGGATGGATGGAATCCAATATTTTTATACCACGATGAAATTTGAACGATTTCAATGTCCTCGTATATCCCGAACATGTTATTTCTTAACTTTTTTTACATTTATTAAAATAAAATTATAAGAAAAATACAAAATCTCAAGCTTACCCAAGCATTTATTTCTTTTGCCGTTTCTTCATTATGCGTAAAATCAACATTCTTCACTTCTGATTCGAATGTTTCCCTGGATATGGCTGCATAATTATCATTTAGGTCATAATTTTTAGCAACGTAGATTTTGTTTGCCATTTTCAGATCAACTCCCTTTACAGTTCTTAATTTGGAATTCATATATGAAAAAACAGATTTTGTCTGAAAAAGTACCATATTGTATAAAACATATTACTTATAAAAAGAAGCGATATGATAATTCCTATACCAAAAATAAAAAAGAAGTTATAGATTATTGGTGCATGAAAAAAGAAAAACATTTTATCAAATACTTTAAAAAATAATAACTTTTCAAAAGTTAAAACTTTAAAGAAATAAAAAATAGAATAATTTTTATATAGGTATCTAATTTAATAGTTTTTGAATTCGGGCTTTAATTCTTTAATATATTATTTAATAGTATATATATCTTAGTAGTATGTATTTCAGAAGCTATTATTTTATGTAGAACCTATTTTATTTTTTATAGTTATAATTTATAAATTATATAATTTTAAGTTTTATTGTTCGACCCTTTTCAGTGGGCTTAGCAATATCACAACTACAAGGAGGACCTGAATGTCGTCTAAACAATTGCATTAATAATTTTACGTTTAGTCAATAGTACAAATTTATATTTTACATATTTTCATATTATGGAAAACAGTTGTAATACTTACAGATTCATCATCGGGAAGGCCAATGGCTTTTAATAGTTCGTCGTGAGAGTCTCCATCTGAAGCAAGCGACAGTTGTGCAAGCGGAGTAAGTACAGAAAAAGCAGATAACACAAAACTCCTGTCTTGTTTAGTCTTTGCAACTTCCTGAAATGTGTCAATCATGTCTCTCAGTCTTTTTTAAATTGAAATAATTTTGATAAAGGTTTACTTGAAAGCGACACCCGATAGATAGGGATATTATTATGAAGTATTTTATACCAGATGTAAAATACTTCGAAAATTATGATGACCCGTGACAGTTTTAGCGAAATTTTTCTACTATAGGTAGGTTAAATAATTTTAACGTCGAATATTTAGCGGAGACCTATTACCGACTTGTGAAGAAAAAAAACTTTAAAGCCGAAAAAAGCCATAATAATTAAAAAGATTTAAGCTATTTTAATACTATTTTCAAGGCTTTAATTCACATATGATTTTATCAAGTAAGAAAACATTAACTTACAGAAAACATTTTTGCTGTGAAATTGTTATTACCAGCAGTCAGGAGTTCCCTATATTTTGTATCATCGCCACCATTTACCATAGCTATTATAACTAAAACCGTTACTAAAACAAAAAAATAAAACATTATTTTAATCACATATTTACCGTGTTTACCGCTCATTAGAGCTTCTCCTCATTGTTGAGACATGTTTCATACACAATTGCACATAGACAAAAATTCAGTCAGAAACCATGTAGTGGCTGTTTCAAAATAACCCATTAGCCTATATCGTCCCGTGGGTGTCGTAAGAGGCGACAAAGGCGGTTAAATAAATAAATGAATAAATAAATTATCTTTATTTCATTCATATTGCACCCATATAAATTACCAACAAAAAAAGACAATAAAGTACAGAATTACTAAAAATTAAAAAATAATAATATTTTTTTATGTTGTAAATATTTTCAATAAAATAAATATTTTGTTCTAGATGAATCTCCAATTTTTATAATAGATTTAAATAGGGCATATGTAATCTAAGCATATCTTTACGTAGTTTAAATCCTCATTGTATTAGATATTGCAAATTAAACCGGTTTAGACTTAGGTCATTTACTTATAACAAACCGGTCTGAGAGTACACAGTGCAACTACGGCCAACTGATGATTCTTATTATCCGTGATTTTCAATGTCATTATGTCGACGCAACAATTCATTATTTATATTTATCGTTTACCTTATGATGTAATTATGCATCACGATTTTATAAATATATTTTTAAGTTAACATGTAAACAAATTTTATTTTATCAATTTTCTATTTATATTGAAGAAAAATGTTTTATGTATGTTATAAGAATGTATCAGAAAATATTGCTTAAGTTGTTGATTAACAAAGTTTACTGCGATAGCGTTAAAAGGCAAATGTTATCAGAAAATGATTACCAGCCGAAAATGATTATATATTGCAATACGCTCATAAAGAATGTTTGTGTTCTATACACGGCCTATATAAAAAGTAATCGTAGCAACATAAATTGCCAACAAAATACAATAGTTTTATTATAATTACCATGACATAAACACTATTTAACTATGAATGTAATAAATTTTTTGTGACCAAAATTATTTCAATACTACAAAACTAAAAAAAAATGTATTTTTAAAAGTAAATAACTTACAGCAACTATAGAGATTCATGATGGAAGCCGCCACACGCACGCTTGCTGGATCTATACTAACCAGTTTTCTGAGATGATCGTCGTTAAATAAATCAGTGTACAGATTTATAAAACATACAAATTTAGTTGGCGTTATCTTTCGCCGAATAATAACTATATAAGTGAAAACTACTGCTTAGGTTATTTCATGGACGGTAAACTTCGTAATGTAGTAAAATATACTTAGGAAAGGTATAGCAATTAGTAACGTCCCAGTGGTACTAATTACTACTATATTGAACATCGGTTTCTATGTATTTCTTATAACCCCTTTATTATTTAGTTTTAAATAAACTGCTTCGTTATAGCTTATCAAGACCGCCAACAGTAAAATTACACATCATTTTTTTAATACACTAATTTGATATTTACTACGAAGTAAAATATTTGATTGAGATTGAAGTTATTTTTACTGATATAATTAAGAATCCGCCGGTAATTGCCATAATAATGTTTTCATGCTTATTATGTGCAGCGAATGCTGTACCGCTTTTGTCGATTAAGTCCTTCTATAAACTAGGAAATGTGAAAATTTAAAATGTCGTGTCTCTGCACGGTAACCGATCTAGTTCTATCTACACCGACCACATCGCTTGAAATGTTAATTTTCTGCTTTTCCGGGCGTAATCCCAACGTCCCTACCATGGATAAATGTTACCATTCTGGATATTTTATAATTCAAGCTATGTGTAAAATATAAAGTTAGTCAGACTTATGACGGAAATTTACCCATTTTTAAATAAACTTATTCACATATTCAAAACAACGCAATAAAGGAGTTATGTATTTGATTGATTGAAATTAATTAAAAATTTTAGCGGTAGTTTGACCGCTGGCGGATTACCGCCTATTTTATCTTTTAAATAATATGTAGTATGAAGTAAATTTTCATACATATAAATGGTACAATTTTGTGTATTAAATCTGCGTATTGAAGTATTAGTGGAAACGATGTAATAAGTGCTTCAATGACAACCAGGTTTTTTTATCCTCTTACAGGCCTTGAGTTATTCTTAATAACTATCTGCTAAACTACGCTGTTTTAAAATCTCCCAAGAACTTCGCAGTGCGAAGCAATATACGAGTAGTGTTGTTTAGAGTTCTGTGAACAAAATACAAATTACACTAGAATGTACAGCCTTTGCATGCCTTGATTGGTACATCGTAACAAAAACAACAACAACAATGACAATAATTAATACCTAAGCTTACAGAAATAATTAAAGCATATTGAACTTAGTATTAAACAAAAAATATCATTTTAAAAATTTAATACAGAATATCTTTTTCATACACGGATTTTTTTCTAATTTTTGGCACACATTATGTGTTGCTGTTATGCCTCCTGCTTTCAAAATTCTTGTATTCATGTGGACATACTTCTTATCTTAAATATTTTTTAAAAGAAAAGGAATTTACATTGCATCTGATACCCGTCAGTGAACACTGCAGTCTACGAAGCAGCTTCGAACAGAAATGGTTTCAGATGCATTGTCACCGCTGAGGACAAAATGGATTGCAACACAGCCGATTATTCGCTTTTCATAAGGCTGGAACATAACAGTACTGGCACCACTAACCAGAAAAATGTAAGAAGATGGTACCTTGCGGACTTCTAGGCAGAAATGGAATCCTGCCACTAAGTAAATTCAATTTAATAAAATCAATAAAAAATTGCCAATTTAACTTAGCATTTGACTCCATTACCATACCATACATCTTGAATTTGAAGCGACAGTTGAAGTTGAAGCGACAGTAGCCTAATGGCAGGGCACGGACCGCGAACTCAAAAAGGTCGTGGGTTCGAATCCGCTATACGACTATTGGCGTGAACCACTCGTAACACAAGCAATTTAAGCTTACCACGAGTGGTTAAGGTGAATATTAGTAATGTTTATATAGCATTGTTAATATTCTTTTTTAAA
The DNA here is from genome assembly GCA_907164705.1 of Parnassius apollo. Lineage (NCBI taxonomy): Eukaryota > Metazoa > Arthropoda > Insecta > Lepidoptera > Papilionidae > Parnassius > Parnassius apollo. The sequence goes on along the minus strand of CAJQZP010001188.1, from coordinate 1,566,540 downwards.
AAAAGAAAAAGAATAAAAGAAAGAATACATCCTTCCAATGTACTTTAGGGTATTTTATGTTACCTGGCGCTGAATTTTTTTGTTTAATTTACCTTCTTAGAGTATTCTAAACATGCTATATCAAATAAGTGTAGTAAGCAAGTTGGCCCCTCTAAAACTAATATTCATCCTCTTTTAGATATGTGGTGTGACGACACGCGACAGATATGTTGAAACATTGCTGTAGTGAGAAGACCGTTTTATACGACGTGTACTTAGCTTCATACGTGATACCTCAAAAACTATTGCTAGCTCTCTAATTTTAGGCCCTTTTCCAATTATGTTACACTGAGCTCTTTGAACTTTAAGCTTTAAGCTCTTTTCTATTAATATTTCCGTACCTTGGTCCTTCCATCATCTGGCTTAAGACTAAACAGGGACTTGTAAGTAAAGCCTTTTTTTAGACCATCTTCAACTCCGTTTCATTGAGATCGGAAGATCACGATCGGAAAATCACGACACATCTTCATGAAAAGAAGATGTGTCGTGATTTTCCGTCTATGTTCATCTGAAGTCCTATCCGTTGAGAGACACTGTTGCGGTCATTGAGCATAGTTCTTAGGTCCTCTAGCGATTCTGTGATAATGACTATATCGCCAGAAAATTGAAGGTGTGTGATGTACTCGCTATTGATGTTAATACCGTATTCTTTCGAAGAGTTTGGGGACATAACGTTACCCTGCCTTACACCTCACTACAGTTGAATATGTTTAGTACTCCTGTTCTGTACTTGGATAATCATCGCAGCTATGCTGGATAAGCACTTCAGCAGTTTGATATACCGATAATCAACTTGGCACCGCTGAAAAGGCTGTAGCATCGCCGAAATTTCGACGGAATCAAAGGTTATCTCATAGTTCACATATGCAAGGCAAAGTGGCAGCTTGCAGTCTTCGGTCATCTATACAATTTGCCGAAGGGTATTTATATGATCTATGGTACTGTGGCCGTGGTAGGAAAAGGGGAGATCTCCCGCCGGGCAAAGTGTTCTGCCCGGGGAGTGGCCAACACTCCGTGTGATAGTTCGGAGAAGTTCTATATATACTGTTTATGATTCGGAATGTTGATAGCGTGATTAAGGCTTCGGTGTGTTTTCGCTTGTAGCGCGACGACAGCGCCGCTACATCACCCCCCTGCTCAGACCGGAGGTCGATAGTGCAGTCTTGTTGTCGAAGAATGTACAAGTGCCAGGAGATCGCCTTGTAGTCTGCAGTGAGTCGAGAAGAAGGCAAATAATCTGCGAGAGTGCCGTGTAGCAGAGGCGAGCAGTAAGGTTCAGAGCCGTGCCGAACACTGTATAGCGCAGAGAGTAGCTTGAAGGAACAGAAAGCATTATTATTCCAGTGCTGCGATGAACCTTGTGAAGCTAGATGGCTTGCAGGATATGAAGACTGCAGACGATATCTGCTCGGGAGCGAATGGGTGGGGTATTCTATGACGATGACGAAGCTTGAAGTTTCCGAAGGTTGTTTGGTTGCGTGTTCAGATCACGTCGGGGTCACCACTGTGGCCGTGGTAGGAAAAGGGAAGATCTCCCGCCGGGCAAGGTGTTCTGCCCGGGAAGTAGCCAACACTTCGTGTGATAGTTCGGAGAAGTTCTATATATACTGTTTATGATTCGGAATGTTGATAGCGTGATTAAGGCTTCGGTGTGTTTTCGCTTGTAGCGCGACGACAGCGCCGCTACAGTACTAAAGCCTTTTCGAAAACCGGCTTGTTAAAGAGGCTGAAAGTCGTCAATTCTGCGTGCGAGATAACTCGTAATAATCTCAAGAAAAGCACGTAGACGAGGCTAAGCAAGGAAATCGGTCTGTAGTTTTTCAAGAGGGCGTTGTCGCCTTTCTTGAAGAACAAGACTACCGCACTTCTGCTCCATGCCTTAGTCCATCACCCGGACTTCAAGTACCAGTTTTCCACCCACTTTCAGAAGCCCCGCTGTAATTCCATCATCGCCTTGGACCTTGCCGTTTTTAAAGTGCTTGAGAGCTATTATAATCACGCTCAGACTGATGCCCGGGATATCATCGGATTAGAATACGTCGTGTCAGATGCTTAGTGTAGGCCCTAGACGCTAATGAAGCATGGCATGCTTTACGTGTATGCATGTTTGTTTAATTGCAGTAATTAGTGGGTTTGACATGTAAACTACGTGCTGGCGGTTGATAGACGTTAATTTAATTTCTTCATACATTTAGCTACGATTGACATGCGAACATGATCGTCTTCAGAACGGCATGTTATGCAACAGCTCAGATCGTTTCGAAACAGCGTCAATGTTGCACTGCTAGACCAAACATTTTCAAATCTATAAGTTATTAGTATTGTTGTCTTTAATTGTGAAACGCAAGACATAAATCGACAGAATATGAAAAATATATAGAAAGAATATGATGTTTAAATATATTTTAAAAAATCTTTCTTTGACATTGTCATTTATAATTTGTATATTATATTGTAATGTTATGACAGTTAAAAATAAATATTTTGAGAAAAATATTACCACAGCAGATCGGAGTCGCCTTTAATTTTATGCAGGTTGTCCTGAAATGTGAAAGTTATTGATGAGCATGATAGTCCGTCATGATGTAACATGATCATTTACGTAACAAATGCTAAGACTTTGAATCGCGTTGCATTTCCGTCTAGTGTAAGTTGATTTAATAATGATGGTTGTAATTTTTTTAACCAACGCGTTTCCCTTTTTTGTTAAAGGGGAATGCCCACTCTTCATAGACACTTCGGCCATGGGTGCCAACATATAAAAGTATATAGATATGATAATATGCAATTAAGAGAATAAAATGGTAAAGGAATTGCTTTAAAAAAAGTCGGGATTTTAAAGATATATAAGTTTTTATTTTCACAAATACAGTTTTTTAACAACTACTTTTATCAATTTTATCGCGTTTTATTTCTTTGATTTTTTATTCCAGACGTTTCGGGTGCTTTCCAGCACCCATGGTCACGGCGGACTGAGGTGAATGACGTCCCAATGTCAGTGTTAACCTAAAATACCTTCAGATTTTTAATTTTTCATTATGGTCCGATCTACAGAATGAACTTACTGTGTCTTGAAGTCTTGCAGTGGTATGCTTGGGTTTAATTTTAATTTCATTAATAAAAGGGTCCCAAGCAGGTGGACTACCACCTGCTTGGGGTTGATACTAACCAAGCCTCCTTGTCTATTTAAATAAGGTTTTTTTATTTCAATAGTCTCACGTATTATCCTTGATAGGAATTGATGTTCCTTCGAGAGGATTTGTGGTCTAAAAAATCAGATTTATATATTATGATCACAAACTGCAAACTTCCGTGAACTTTAAATGCTTCACGTCAGCTATATGTACTTTTACGCGGATTTTAATTGTTATGCTATATATGAGAGACCACATTCACAATCAAAGGTGTACACTCTGGTATCTTTTAGAAGAATATGATACTTTATTGATGGTAAGAACTCACTAATCTTCTTTAGAGGCTTGTAGAATGTTCTAATAGAAGCTCGCTTTAAGATGTAGCCAATCTAGTCTGTGACACCCCTGACATATGTTAGTACTGCACACGCTTGACTGTGGCCGGCTTCACTCGGTCACTGTGACGTAGGCGCGGGACCCGAAGCTTGTTGACGTGCAGAACCTGCTTGAAGTGCTGAAGCTCGACAGCCAGCTGTTTGCTGTCACAGATCCCTTGTGCTCTCCGTAACAAAGATTTGCTAACGGTAGCTAACTTGTGAAGGATGATGGTGAGATTCATTGTTTTCTATACACAGTGTGACCTATGGTGTTGTTAGGTTTTTGGATGACTAACGCATCTAGGAAAGCTAAGGAATTATTTGCCTATAATTTATACATCAATACATCATCCAGGAACTGAGCAGGAGGCAAAATTTTAGTTTGATGGCGTGCCTAACCCAAATACCATATTAATGTCATAACATGGGCACAGCATCATACTGTTCAAAACAGGAAATTCCCTAACATTTTTAGTATACATTTATATTTCTAAAGTCTGCCCTAGCTCTATTTAGATTGCTTTCCCTGGCATACTCAGACAAATCATTATTTGTCTCCATATTATGGTGAACTATTTCGAGTATTTTAGCAGCATAATCTCTGTCCCTTATTTTTGTGTGGAATTTATTAATTAGAGCAGCAGCCACTCTATCATTAAATGTGTAGAAGCCCTGTTAAAGTAATTTTGGCGAAATATTTAAAATTCAGTTTTGAAAAATGGCATTTACCACCTTTACTACCCATATCGACACATAGTCACGGCTCTGGACTTATCAGCATATCTTGTCATTAACTGAGATTCACCATCTGTTGGAGACAACGGTACCCGACAAACTCCATTTGGAATGAGAAGATTTCTTACAGCTATTTCTGCTTGGGATATATGATTTGTGTCTACATTCATAGAAACAAAATCCTGATTTAATATTTCACAGGCCATATTCATGAGCAGCTCTAATGTACTTCTTGGAACTTGCATGAAACTTGCTTGTTCGTCACTGTCTATTATATTTACTTGACAGTCTCGGAACTTCAGACAGAATTTGTAGCCAGATAATAATGTATATTTCTTTTTCACTTATACTCTGTTTGTTAATATTATTATTATGGGGTATTCATAAAGTATTCACATCTCTCATTATTATTATTTTTTAATTTATTTTATGTACACACATTAAGGTACAGAAGCAGTCTTATAGTAATTACGTACAAAGGTTCTACTTATTCCAAATTCGCTGAAATGTCTTCCAGTAGACCCATAAAGGAAATTATATTTAAATTGCAAACTTAGTGCATACATTAGTACTACTAAAAAAATAAATAATATACACAATGTTACGGAAATTATATAAAATAAAACAATAAAAAAAAAAATTCAATAAATAATAATAATAATAAAGACGATAGTTACATATGATATATATATAATATAAATTAACAGGATGCAAAGTAGTTATCTCTAAGACGTTTCTTGAATACCAACAAAGTTTCGGAATTTCTTATATGTATTTGACGGTAGTGAGTTCCATAATCTTACCGCGTGAACTGAAAAGGAGTGGGAGTAAAAACCGGAATTAAAGACGGGAAAGTCAAGAAGATTTTCAACAAGGGATCTGCATGGTTTGTCCGGAGGATGGGTGAAGGAAAATCGGCTTCTGAGGTATGTGGGAGAGGAAGGGTTGTGCAAAATGTTATAGAGGAGACATAACAATCGAGTGTTCCTTCGAAGTCAAATTGGGAGCCACTTGAGTTGCTTACGAAACTGAGATATACGGTCAAATTTCTTGAGCCCAAATATGAAACGGATACACTGATTTTGCAAGCGCTCAAGTTTATTAAGAAGCTCCTCTGTAGCATCCAAATAACAGGCATCCGCATAATCAAGGAGAGGTAGGATAAGAGTAAGCACGAGTGAAATTTTAGCTTTAAGGGGTAAGAAATTTTGTAGACATTTAAGCGAATGCAAAGTAAAGTAGACCTTGCGACTAACTTCAGCGATATGCGTGGTCCATGTTAAATGGTGATCAAATATGACGCCTAAGTTTTTGACAGTATTGGCAAAGGGTATAGGAACGCCATTAAAACAAACAAAAGGTAGTGATATAAATTCTAATCTATTACGCAAATGCCTACTGCCTATTATGATGGCCTGAGATTTCGTGGGATTAACTAATAGTCCGAAGGATGCAGACCATTCACAGATGCGGCCCAGATCCGCATTCATAGCTGCAATTGCATTATTTGTATCATCCCTACCGGAAAATGACGATAAAGCTGTAAGTCATCCGCGTAGAGATGGTAATTAGATGTAATAACACTCGTAATAGTGTTAATAAATATGGAAAATAAAAAGGGGGAAAGAACGCCACCCTGAGGTACATCCGTAGTGATACCAGACCAATCGGATAGAGTGTCATTAACATGGACACAATGTGATCGACCACGAAGATATGAATCAAACCATGCAATGGCAGATGGGGAAATGTTTATAGATTCCAGGATCCGGAGAAGAATATCAAAGTCTACTGAGGTAAAAGCACTACTAAAGTCAAGCAAAACTAAAAGTGTAAGAGATTAATTGTCCATGGCCCAACGGATATCATCGGTTACTTTAAGTAAAGCAGTGACAGTGCTGTGTCCACGACGAAAGCCCGACTGATAAGTGGAGAGCAAGGAGTTAGACGATAAGAATAGAGAGAGTTGACTATGGATGATGTGTTCCAAAACTTTAGAAAGAAAGGGTAAAATAGATATGGGACGAAAGTGGGACAAAGAAGAAGGATTAGAAACCTTAGGCTTAGTATTATTTATTGTTACCAATTTAATATTTCTTTGTGGATAACGGTGCTGGGTACATAACGACTAAGACTAATGATATTTGGTTTAAATATTATTATGAAATTGTTTGTTGTCCTGAATAAAAAAAAGTTTAGTATGCTCAGGCATACTCTGAATATATTCAGTCTATATGATGTGCATATTATCTTTCTATAATGTAGCAAACTCTTCAATTTGTGCTGCACTAAATGTTTTAATAGGATTATTTTGTTGCTTCTCAAAGAACAGTGCAAGAGTTACTATTTAAATGGTAATTACATATTATATATTCTAGAGTTCTAGAGGTACATTGTTTTTTTTATAGGATAGGGCGACAAACGAGCACACAGTCTACCTGTTGGTAAGTGGTTGCTGTGGCCCATAGACATCTACATCTATCCTCGATTACAAATCAAAATGCAGACGCGTTGTCACCCGTGAGGAATAAGACGGAATGCCTCGTTTCCAGTAAAAAGTATCTGGTTCTATACACTCACCATACGAAACACAGTAGCATTAAGCTACTATTTCACGCTGATATTCTGTGAGAGCATAGTCAAGTAATTTACGAGATTAGCCAAAAAAAACATATACATTGAAAGTAGCGCCCTCTATAATAAAATGCATCCTATATTAGACATCTATAATTATACATAACATTCTAGTGGTGAAAGAATTTACATTCATTCATTCATTCAGAATGGCAAGTAGTTTACGAGTTTAGCGAAAAAAAAACGTTTTCGTTGATAGTAGCGCCCTTTATAATAAAATGCATCCTACGTTTTTAAGCACCATAGCAAAAACGATTCAGCTTAGCCACCCGCACGCACACACAGTAAAAACGTAACCATCCTTTTTCGTCTGTAGTCGGATAAACAAGTGGTTGACAACGGTTGCGTATCGGCTGCATTAGATAAATATCCATTTTAAACGGTTGCTTTACACCTATATCATGACATAATAATAATTATCGAAAAATTATATTAGCATTGTAATAATGATACCGTAAGTAATCGATTGGAAAAGGGAAATCGAATTTTTAATGATTTTTGTGATTGGCAACATTTTTTATTTTATTCAAAACTAATGAATTACGTATTTACCTTATTTTATTATCTTTTCGGTACTTTTAATTTGTGCAAAAAATATTCCCATCTTTTTTAGGATAAATGAATACCGCGATTAATACCCATAAATAAAGATATATTTTTTAACAAATGCACATTGTTGGGCGTTCTATGGCCGAAAATGGGCATCCCCCTTTTAGGCCATTTCACTAAATATTTAAAGAAATTAAAGCTTGTAGTCAGAAAAACACACACACAGCTTATACTATATCATGTGCATAACATATTACATTGTTATGATTATAAGCCACAACATTTTCACGTTTAATTGTGGCTAAGTTCATAAACCATCTAAAGAATCTGTACTGTGCATAATCTGTTCTTAAGCAGATTGAACATCTATACATAACAACGCACTCTATACACGGGATGCAGCAGCGCAACATTCATTACAGTATTAGAATGTGTAGATCTAAGCCCAAGGTAATTATTGCAATTAATTTCAAGCTTACCAGTGATAAAATAGGTCGCAAATATTGCAAATGATTACATTATATAATGTAATATAATACTTTAAAATAAAAAGTAAAAACTAACTGGTAAAACTAAAAATTAGAATAATGATTTCTTATATTTACGCGAACACTATACATGATTAAAACTACTTTTACGGATTTTATCGCGTTTATTTTTACTTTTTATTTGCTTTTATTTTTAATTCCGTTTCGGGCGCTTTCCAGCACCCCCCGCACAGCAGTCCCCCGTGACCATGGGTGCTGGAAAGCGCCCGAAACGTCGGGAATGTAACGGCGCTGTCGTCGCCGCCACAAGCGAAATACACCGAAGCCTAAATCACGCTATCAACATTCCGAATCATAGACAGTATATATAGAACTTCTCCGAACTATCACTCGGAGTGTCGGCCGCTCCCCGGGCAGAACACCTTGCCCGGCGGGAGATCTCCCCTTTTCCTTCACGGCCACAGTGGTGACCCCGACGTGATCTGAACATGCAACCAACAACCTTCGGAAACTTCAAGCTTTCATCATCGTCATAAATACCCCACCCATTCGCTCCCGAGCAGATATCGTCTGCAGTCTTCATATCCTGCAAGCCATCTAGCTTCACAAGGTTCATCGCAGCACTGGAATAATAATGCTTCCTGTTCCTTCAAGCTACTCTCTGCGCCATACAGTGTTCGGCACGGCTCTGAGCCTTACTGCTCGCCTCTGCTTCACGGCACTCTCGCAGATTACTTGCCTTCTTCTCGACTCACCGCAGACTACAAGGCAATCTCCTGGCACTTGCACATTCGTCGACAACTCGACTGCACTATCGACCTCCGGTCTGAGCAGGGGGGTGATGTAACGGCGCTGTCGTCGCCGCCACAAGCGAAATACACCGAAGCCTAAATCACGCTATCAACATTCCGAATCATAGACAGTATATATAGAACTTCTCCGAACTATCACTCGGAGTGTCGGCCGCTCCCCGGGCAGAACACCTTGCCCGGCGGGAGATCTCCCCTTTTCCTTCACGGCCACAGGAATTAAAAATAAAAGTAAATAAAAAGTAAAAATAAACGCGATAAAATCCGTTAAAGTAGTTTTAATCATAAAAATTAGAAAATAATTTCATTTGTCCAAACTTGCACGTGCTTTAAAAGTATTTGCAGGCGCATTTGAGACGTAGCAGAATTCCATAATTACGTATTACGCGGTAATTATTTTAATTTTTAAGTATTTGAAATCAGTGTTTATTTTCATAAAATTGATTTATTTTAACCCTTTCGAGTAGTCTCAATCCAGAATTTTCTTTAATGTTTCATTAAAATCTTCATCTCTATTTTCCCGCCCTTATGGAAGGATTTTTTTTTCTTAAAATAAATTTTAAGAAAAAAAGAAGAATCATAAAAGAATAATTTTAATTTTGATCAATGTAACACGTTTCCGAGAAACCGGTGAACATATATATAAAAAAAATATCGAATATAGAAAACATCGCAGCAAAACGCCCGATACCATCCACACCATTTGAATGCTTGACGGTCCACCAATGTAAGTTTCACTAGAAGTTTTGTTCCGCGTATGACCTCTCTTTGAAATAGTTTACCAGTGGAAATTTTTCTGCACCGATACGACTTAGGGACCTCAAAGAAAAGATCTTACGCCTTTCTAAAAGGCCGGAAACGCACCTGCAATTCCCCTGGTATTGCAGTTGTTCATAGGCGTCGGTAGTCACTTACGATTAGGTGCACCGTAAGCTCGTTTGCCCACTCTCTTATAAAAAAAGAAACTTTTAAAATTAAATGTCCTATGCACATTAGTAAATCGCTACTGCCGCTGTATGAACAGAACATAAGGCTTGAATTTATGTGTTTCGTAACTGCTGGACATAGGACACAGTGCCATTCATGCATTTTACCTCAGATGATTTTACAAATATTCTTGATGTAGTAATGTTCGCGTAAATATTAGGTCCTTACATACGAAATTGGCATTTTGTATGGGAGGAATCTAAAGTCACTTATTTTTTGTAAAGTATATTTAATTAGTCAAAGTATGCACCGTTGTTATCTATGCACTTTTAGCATCTCATAGGTAGTTTTTAAAAAACCATGGGGGCAAGAATAAATAAACACTTTAAAAGTGGTTGGGACTGGCGTATCGATGTTGATTTTTTTTCCTGGTAAGAAGTTGTCAAAATTCCGGAAAAATGGTGATCTGTTGGAGCAAGTTCCGGGGAGTACGGTGGATTTCACAGATATTCCAATTGTAGATCATCTAATTTAGTGGTTGTTTGTTGTGCATTGTGTGATCTTGCGTGCCAAGCAGCAGTGGCCTAGAGCAATTGATCAATCTCGGTTGTTTAACAGCTAGTTCTTCTTTCATGGTTTGCAGTTGTTGACAATGGATATCTGCCGTAATCGTTTGGCCAGAGTTTAGAAAGCTGTAGTGAACGAAACCGGCGCTAGTCCACCAACCACCCACAAGTAACTTTTTCTGAGTCAATTTTCGTTTACGGCAGGATTTGGCTGGGTCTCCAGGGTTCAGCCAATGTGACGAGCACTTCTGATTATCGTACAGTATCCACTTTTCATCACAACTAATGATTCGATTTAAAATCCCCTCATTTTTGTGTCGGTTGAGCAAAGTAACAAAGCAGTCGGCGCGTGTTTGCAAGTTCGATTCACTCAATTCATAAGGTACCGTCAGATATCGTCATATCTCCAATCTCGAGCACAAGTATGCGATGGTGGCATCTGGTGGAGTCGTCGATACTAAACTAATATGCGAGTTCCATCAATTTGCACCTCAGTGGTACGACGTATTCTTTCTAACCCATAATCTCTTAGAAATTAAGGGACAGCCCGAGAATGGGACTTATATTCGCTGTTACCTTACTATTAAAATGGCTAAGTATGTTTTGCTTAAATTTAAAGGTACAGCCTATATAGGTCCCACTGCTGGGAACAGGCCTCCTCTAATTTCTGAGAGGGTTTTGTTTTGCTTAAATATTACAAATTAAGGAAATTTATTAAGGTTTTTAAATTGGTACAAATACATGGACAAATGATAGCATCACATAGGTTTCATATGGTAAGGGTGACAAACGAGCATACAGTCCACCTATCCACCTATATATATCCACCACAATGGCTCATAGACATCAAAATCTATCCTCGATTAAGGATCAATATGCAGTTGTGTTATCGTCCTTGAGAACTAAGATGGAATACCTCGTATCCAGTAAAAACGGTCACCGGTTCTCTACCTCACGATGCAAAACAAGGCATCATTAAACTGCTGATTTACGCTGGTATTTAGTGAGAGTGTGGTCATTTTCATTCGTGCTATAGTTGCAGAATAGCTCTACCATGTACAAAATTAAAATTTTGATATAAAACAAAAACGAATTAGTATCTTTATCTAGTTTTGATATTTTCCTTTTGGGTGCAATCTTTATTATATTCCAATAGACAAACTCATTAAAATAACTATTTTATCATACAAATATTATTTAATAAAATATTTATATGGGGAATTATTAATAAATAGGTTTTCTTGTATTTTCTTATTAAAGCAAAGTTAAGGTAAATAATTACTTGTTATTTTATCTTCAATCACTTTTCTGAACAGTTATTCTTACGAATAAATCATTAACACACTTCTAAATTAAAAGCAACCATTAACGTCGGAATTTAAAATAGCATGAGTAATTTTCCTATAAAACCATAATATTATTATAATATTATAATACTATGATTTTATCGGAAAATTAACACACTTCTTTAAAAAATTAATAGCAAGTTTGGTGGGGTTGTTTGAGGGTATAAAAATTTTCCAATAAAATTATTTCGCTAATATGCCTCAACGCTTGCCCAAAGATAGCAATTTTTTTTAAATAACCTTTTACAGCGGAACTAAGCCATGGTACAAAATAATATTACATAGTAATAAAAATCGAGGTGTTGTCATGGATACCTATAGTAAATTATATTGCATTGCATCCTTATATTTTGTCATTGAATCTATCAAAATACTACAAAATGTTTATAAAATTAAAGTAATCGAAACATCACTTGTATTTTAACTAACACATCATATCGACAATAATTCGCCCTTTTCACAAATTATTCTAAAGAACACATCTGTGTTTGTGAATTATTCATCAGTAGCAACCTCTGTAAGTAGTATTTATAAATTCGACGTAAAAAAAATGTTTAGGTTATTAATATTGATTGATAGCAGTAATTCATTATTTAACCGTATAGTGGCAATGTAAGAATATATTTAGTGCTTAGAAATATGTTCAGCAGTGGACCTTTATAGGCCGTTATGATTGAATGAATGATAGATAGCCTATAATGTAGACAAGAAATTTATTTCACATATGTGAAATATATTAAACTTAAAATGTAATAACTAAGATATAAAAAAATATAATTTCAATATTAATTATGGTACATAAAAAAGCCTCATAAAATCATAAGAGCATGTTGCAACATTGAATTTTAAAAGCAATTACTAAATATTCCGCACGACGAAAGAGAAGCAATTAGTTTTCAAAGTGTTTCTAAGAAAGAAAACAGTTTACTGCAGTATCCTTGAACATTCTCAATTTTCATTGGACTTCCACTTAATTAATTTTCTTCAGTTTGAAAATAAGCGTGAAATTCCACTTTTATTAGTTACTCGTATGGTTTATTATATTGTATATACATAACATAAACATAAACATCGCCTGTCATCCAGAAGGGTATGCAGAGACTACAGACTTCCATTTGGCACGATCCTGACACACCTCTCTCGCCTCCTTCACATCCATATATCTACGAATACATGCTCTTCGGTTAAGGGTACTCCTAATTTGGCCCGTTTTTAATATATTGCCAATTTGGTTGATAAACTTTCGCGTAGGACGTCCCTTTTCGACTCTGCCGTTGACTTCTGCAACATAAATTTGCTTTGTCACTCTTTCCTCATTTATTCTTTCCATATAATCAAACCGCCGAAGCATTTCTTTCTTCATCCTGGTCACAATATCATATTGCAAACCACACTTTTCTCTTATCACACAAATTTTCACCCTGCCATTCAAATTCAGCCCTACCATACTCCTTAACAAGTGTATCGTACTATACCGTTTATGCAGCGTTTATTCTACTCTCGTGCTTCTTCTCCCACACCTAACTTTCAGTAAATTGCAATACGTGCCTTTTTTGACATATTCTGACTTTCCATAATAGAATGTAGGGCCCCGTTTACTCTATTTCTGCGTTCGTTCACTCGTCGTTCTATATCCTTATCATATCTCAAATCCTTGCTAAATGGGCATTCCAAATATACAAATTCATCCACTTTCTCAATAAACTCCCTTTCTATTCTTATTTCACATATCGTTTTACTTTCTTCTATTTCAAAAACCATAACTTTCGTCTTACTTGCGTTCAATTTCGTACCCCTTTCTTTTAATGATCTGTCCATGAATGAAAACATCATTTGCAACTCGACCGCCGATGACGCAAAAATAACTTGATCATTGGCGTACAAAAGGCATTGGATGGTTAACTCGCCCATTCTTAATCCGCATTCATCAACTTTCAAATTTTCCAAACACCTGTCCATAAATAGGTTGAACAGCCACGGGGAAGCCACACAGCCCTGTCTGACACCTTTATGGATACCAAACCAGTCCGAATAGACCCTGTTGATTCTAACACAAGCACTAGAGTCTCTACAAAGAGACTTTAATGCCTGTATCAACCCAGCGCTCAACCCAAATGAGTTCAGTGTTTGCCACAACAAATCTTTGTCCACTCTGGCATAAGCCTTTTCTAAGGCCATGAACATCCACATCATCTCCAGTTTCATCTACTCTTAGCATTTCGAGCGAAACTCTATCTTTCTCTATCTTTTCATTGCTTTCATTATTTCATATACACTTATCTCGCTATCTCTTTTCTCTTTCGGAGTTTCTATTTCATTTAGTTCATACGACGTCTCCTCACTCATACTCAAGCTTTCAAAACATTCCTTCCATCTCTTCAAACTCAAAACTTCTTCATTCATAATATAGCAATTCTTTAAAGCATTCATTGTAGGCTGTTTTGAATATTTCCTGGCAATTCTTACGAGTTTCCAGAACATTTTAATATTTGCCTGGAAGTTATTCGATTCGATTTTTATCCGTTCTTACTTGCTTTATCCTTTCAACTACTTCTTTTACTCTTATTTATATGTACAAAAACTTTTTTGACTGACTGACTGACGTTGGACCCCCGGTAAACCCTTGCATCTATCACTGCACTCCTCATTTTTTCATCCACAATTATGAAATCTATCATGCTTCTATTATCACATCTTTCTCAAGTATACATGTGAATCCTCTTGTGACGAAAGAAAGTGTTTGTCGCAAAAATATTATTTTCCATACATATGTTGAGGAAGATTTCACCATTCTCATTTATAATTTCATCACCAAACGTTCCCACTATCTTTTCATAACCAAGCCTCTTCACCCCAACCCTTCCATTAAAATATCCTAGCATAATAATATTTTAATTTGCCTTACATTTCATTAATCCTTACCATTTCCCAAAACTGCTCTCGGGTATAAGTGGGCTTAGACATGTCTGGGACGTAGACCCCTAGCACAAACAAACTTAAACAAAAAAACTTCTTTAAGCTTGCTTTTATTCGAATCCATAGCAGTCTTGGGCTTTCACATTCACACATTTTTTCTGAAATGATGATACATACTCCCTGGCATGCCCGCTCGATCTTGTCTACACCAGACCAGTATGCCGTATACATGCCATGTGTAGTGACATCCTTTCCCTTCCGTTTCGTCTCATTTACACATAACATCTATTACACTATAGTTCATCATATCGCATACTTCATTCATTTTCTCATTCATTGCTCCACATACATTCAGCGTAGCCAGACGGGCTTCTGCAATCCACTTTTCACACCTCCGGGAAACAGAAAGTGACGGGTGGCAAACCTCGTTGCCGGTTTTCCTCCCGGAGATTCTTTGCACCCCTGCCCTATTAAAAGGCCGGAAATTCGGGCCATTTCTTTTATTTGATTCCTTATGGTGCAAAATATGGGGTGGTATATTTTACGCGTTTACCACGGCGAGGAGACGAGTCTGTGCTTTTGACTCGTCGCTCATTTAGCACCACCCGGGGGACACGTGTAAGGTGGGCCTATGATTAGGTGGTCGAAGCCTACGGAGACGAGTGAATCTCCCATTATTCAATTTTATGTGTTATTATATTCAATCCCATTGTTAAATTTTTTTGTATTATATTTACTCAGTTAGAAGAATATAGGTCAAGAAAGAGAAAGTAAACAATAATAATAAACGATATTTATTTATTGAGGATAGATGTAGGTGTCTAAAGGCAATAGCATTCACTTACCAAAAAGTTGACTGTGTTCGCTTGTCAGCATCTATGCTCGCCTTGGTCCAGCGCACGAGAATGGCTTGCGGAGACAGTCATGCTCTTCACCGTTACGTACCGCACTGTTTGTAACGATTTTAAATATTATTTCAGTTGCTTTACAGTATTCATTTTTATAAACATCAAGTTTTAATAGTTTTTTTCTTACGAACCAGCTAAGTGCCGACCGAAAATATTGCAGATCGTGCTTCTCAGAGGGTGAAGTCTTATGTTAAAGTTCAAAATAATGAAACGGATGTCTAGAGATCAAAGGCACATTGGTGGAACTTTTAATAGTTTTATTTCTTTCTCGTTATCAAAACTTTTTACTTTTTCGGTAATCACAAATTTGAAATAAAAAAACTATAATTATTGTTTCCATTCATATAAAAGCATTATTATTAATTATTGGCACTTCAATAACATTTTGAGACACATTCTTTGTTTTAAAGGATTTATGCAGGTGAGACAGAACCATTTAAAACAAATACAATTAACTGATCCCTTTTAGTGGCGGGTAAGAATACACACTACTCCCATGGTTGTCGTAAGAGGCGACTGAGGGAAACTGAGGAAGAAGATGGGCAGCAACATCTTCCTGATAACAGCAAAAATCAATAAAAAACTGCAGTTACCAACCCGCTCGCCAAGCGTGGCAACTATGGCAATATAAAAAGCATGAGCAACGACACAAAAAAACGGCCCCTAGTTCCCGGTGGCTCCGCTATTCCTGGCTATGGTGACAACCATGGTAACGGCGGGGCAGGCGGTGTTAAGAATCTCCGAAGGAGGTACGGCTGCCACCTACGACAACTCGACCTGACAACGTATAACGCACGCACCCTGAGGACTGATAAGAAGATCCTGGAACTAGAAGAAGAGATAGACAAGTTGCGCTGGGAAATATAAAAATTCTCAAATCCGGCAACTTGGTCAATCACTGGGAGGGTAATCATCTGTCTCAAGGAGGTGTTGGATTTATCGTCCCCAAGTCTCTCGTTAACAACGTTGTAAAGATTGTGAGTGTGTCGAACACGGTTGCGTACCTTATACTCAGAATCACTAAATGGTATTCGATGAAGGTCATACAGGTTTACACACCAACCTCGGCGAATTCCGATGAGAAGTTGGAGGAAATGTATTAGGATAAGTTTATTAACATGCATTTCTTCAAAACTCACTATACGATGTTAATGGGAGACTTCGACGCAAAACTAGACACAAGAGTGTATGGTAAGCTGAAAGTAGGGAAATTCGGAAAAGGGCAATGAAACCCAAGGGGCCAGCAGCCCAACAGGCAGCACAGCAGGCCAACTTTATGGAGAAAGATGGACTATTTATGAAGAACTCTTTCTTCTAAAAGTGGCCTCACAGAAAGTGGACTTGGTCGAGTCCCGACAAAAATGAGAAAAATTAGACTTACTTTATTATGATGACCTGACGACATCTGTTCAATTGTGATTGCAAAGGTAAGAAAACTGGCAGCACTCACTGAATGGTTAGAGGCACACTGAACCTAAACATGAATTTAGAGAGGTCACGTGTAATGAAGTCAACGCTCCGTGCCCCTCATGCTCTAATCCTAAGACCCAAAAATTTCAGCTCTAGTTAAAAATACAATGAAGTGGATGATAAGAATGAAAAGCTTGTATAAACTGTCCATGCAGTCGGAGCTAAGTTATGTTAGACCGGTCGTAGAAGTACACAAAAATTCTCCGATCAAACTCTTAATTTAATGGCTGTTAGACGGTAAATGAAACTGCAGTTTTCAGCAGATTTGACCGTATACAGATAATTAAACAAACAGATCTTCAAAACCATGTTGTGGGGCAGTTCGTATTGAAGAAACGATCGATCGGAACTAGGGCTCCAAAATCTTTGCAAGATATTTGCCTGCCAGAAAGAGGCAACTGTTTAAGATAAATACCAAATGTGGCAGCATAGTTTCTGGGACATTAGAGAGTGAGATTGAGAGGATGTATGGGCAGCTGCACACATCATTTTTGAAGCCACTCGCAAGTTTGAGTAACAATCCGAGAGCTATTCTTATCCGATACTATTCCGATGATATGCCGGACGTCAGTCTGAGTGGGATTATAACAGCTCTCCAGCACCTTGAAAACGGCAAATCCCCAGGCGAAGAGTGAAATAATAGCAATGTTGTTAAAGCGTTTGGAAAACCGGTACCTGGAGTCATGGTAGCACTACTCCGGAGGCGTGGAGCGGAAGTGCGGTGGTTTTGTTCTACAAGAATTGAACAACTACAGATCGATTTCCCTTCTACAAATCGTCTCGCACGCAGATTAGACAAAATCCAAACTCCCGAAAAGGTTTTAGCAGCATACACATAAATATATTCTCTTTATTAGATACTTTCATTCAGTCTTGCGTATTTTCACTATGAGAAAGCCTGGATTTCGTTGAAATTTGGGCGGTACTGCAGTCCCTTCAGTGGTGCCAAGTTGACTGTGGATATATCAAAGTACTGAGGTGTTTATAGAGGACGTCTACGATGGCTATCCGAGTACAGAACCAGAGTACAAATCCTCTCTATTTGCAGAGAAATGTCAGACAGAGTGACGTTATATCACCGAAACTCTTCACCGCTGCATTAGAAGACGTTTTTAGCCTTCTGAACTGGAAAGGATACCGTATTAACATCAATGGCGTCAGCAAAAGTTATGTGTAATGTCCATGACACACCTATGTTGGTGGTCGTTGGGAGCATTGGCATAAATTGCACGAGAACTAACATCCACTGACAACTTGCCATTCAAACTATTGTGACATATTGCCAGTTTTTGAATGTTTTAGTTGTATATGTAACAAATGGAGTAAGCATTACTTTTACGGACAGGAGACGATATTCAACCTAATTCATAAGAAAAAGCGTCATTTTAAGGAATTCCTCAAAATGCTAGAAAGAGAAGAGTATAAAGATAATGAATATTAATTCAAGTCAGCGCTAATCAACTATTATAAGTAAAACAATTTTTTTATTGATCATAGAACCAATAACACGTTATAAATATTGTTACGCGAATAAGTCGACGTCATGTATCCAGCACTAGCGCCATCTAGTGTCAGGTACGAGAGCGAGGGGAGCTTTCCAGAAAATGACATCACTAATCTTTCAATCGACAGCGCCATCTAGTCTCGGAACGAATAACTAAGCTTCTAGAAGTCGACACTCGAACTCTCGGCCCCTTGCGCGTGTTTACTTGAATATTCTGGATGTTTCGGTGCTAATTTGTATTTACAGGGGCTGCAAGATGCGATCGGGGAAATATTGAATTTGGCGAGACAAGCGAAGTTTCGGAGCGGAATAAAGTGAATCAGTGTGATTAATTATTAGTGTTTTAAGTTCAATTAGTGTAAAGTGAATTAAAGTGTTAATTTTGGTAACTCAATCGGCAGTTTTTATCGTCACGAACCTCAAGCTCGTAACAATTGGTGTCAAAAGTGGGATCAAATCATGCCGATTTTACCGAAGGAGGAATCGGAGGGTGTCCGTACCCGAAGTCAACGCCAGCAGGAGACGGATCAGAGGAGATGTGGCGGTGCAACGCCGCAGACGTCGGAGGGCCAACTGCCAGCCACGGAGGCTGGCCCTTCAGCTGCTCCTACACCTGCAGCACCTGACTTAGGTGCTCTCATGATGATGTTGCAGGAGCAGGCTCGCCGGCAGGAGGAACAGGCCCGCCAACAGGAGGAACAGGCCCGCCTACAGGAGGAACAGGCCCGCCAGCAGGCAGAACAGGCACGTCGATTGGAATAGCAACTACGGGGCGGACAAGAGGAACAGGCCCGTCGGTTGGAAGAGCAGATGCTCCTTGTAAAGGACCTTCACGCTACCTTTGGGATGGAGATGAAGGAGGTGAAGAATAGGGTTGCTCAACATGACAACTGCTTGTCAGAAGCTGAAACCCGAATTGAGAAATCTGAAACCCGAATCGACCAAGTAAACAATCGGGTTGACAACGTAATGGCTGACATGAAGAAATAACTGGACGAACTCAAACTTGGGGATGGAACTACAGCTCCCGTAGTAGCTCCCGTTTGACGGGACTTCTTCCTGGTCAGCCTACAAAATCCAGTTCGAGGCTGTTATGAAGGCGAACGGCTGGAATAAAAGTCAGGCCATGACTGCTCTCACACTAGGCCTGCGCGACCAGGCCTTAACAGTTCTGGAAGCTCTCGGTGAGGAAGTGACTTATTAGCAACTCATGAGGTATTGGGGGCGAGATATGGCGACTCTCACCTGGAACACGTCTTTCGTGCGCAGCTTAAAGATCGCGTGCAGCGCATCAACGAAAACCTACAGCAGTGGGCTCTAGAGGTGGAGAAGCTGGTGCGAAAATCATACCGGTCTGTACCTGCGCTCATTGAAGGGAACCTGTTGCAGACATTCATCGACGCCATCCGCGACCTGGAAGTCAGAGCTGCTGTGAGACTCAGGCATCACGAGACGCTTAAGAACGCCTTGACCCATGCGCTCGAGGTGGAAGCCGTGCGGCAGGATCTTCGTTCCCATCGCGTCAGAGAGGTTGCAGCAGCTATAACAGTTCGCAACCGCAGTAATGGATACAGCCCTAGATGCTATGGCTGTGGGGAAAGGGGCCATCTTCGATCCAGGTGCCCTAAGCGAACCGTAGAAAGGGAAGTTGATCGATCTCGAGAGGGTAGTGCAGCTAACGGCACCGCCTGGCGGCGGCAGGATCATAGTTCCCTTCACATTAGGGAGGTTGCAGCAGTTATGGTTCGCGACCACAATAAAAATTATAGCCCAAGGTGCTACGGCTGTGGGGAAAGGGGCCATCTTCGATCCAGCTGCCCTAAGCGATCTGTAAAAAGGGAAGGTGATCGGTCTCAAGAGGGTTGTGCAGCTAACAGCACCACCCAGCAGCAGGAATACGACTTTGTGATTGAACACCGCAGCGGGAGATCGCATGGCAACGCAGAAGCATTGTCAAGGAGACCTTGCCCTGAAGATTGCAAGTATTGTACTAGGCAGGACAATAAGAAAGAGGTATCCGTGAGGATGCTCAGTACAGACCACCTCAGCAACGAGTGGAAGGACAGACTACAACATGCACAGCAGGAAGATCCGGACATCAAACCAATTCTGGAATGGATGAAGGCCCGTGCTACCAAGCCTAAGTGGAGCGACGTCTCAGCGATGAGTTCAACCACGAAAAGCTATTGGGTCATGGCGCTTGTGATTCAGTTTGGGGTCCTGTGCCGTAAATGGGACAATGGTCGAAGAGACAGCTGTCGTTTGCAAATGGTTGTCCCTAAAGCTAAAGTGCCGAATGTTCTACAGCTGTGCCATAATGGTCGTTCAAGAGTCCATCTGAGAGTTAAACGAATTCTACTGAAGGTCCGAGAACAGTTTTACTGGGTCCATTATCGTGACGATGTCGAGGATTGGTGTCGTACATATACAAGTTGTGCGGCTGTGAGGGGACCTCAGACACGTAGTAGAGGAGCATCAAAATTGTACAATGTTGGTGCACCATGGGATAGGACAGCCCTTGACATTGTGGAGCCGTTACAGAAAGGCGCAAGAGGGACTCCTAAAATCGTCCATGTGGATCGCTTGGCGCGTTATTATGGGGTCGATAATGCTCGGGACGAGCATGTCTTAGGAGGGGACAGTGTTGCGCGAATAAGTCGACGTCATTTATCCGGAAATAGCGCCATCTAGTGTCAGGGACGAGAGCGAGGGGAGCTTTCCAGAAAATGACATCACTAATCTTTCAACCGACAGCGCCATCTAGTCTCGGAACGAAGAACTTAACTTCTAGAAGTCGACACTCAAACTCTCGGCCCCTTGCGCGTGTTTACTTGAATATTCTGGATGTTTCGGTGCTAATTTGTATTTATAGGCGCTGCAAGATGCGATCGGGGAAGTATTGAATTTGGCGAGACAAGCGAAGCTTCGGATCGGAATAAAGTGAATCAGTGTGATTAATTATTAGTGTTTTAAGTTTAATTAGTGTAAAGTGAATTAAAGTGTTAATTTTGGTAATTCAATCGGCAGTTTTTATCGTCACGAACCTTAAGCTCGTAACAATATTAATACAAGTTCTCAAATAATCATTAATGCCAATAAAAAGTTCTAACTTTATATACATATAAATGCTATCGCTTGATATGGTTACGAAATTTATAATATTTTATATAATTAATAAAATAAATTATATAGTGTTTAAATAATACATAATACAAACTCTCACACCTATCACCCAGAGAGGTAGACAGAGACTACGGACTTCCATTAGGCAAAATCCTGATATACCTCTTTCGCCTCTTTTACATAAATATATCTACGCATACATGCGCGGCCCATTTTCAAAATATCGCCAATTTGGTCGATAAACTTTCTTCTAGGGCGTCCCTTCCTGACTCTGCCGTTTACATCTGCCATATAAATTTGCTTTTTCACTCTTTCCTCATTCATTCTTTCTACATGACTAAGCCACCAAAGCACTCCCTTCTTAATCCTGGTCACAACATCTCGCATACCACATTTATCTCTTATCACACAATTTCTCACCCTGTCATTCAGATTCAACCCTAGCATACTCCTTAAAGACCGCATTACTTGAGCATTTATTCTACTTTCGTGCTTCTTCTGCCACACCCAACTTTCACTACGATACATTAAGTAGGGATTAACACAACATTATGAACATACCATACGTGCCTTTTTTTGACATATTTCTGATTCTTCATAATAGAGTGTAGTGCCCCATTCTCTCTATTCCCTGCATTTACTCGTCGTTATATATCCTTATCATATATAACATCTCTGCAAAATATGCATCTCAAATACACGAAATCATCCACTTGCTCAATCAAACAATCAAATTAGTGCTTAAATACATAAGTTATTTCTAAATAAGTTTGAACAAAAAGAAGCAGGAAAAGCAACAAATAACAACAGAACTGTGTGTGTGTGTGTGTGTGTGTGTGTCTGTGTCTGTGTGTGGCGTGTGCGTGTGCGTGCGTGCGTGTGTGCGTGTGTGCGTGTGTGCGTGTGTGTGTGTGCGAGTGTGTGCGAGTGTGTGCGAGTGTGTGCGAGGGTGTGCGTGTGTGTGCGTGTGTGTGCGTGAGTGTGCGTGTGTGTGCGTGTATGTGAGTGTGTGTGCGTGTTCGTGCGTGTGCGTGCGTGCGTACGTGCGTGCGTGCGTGCGTGCGTGCGTACGTGCGTGCGTGTGTGCGCGCGTGTGTGCGTGCGTGTGTGCGCGTATGTGCGCATGTGTGCGTGTGTGTGTGTGTGTGTGTGTGTGTGTGTGTGTGTGTGTGTGCGCGCGCGTGTGTGTGTGTGTGTGCGAGTGTGCGTGTGTGCGTATGTGTGCGTGTGTACGTGTGTGCGTGTGTGCGTGTGTGCGCGCGTGTGTGTGTGTGTGTGTGTGCGAGTGTGCGTGTGTGCGTATGTGTGCGTGTGTACGTGTGTGCGTGTGTGCGTGTGTGCGTGTGTGTGTGCGTGTGTACGTGTGTAAGTGTGCGTTGTGTGCGTGTGTGTGCGTGTGTGTGCGTGTGTGTGCGTGTGCGTGCGTGTGCGTGCGTTTGCGTGCGTGTGCGTGCGTGTGCGTGCGTGCGTGCGTGCGTGCGTGCGTTCGTGAGTGCGTGCGTGCGTGCGTGCGTGCGTGCGTGCGTGCGTGCTTGCGTGCGTGCGTGCGTGCGTGCATGCGTGCGTACGTGTGTGTGTGTGTGTGTCGCTGAGCTGTCTGCGCGCTTATTCAACCCCGTAGATTGCTCGCGGAGGCAGTGGAGAACGGTTCATACGTCACTGACGCAAATAGCAGCTAAAGCATTCCTTTTATAAAAGTATATATATATATATATATATATATATATATATATATATATATATATATATATATATTTAACCCGGCGAGCATGAGCCAGGGTATCACACACCCTGATAAAATTTCAAGGTGGTGTATTTATTAAAAACCTTGCCTGGAAACTCTAACTTGCTCAGTAGCTGAAGTGCTGGGCGCGTGGGGCGGGTTAGTGGCGTGATCGCAGTGTGGCGTGGGACACCGGCCGTTATATCTGGGCAAACCTGTCTCGGGTATCTTATACCCTGCCTCATTTTTGACGTATTTTTTTTATGTAATGATTTGATCATGAATTATGATTGTTTTATTAGTTTTTTCTTTGATGATTTTAGTATATAAATTTGTTGTTCATTCATTTATACTGTGTTATGTTAGTCACAACAGTAACCGATGGGCTACGACTTTATTCTATGGTGTCTTGAACATGGCAGCTATCAATGCTTGCATTATATTTATATCGAGCAAACAAAAACGTCACCATCAAAGAACGGAATTCATTCGTAATTTTATTTTTTCGTGATTAATAATTTTTTTTTAATTCGTGATTTACCGACACCTACAATCAAGAAAATCAAAAAAGCTTATTCTAAGCTACATCCGCCAGCGAATCTTGAAATAGTTCGGTGAGCCCTCGCCTAGAGATGTGAATATACCCGGGCGATATGTCAGATGTCAGAATTGTCCATACAAGGAGGATAGAAAAACCAAATATTCCTGAAATGCTTGTGCCAAGCCCATATTTATGTATCACGCAAAATTTATTTGCGAAAATTGTTCTGATTTCGACAGTGGTGATTAATCTTAATTTTTATTTAAAAAAAATAATAATAAGTTTTTTACAAGGAGGATTTCACTATGTTTTAATTTTAGGTTGATTTACACTCCAAATAATAATATTTTTGTTAAATTATAAATTTTTGTAAGTCCTTAAACTTTTGTTTCTTTAATTACAAAGTTTATGAAAAACATGATTATATAATAATAATTTCACAATTAAGAACTTGTTTCATTTAATTCTATTAAATCATTCATTATTTTACATAATAAAATCATCAAAGTAAAAATAATAATAATATGAACTTAAATATGGTACATTAAATTATGGGTATGTCCCACCCTGCCACATTCTCGATGTAACTTTTTTTAACCTCATGCTCGCCGGGTTAATAAGCAAAGCACATTTAATACCTTCTAGTTATGCGCACCGTGGTCCTATAGTAAATTCTTTATAGTTTCATTTTAAATCTAGAGATTCTCCGATGAAAAAGGTTTGGAGAGACTTGCTTGCTTACAATATACCGTGTTGCTGTAAAGAGAAAGCGACAGGTTGCTGCATATTTGGACATCAAGCATGTAAATGCTGGTATTCTACAAAGATGTCTGATGTCACTTATCCTGTTTCTTCTGCATATCAGTAATATGTAACAAACTAGTGACATTCGTCTTTATATACGTGACTGCACCGACGATGTTTTATACATTAACCACGCTAAAATTTTTAGCCCTCAAAGACGAGTAAAACAAACTTTTGTTTGAATTTGAATATTTGTTAATGTTTGTGTTGAATATTTGTGCCAAGATTGGGGGCGACTTAATCGAGTCCTTGACATGTGTTGGCAGCGTAAGACAATTCATTACCTCATTTTGTACCGTGGGTGTCGAATAGAACATATGGGAAATGTCAGAAAAATCTTATTGCTTTCGATAGATCAATTATAGATCGATGTTGGTCTGTTATCTTGTTTACACAAGACGTTATCACCCAGATAGGCGACGGACAGCAGCGTCAATGGTACAAGAATTATGGTTTTGCCACCTCCAATTAGTAGTCTAGTAGTACTTAGTGTGAAGATTAAGGCGATTCCTCCCTACAATAGGTGAGGTTTATGTTCTGCAGTGAAGTTTTACATGCTAGGGAAGAAGACAAAGAAGAATCAATCTAGTCCAGTTTGATCTCCAAAAGACACAAGTTTGTGCATTAATCGCTGAAATGGAACTGCAATGGATTACAATCTGCTGTATGTGTACACTAGAAGGCTTACAAATAAACAATGGTCCTGCACTGTTAGTGCGCATGCTTTGTTTTTCCACAAAATACAACGTCTCGCAAATATATAGTCAGATGAAGAATGCAACTAAAACACTTAACAAGAAGAAACAAACACAAAGATGAAGAGAAAAGTAAAGGTAAGCTTTAAAGAAACTATGGTACAAAGTTTAGCCAACCATGATTTCTTATATTTACGTGAACACTACACATTAAATAAAACTAATTTACGCATTTTATCTACAACTTTAAGTTCTTAATTTCTGACGTTTCGTGTTCTACATAGCACCCAGTCCCACCGTGACAATGCGTGCTGTAAAGTACCTGAAACGTCGGGATTTAAATGTTGAAATTAAACGCTATAAAATCCATAAAATTAGTTTTATTTAGCCCACCAGTAAATATTTCATTAAAAGCTTCCGTAAGCAAAAGCGACAACGTCTACACGTAAGTATGCTGTTGTAAGTGATGTAAAGTGTAGTTTGCAAAATTCTCGTATATGTTGGTGTCTTATTTGTGTGAGTTCCAAGTCTCATACATCACCCCAGATATATGGTTAAAACATATATGGTTATGAGCGAAAAAAATCATATTAAAGAAGAAATTAAAGTAAATTTATACGACGTCCTAAACACGATATGCTTTTTAGCAGTATTTACAGTATTGTTTACATCTATTTTTTCTGGCGTCACATAATATATGAGCCGATTTAAAGCGATCGACTTTAACTGTAACTGCTTTTCCATTGACCAATAGATTAAATGTTTTATCGCTTCTGGTGAGGACTTTCTGATCTGACTGTCTTTTCGTATAAATACGTAATTGATGTCGGTGAGGTCTTTAAAAATGATGACGGTTTTATGATTATAGTAAGACATAGGCACCGGGTATAATTTTTGAGCGAAAGTACGTATACGGAATGCAAATTCATTAATGACCTTTGTACCGCTGGAATTGAACTCAAATTTATTTAGATGTAGAAGGAAAATAGAAGATCTCTCAGGTTAAGCGGTCAACACTTCATGTGGTAGTAGTACAGAGCTATTCTTTAATTACTGGATTACTTCGGGACTGAGATAGTGTTATTTAAACTTCGGCGTGTTTCGCTTGTGGTACGACTACAGTGCCACCACAAAACCATGTCGGTATCTTCCCTTTATGAGATCACTCCCCTTCCTGATTTAGGCAGTATCTTAATCTTCGGTGTTAGCATATCGAGTGGTGAACCGTTCTGAAGTGATTTGGAAGTGTAAACCAATTTGGTCTCTAAAATTTGTTTGTGCTCATTAGAGCGAGACGCTATTTCTTGAAGGCCCACCGTTCGAAACTTTACAAGACGCAGGTTTCACATGGAATATTGTTCTCATTTACAGGCGTCAATAAGTCAGCTTTACGGTTTCTTACAGGATGCATTATGGAAAACGTGTGCCGGAATTGCATGAATTAAATCCTCCTTCCCTTCTATCATTGGACCACAAGACGCCCCGCGATCTATACTCTTTTGTTGTCGAAATTCGCTTTCGAAACAAACAGTTTGCTTCGTCGTTCATAATGCGTACAACCAAGAAGTGGAAATATTTCCTAGCAACTGTATTTCCATCCGATTATAATGAGGGTGTCTTCAAGACAAGAGCGAAAGGCTATTGTTGAACTAAGTGCTCTATACCATCTTTGGCTACATCACCATTTACCATCAAGTGGGATAGTAGTCAAGCACAGACATATAATACTAAAAAAACATCTTTATATAATTAATTCCCACAAATTAACGACTGATACTATTAATTAACCTTTTCAAAAGGCCGGCAACGCACCAGTTGTTACCAGTGTTTGGAAATATTCATGGGCAATTAGCTTCTATTGATCACTAATAGGACTTTTTTTCAGCATCATCTGAATCGGGTTATTGATCTTCAAGTCTCCGAGTATATGCAGCGCAATAAATTCCTATCCTGGAAATGCAACCGCTGTGGAGGGAGTCATCTAGACTTTTCGTGAAGCAATACGTGTCGATCAACGTAAACAAGGCTATTTCAAAGCTATCCTGCTAGTACCACTGGTGCCCGCACAAAGTGTCAAGGATGCATTTTTATGGTATTTCTCAGAGAGAAACTTAGTTACATAGTCCAGTGTACCAACTCTTCGTTTCCCCCAAGACGGAAACTGTTGAACGAGAATAAATTTTGTAAGGAGCTCATTTAATACGTGCTCGTCGGTGAAGGAAAACATCGTGAGGAAACTTGTATGTCTGAATATAAGAAAAAAAATATTTCAAAGAGATTTGTAGTTCGCCAACACGCTTTGCGGCAGCGCGACGGACATATCCTTACCCTAAAATCCACTCATAAATGTGGCTAGGCCTGTGCCCAGCAGTGGTAATAACCCCAATGCCAAATCTCCCGAATTCTACGTAAACGTCAAAAGGTATTTCTCTTAGTTTTGTGGATTATAGCTGTTGTCAGGCATCATCGCTTTTCCAGCTTAAACCCTTTGGTTTATAAAATATGAATGAGAAAAGACTTACAATAAATGACATCGAGAACTAAAATCACTTGACTTTTAGGGCAGTTACAAACGAGGATAGTAATTATCTGGGTGACTGTTGTTTCCTTTTTATTTATTGTATGTCAAACAATATAACTTTAAAAATTGTGTGGTTTTTGATTTTATTAAAAAAAAAAACCTTTAGGTGAGGAATTTGATAAGCCTCTTGCTATTTAATTCCGGGAATCAATTATTCCCTCATACTTCGTACGGCTGCAGCACTCATTAGTTCAACCTTAGTCGCCCAACGACTAATGAGATAGGAGGTCGCATCACGAAGCTATTGGTGATATACTCTACGATACTGATAAATATAGGCCTTCCCCCTAGTTTGCCACAAGTGGGGGATATTTGCTTTAGTTGCAACGCTTGGCGAGCGGGTTGGCAACAATACAAAAATATTCTAAGTCAATCCAGTTCATTCAAACATTCCTCTATTTCAGTGCCTAAATGCCACAACAATCGCTATTATCATAAGTTATATAAGTTCAATAGAGAAAAGGCTTTGAGTAAACATAAGATTGAGTTTTACTTGTAGTTCGACTTATATAAAAGCGGAATAAGATAAAAGTGTAAAATAAGTTAGTTAAAATACCCACGATTTAATTAAAAAAGGGTCTGATTTCATTTATGACGTTTACATATTAAACCACTAAAATATTTTTTAAAATTATAAATTATTACTTTATTAGCTAATTAAATTTAAATCGTCAATGACAACTTTTTATCGTGTTGTTGTACATATTATTTTATTTATGAGTATAATGTAAAACCTTAATAAGCAACATAAGCTTATTTACTTTGATTATTTTATAAAATTTTATAGGTTATTGAACTTATTACTGTAGTAAGTCGCGCATTTGGCGTGGATTTTTCTGGGCTGTAAAGGAAACTTTTTGCTATTTTAGGTCGAGAAAGATTAACCTACGTTTATATAATATTTTGTAAAATGTAGAAAATACTAAGCATTTCTCTCATAAATTAGCTCTTTTCTTTTTTATCCTTTGAGCCCCTAACTATCGATATTATAATTTACAATATAAAAATTAGGAACAGCTTGGTAGCTAAAACCCCATGCCCTTTTTAAACAACATTTTCTTAGTAAACATTTTAAATTTTTTTAACAAACATGATCTAGTACAATACCATGAGCAATATCAGTTACTCAACTCCACAGAGTTAGTTTTTCATCCGTGGGACAATGTATAGTATTATAACAATGTCCCAGAAAATATATAAGATCCCTCTATAACCGGGCTTAAATATTTTTATAACAAAAATCATTTAAAAAGGTTTTTATAATTAAAATTAATATATGGTTGATAATAACGCGGGGGAATGAGGTGTTTCCTAAATTAGTTTTGTAAAGAGATTGTAGAACTTGTGATATTATTATATATATATAATTTTACTTTGGAAAAAAGTCCCACACCAGTGGTAAAAGTAAAAAGTTACTTTCAAAAAAAAATACTTTTTTTAATTACTATTAATTGTTTTTGATGGAAAAAATCTATTTTATTATTTTTTTTTCTTTTGGTAGAATAGACTCCTTTACATTTTCTGGGAATATGATGTTAAAGCGTATAGAGTGAATTAAAAAACTGTACCCATAACAGGAAAAGTACTTATAATATTATAGGATTTTAATATTCTTTTTATACTCACATATTTTATGATCCATATCAACAAAATATACATTCTTATTCGATTTAAATTAAGGAAGTTATAATGCTAATATCACATTAGGAAAGACAAACAGAAGAGCAATCATAGGTTATTCTCACTTGATATCATAACCATAAGCATTAATATGAAAAATTTTTTACCTATAGGTTGTTTATTTGTTAAAAAATTACTTGATATAATGTTATAAGACTATTCCCAACCATTTCGAAAGTAGAGTCATAATCTTCCGTAGCGTTTACGTATTCATTTCACATAATTCATGAATCTTGTATCTTCAGAACGAGTTGGTTTAAGAATAGTTTGAATGCACAACTGTTTTACTTGGACTTCATTTTCTTCTCTTTTGTGATAACTTATTTTATACTACAAGAAGGATAACTTATTTTATATTACAAGAAGTATAATGCAGTATAGCTTATATCAGTTGGTTAAGGAAATAGAACTATAGAATATATAGATTGCAAAAGTTTGTCCTTCTTTCACGTTGCAACAGAGCGTCGGCATGGCATGAATTTTGGTACGGGGATAGTTCGGTGGCTGTAGAGTGACATAGGCTAAAACTATTTTTTCGCGGAAAAACTTCTCATCCCCGTGGAAAAATCGAATATGTTGTACAAGTTTCTCCTTCTTTCACATCGTAACAGAGCGTCGACATGGCATGATTTTTTGTATGGGGATAGATCGGTGGCGGTGTATCATTCCCGTGGGAAAATCTAATATGTTGCAAAATTAAATTCAGCTAGGTGGCACCACCGTTAACAACACGACGGATGACGGTACGCTGGACGAACACAGAAGGTCAGAATATCTGGATTGTTATGTCTTTTTACCAAAATTAAGATAAAAAATGTATGGATCTGTATTTTTCCACGCAGGACCGGGAAGAGAGCGATAAAAAGCATAAAATTAACCAGCTGATTTTCTTCAAATATTTTGGTGCATTGTAATTCACAGAATAGGCGATAACCTCGCAGACGATATTAAGTAATCCGTTGATGCTCTGCCTACCCCGCAAGGGTTACAGGCGTGGTTATAAGTATGGATCAGAAATACTATCACCACCTGTCACGCTTTCCCCCTTAACTATTACTTAACTGTGGTAGAAACAGTTCTTAGTAAGCCTTATTAATAAGCCTTAGTAATATTTATTGAACGGAAATGAATACAGTTCTTATATGTGGTTATGAATGAATCGGTATTACAATAAGAAAAATTGTGCAAAATTATAAGAAAAATATTTTTTGAGAGTTCTTACTAACGTATACATAGTTTAAATTGATTCCGCTAGATGTCGTTACTAGGTTTTTAAAACGCGGTAACGAAATGTTTCCTGACATGTACTTAACTCCCGCCGTTGAGCCGCGCGTCAACTTATAGTGCATACTGTACCTATACGCTTAAATTTTTTCTATTTCGTAACTTATTCGACTACTTATTCGACCTGCTTTCGATTTCGGTTGTTTGTTATTTGCTTTGTGATTTGGTTAAGGTTGAATGGATTTATATTGGCTTTCATTTTCGGATTTGTGTATTTTCTTGGATCGGTTTTGTTGATTTGGTTGGTATTCGTTTATACATATTTAGACTCTGGCTTTGGTTTTGGATTCTGTTTATTTAAAATCGTGAATTGGTTTTCGTTGTTTTAGGTTGTTTAACAATATTTCAAAGGAATATTAATAGTATAGATAGTGTATAATGGTACCTATACACTTACTTATTTTTTCGTTGGTTATATTTATATTGACTAATGCTTTCGATTTCGGTTTTCTGCGATTTGTTTTATGATTTGGTTTAAGTTGATTAGATTTTTTTTGGGTATGGTTTTCGGATTCGTGTTGTGTCTTGAATTGGTTTTGTTGTTTTGATTTTAAAAAATATTTAAAAGGAATATTTATACCTTTTAGATATTTTGGATTTGCTTTTAAAAAAATATTTAAAAGGAAATTTAATTCCTTTTAGGTAGTTTAACGTTTCTTTATAAATAGGTTTTTTTGTTACTTTATAATGCTTCGCAAACGTAAGTCCAGCCTTTTCAAGAGTATCTTCTCAAAGACAAGCGAAAAGATTAGTCTCGATCCCTAGAATATTTAGAAGATGCTAAACTGAGAATGCAATAACAAGCAGAGCGTCAGGCTGCTTTTAGAGCATCTGAGACACCTTCTCAACGTCACCAAAGGCGTCTTGAACAGGCAGAGCGTCATGCTGCTTTAAGAGCTTCCGAAACACCTTCTCAAAGTCAGGAAAGGCGTCTTGGACAGGCAGAGCGTCAAGCTACTTTAAGAGCTTCTGAAACACTTTCTAAAAGTAGAGGTTGAAGGAAGTGAGACTGAAACATCTGCTCAAAATCAGCAAAGGCGTCTTGAACAGGCAGAGCGTCAAGCTACTTTAAGAGCTACTGAAACACCTGATAAATGTCAGCCAAGGCGTCTTGAACAGGCACAGCGTCAATCTACTTTAAGAGCTACTAAAACATCTGCTCAAAGTCAGCAAAGGCTATTCGAGCAAACGGAATGTCAGGCAGCCTTAATAGCCGCGGAAATACCTGATGAAACTAAACAAATACTCATTGAGCAAACTGAACGTTAATCTACTATAAGGGCATCTGAAACACCAGAACAGACACAGGCGCGAAGAGATGAAACGCACAGCTAAGGAACGTCGACAAAATTTACAAAGAAACAATTGGTTGGTTTTTAATGACGCAGCATTCAATTATGATCCGTTGATTGATTATAAAAATCACAGGTTAGTTGTTATCGGACTGATGGACAAGGCGTGTCGAGTTTGCAGCGCTTTAAAATGGAAAGATGACACCGCATGCATGTGCTGTTCCAATGGCAAAGTGTCTCTTGCGTTACTTGGAGAACCAGAACAATTTCTTTTTATATGGTGCTAATGAGTCACGGCGCTTTTTAAGCAGGAATCCGGAAATATAACTCATGCTTTCAAATGACGTCTTTCAGAGTTGACCGGGAAATAATAATGCCGGGATTTTCGCCTACATTTACGGTGCAAGGGCAAATTTATCATCGAATAGGCTCACTTTTTCCAACTGAAAACGAACAGCATTAATTTTTACAAGTATATTTTATGGGTGACGAACAAATTGAGGTAGACCGTCGCTGCCAATTTATCCAGGGAGTTGAGAGAGACACAGTGTTCAAAATTCAAAGATTCAAGTGATCAATTTTATTCACGAGATATTGTCTTGTGATACGTTGCAACGGGTAGCCGATACAAACAAGTTTTATGACGCTCTGCAATACCCATTGATTTATTGCAAAGGACAAGAGGGTTATCATTTTCAAATTCCACTCATTAACCCGGTCGCAAAGGAGCCTACTCCAAACAAAAAAGTATCATGTATGGATTTTTATGCGTATCATATGATGTTGCGAGAAAATGATTTTAGCCTCTTAGCCCGGTGTAGACAATTATTTCATCAATTTTTGGTAGACATGTATGTGAAGATAGAAAGTGAACGTCTCCGTAATATATCTTTAAATCAAAAAAAGCTGCGCGTTGTGTATTTGTATTATATACATTTACAATATGCAGTTTTTAGCGACGCCAATGTAAGCCCCAGAGATTTAGGTAAAATGGTAATTCTGCCCTCATCATTCTTAACAGTCCCCGCTACCTACATGACAAGACGCATTCGCCTATGTACAAACTTACTGAAGATCTGATCTTTTTGTTACTTTTACTTGCAATACCACATGGAAAGAAATAACGGAGGAGCTAATGTCGGACCAAAAAAATACTAACAGACACGATTTAGTTTCTAGAGTATTTAGATTAAAAGTAAAAAAATTAATGTATGTAATTAACAAAGGGAAAATTTTTGGAGAGTTGCAGTGCTTCATGTATTCAATTGAATGGCAAAAAAAGATGATTACCGCATGCCCACATTCTAATATGGCTTAAAGAGAAGTTGCGGCCCAGCCAAATAGACGACATAATAAGCGCCGAGATTCCGGATCCTGAGCAAGGTAAAGAATTGTATGATACCATCGTCCGAAATATGATTCGCGGTCCATGTAGAGCAGGAAATTCATTATCGCCATGTATGAAAGAAGGAAAATTTACAAAGAAATTTCCTAAACAGCTATTAAAAGAAACAGTGCACAATGACTATGGCTACCCGTTATACAGACGCAGAGCTCCCGAAGATGGTGACAGGAAAGTTACAATCAAATCTCGCTCCTGAGCGTTCGAAACCTTAGATAACAGCTGTATTGTCCCGTATTCGCACATTCTATGTAAAATGTTTAATGCCCACATTAATGTAGAAGCATGTAGCTCTGTCCGTGCAATCAAGTACATCTGTAAGTACATAAATAAAGGAAGCGACCAAGCAATATTTAATCTCAGGAATGAAGTTGAGGCAAATCCCGTTAATGAAGTACAGACCGTTTCAAGCAGGGCGTTATGTCAGCAGTAATAAGGCAGCGTGGCGTCTCCTTGGCTTCCCTTTACACGAAAGGCATCCAACAGTTGCTCACCTTGCTGTGTACTTAGAAAATAGAGAGCGTGTTTCACCGAAAGAAATTTCCAAGAAAGAATTGCATCACCGCCAAAAACTACACTAACAGCCTTCTTTCAACTTTGTCAAACCGACCCCTTTGCAAAAACGTTCTTATGTTCTGAAATCCCCCGCTATTATACTTGGAACACATTTAGAAAGGAGTGGAAAGGCCGTATTCAAGTCGCGCCTGTTGCAAGTTGGCCCGGTGTAAAGTCATCAGATGCCCTTGGTCGTGTGTATGCCGTCCATGTAACTAATTTTGAATGTTTCTGTTTACGATTGCTGCTGGTCCGGGGTCCTACAAGATATAAAGACCTTAAAACTGTCAACGGTCAGAAATGCGCAACTTATAGAGAAGCATGTGAAGCTCTGCATCTTTTAGAAAACGATAATCACTGGGATGAAACCATGGTGGAAGCTGTGCAGTGCCAGTCACCAGCCATAATTAGGGATCTTTATGCAACTCTCATATCATCTTGCAGGCTATCTAATGCACATGAATTGTACGACAAATATAAAGAGTAAATGGTGGAAGATATTTTGCGAAGGTTACAGCAGACACACGCGAATATGACATACAATGAACACATTTATAATGAAGCACTTGGAAAAATTGAAGATAATGTAATGGCAATGGTAGGCAAAAAATTAAGCGACTTTGGAATGATACGCCCTTAGCGAACAACCGAAAATGAACTAAGTGATGAAGTTATACGTGAAACAAACTATGATATACCAACTTTGCAGAAGCAAGTAGCCGAATTTGTACTCCGCTTGCTTCCCGAACAAAAATGAGTTTTTGACAAAGTATTAGGACAAATTAAATCTGGAAATGGTACACTTTTCTTTTTAGATGCCCCTGGAGGAACTGGGAAGACATTTTTTTAAACTTATTATTAGCTCAAGTACGGAAAGATAAAAACATTGCTGTGGCCGTAGCTTCCCCCGGTATAGCCGCCACGCTGCTAAGCGGGGGCCGCACTGCACATTCTGTTTTAAAACTCCCTCTAAATATAGCCCAGGAAGAATTGCCGATCTTACTATATTTATTATTATATATATATTTCATTATTATATATATATTCATTATTATATTATTATTTTATTACCTTCACTATTTGTAAAGGGTGCAACTTTAGCAAAAATAGTGAACGAGGTATAATGCTACGACAATGGAAACCTTTATTGTGGGACGAAAGTACAATGTCGCATAAAAAAGCTGTAGAAGTACTAAATCGAACGCTCCAGGATTTGTGCAGCAATACCGATGTAATGGGAGGAATGGTGGTTTTACTGGCTGGTAATTTTCGCCAAACTTTACCTGTCATTCAAAATGGCACACCTGCAGATGAAATTAAAGCATGCCTCAAGTCGTCTATTTTATGGAACAAGGTGACAATATTCAGTTTAATTACGAATAAGAGCGTGCATTTGTATAATGATATCCATGCTGGAAACTATGCTGACACACTATTAAAAATTAGCGATGGGCGGTTAGAAACGGATGCTGAGGGCTGCGTTAAATTAACGAGAGGTTTTTGTAATTTAGTACAGAGTTATTCCGAATTAATTGCGAGCGTTTATTCAGACTTAACGAACAACATGCATGAAGACAAATGGTTATGTGAAAGAGCGATTCTTGCACCAAAAAATGAGAGCGTTAACAAAATAAATTCAGATATATTAAGCGAAGTAGCAGGAGTATTTGTCAGTAGACACAGTTATGGACACAGAACAGAGCACTTCATATCCCGTAGAGTTTCTAAATTCAATAGAGTTGTCAGGTGTGCCCTCACATAAGCTTCAATTAAAATTAGGCATCCCAGTCATGCTAATGTGAAATTTAGATGCTCCTCGCTTATGTAACGGGACAAGGCTGCGTGTAACACATCTTGAACGGAACATAATCGGTGCTACAATTTTGACAAGCGTAGGAAAAGCTGAAAATGTTATTATACCACGGATCCCTATAATTCCCACAAATCATCCTTTTCAATTCAAAAGGTTGCAGTTCCCTATTAAGATTAGTTTTGCAATGACAATTAATAAAGCGCAAGGGCAAACGTTACAGGTAGCGGGGGTCAAATTAGAAAAACCGTGCTTCTCTCATGGTCATCTGTATGTAGCATGTTCGCATGTGTCAAATGCCCAGAATCTCCACATTCTTTCCCCGAACGGAAAAACATATTATAACATTGTGTACAGTAGCGTCTTAAAATAGTTTTCAGTTAGTTTTTTTTCCAAAATTCCCACAGTCAATTATTCAGAATTCCCACAGATCTTCCCTTTCAATTCAAAATTTCCTATTTAGCTCATTTTCTTTTCAATTCCAAATGCTGCACCTCTGACGGACCTATTAAGCTCAGTTTCCTTTCAACTCAAAAGGCTGCATCTCTGACGGGTCTTTTATTTGGCTCAGTATCCTTTCAATTCAGAAAACTGCATCTCTGACTAATCAATTTAGCTCATTTTCTTTTCAAAAGTCTGCATCCCTGACGTATAATTATGCTCAGTTTCCTTTAATTAAAAGTAATATCCCATTTCCATTTGGAATAAACAGGCTATTTTCATGCTTTCCTATACGCTGCGTTTTAAAACATTTAAATAGGCTGACGAATCAATTTTGCTCAGTTTCCTTTTAATGGCTGCATCTCTGACAAATCTATAAAACTCAGTTTTCTTTCAATTCAAAAAGCAATGGATAGTTAATTGCCCAGTGACCATGCGGGCGAAGCCGCGTGTAACAGCTAGTTCTAATACATCAGAGCAAGTTTATTGTTTCTTTCAGATCGTTTTTCTAAGTTTAAGTATTGTGAAACAGCGATAGATCTTGAGTTCTTCATCTTTTCTTCATAGTTGTAACAAGGCAGCATCGATGCGATGTACTTTCCGTTTGAATGACGTTGTACAGTGTTTGGGTAGTGACTTTCACAATAGTCGTCCTTGGACAAGTCATTGTCATCTTGAACGATATATTCGCTTTCCTAGTATTTGGATATTTCGTTGAGATCGATAAGAGTCACGTGACAGTTCTAATTTTTATAATTTGCCGAACAGTATCCATCCAAGTTGAGTTTGTTGCGCAATCGAGATTGTTGGCTTCCTTTGAGTACTCCATCAAGTAAAATGTATGAGTACACGTCGGCTTCTGGTAGTAGATCAAGAGGTCGCGACGTGTGGAATTCTAGATCTGCAAGCTTCAAGTTTTCCAAGAGTGGTCGGTTAGTTGATTCAAACGACTTGTTAGGTAAGTTGTTCATGAGCTTTTTCATGCTGTGGGCTTGAGTTTCAAACGTGTAGTTAGAGTAGTTTCATTTTCTAGACAAATTGAGGCGTCCTTTGCCGTCACCAAATACAGATCCTACTCGTATTTCAGTAATAGTTGCGTTCATTCTCTGTCTAGGCAGTCATAAGAGCTGCACCGCCCTTTCAGTGATTAAGTATACTTGTGAGCCTTGGTCTAGTAAAGCCCGTAATTTGATTTGAGTTCCATTTGCAGTCATCACTTGCAGTTGTACATTTGGTAGTAAAATTTCCACATCATCATTGGACAGATGATTAGAACGTGGTTGTGAAGAAGTTGTAGGTCGTGGTTTTAAGTAGTTTTCGTTCGATGTTGTTTAGTTGTAGGTAAGTATTTCTTTGTAAAATTATGCAATATAGAGTAATGTCTCATACGATACTCTTTACACGTTTTTTAGAATTGCATTTGTCGTTGCTATAACTAAATAAGCAATTTTAGCACAAATGCAGTTTTGCAACAGTGTTATTGCGTTGTGTAGGGTTCATGTCAATGATTCGTTACATTCGTTACAGTTTGGGCATTTTCCATAAGTAGTTTAATATGTTTCCTTAAGTTTGTTGATGTATTTATTGAACGGATAGTTTGGGTCCGTATTGTTCCATGGTGAAATGTTCTTGTTTGCAGTTCTCTCAAAAGTTGGTTTCTGATTTGGAGTAGCCATAGTTTTTTTCTTTGCATTTTTCATTGCTTCGTATGCCATGAACTTGCACTCAAGAAAGTATAGAAAATCATTTAATGGTTGTAATCTTCTGTGTTCTTGGAGGTTTTTCATGTATTCCGAGTTGGCAACTTTATCAAGTTTTAGTGACCTTAGTTGGACAATGAGTGGATCCCACGTAGTAGTATTAATGCCAATGTTTGTGATTCCATTCAAACATTCCATGATGACGTCATGCATCTTTTTTAGGTTGTAGCTGTCGAGATTTTGTATGATAGGTTGAGCATGGTGTTGATGAAAGATGTGAACTAAAGGCGTAGGTTCCCGTAACGTTGCGTTAGTATATCCCAGCATGAGTTATAGTTGTCTGCACTGATACAGAGATGTTGTACTATGCGCCCAGCCTCACCCCTCAGCTTGGACTTTAGATACTGCATCTGTTGAGCATTATTTATTATTGGATTGTTGTGAATGGCTTCCATGAAGAGGTCTTTGGATGGAACCCATTGAGTATAGTTGTCAGAAAATTCAAAAATTTACATTTTTGGCGCAGATTTTTCTTAATGAATAGTTGACCAGATTCTCGAGCTTAAAATTCGTCGAATTTCGTTATACTTGTCTTCCATCTCGACAAATATGTTGTAATGTTTGACGTTAGAGCCTTTGTACTTAGCTTCTTATTCCTAATATAGTTTGTGAACGAAATGCTAGTTAGTTTTTAGTATGGAAAGATGATCTTGATGCTCCCACTTCTTAATGATTGTTTTGAGGTGAATTTTTGACATAGCAGGGTCGAGAGCTTTAAAGTTGTACATTTGTATCTCCAGTAGCGGATTTGAAGATGATGTTTTATCGGAACTATTCTCCAGCATATCAGTTAAGTCCGATGCCACAGATTTTGGTTCACACAGTTTTTATAATAGATGTTTCATGCTTTTCTTAGTAGTTTCGTAAAGTTGTTTAGTATTTTCGAAGATATTTTCGATAAATTAGTTGATTTTTATATCTTTATAAGTTTCTAGTAGTTGTTTATGTCATTCACTGAAGTCGCTCTACTACGAGACGCCGAGTCGTTTCAACAAGTATTCTTGGTTTTTTTTTGTCGTGTTGTTAGAGCAGAGAGTTTTAATTTTATTAAAACACTGTTGTTGAAGTTGCAGTATGATGTCGTATTTGAACTACTAAGTTTATTGTAATGAAAGTTAGAAGAAGACAATGCGAAGTTCACAGCCCCGTGTTCTGGCACGTAGTTGACGCTGGCAGATGTAGAGTTTAGTGTTGGTTCGTCTTAGTTGTTGTATAGTACGTGATAGGATTCCTCTGCAATATGTGCGCCCTCTCGATTGCTCAGGTGATTCTCTCTTCCAGAAGGCCGGTCAACCGATACGCTACCGCAGATTTATCACTGATCACAAACTGTTACATTTCACTTTTGAATTTTTACTCAAAGGACAGTAAAATGTATGGTTTGTAGGGCCATTAACTTTCAATAAATAGATTTGTAGTTAGTTGATGAGCACGTCAAAAGGAAAAGTTCACCAAAGTTTAAAGGTTTATTAAAAAGTAAAGTAGCTATAATGTTATTGTGGCAAATCATTCCTTGAGTAGTTTGTATTTAGTAGGATGGTTGTTTACGTATTGATTTGAGTTAATAAAATTATTACTAATTAAACATGCGCCTCGAAATTAGGTCGCAAACGTAAGCGCAAAGAAAAGTTGAATGTACGATGGCTTGCCCGTATATCAGCAAAAGCGTCTTAGTTAAAATCAGATGGCTACTCACACACATGATAAATGTGATTGAGCCATTCACCCTGACCCTGACTTGACTTTGTCAAGTTCAATATTTATTTAATAAAAATTATTACAACATTTTCTTACAATCAATATTTACAAATAATCGTTATTATAATTTTTAATCATTTATCTTATTATAAATGTTATGTGTCTTGCTCATAACTTTAATAATTTTTAATATTATTATTCACAAGGTCACCCACGAGACCACTATTATTACATATTTAAAATAAATGAATAGCATTGAAATTTCCTCTAACATCGATTGTCTCCGGGCTTGCTTAAGTATATACATTTTCACATGGTAAGACTGCTATTATATAAGTCCCTTCGTATGCCATAATAAATTTACTTATGGCTTTGTTATATGATCTACAATATCTAGAAGTTTTTACTAAATCGCCAATGTGATATTTTGTTAATCTATTTCGCTTATCAAATTTTTTGTTTCTTATGCGACTTGCCTCTTTTAAATTCTATCGAACTTGTCTAATTTAATATTATATTTGTTTTTACTATTAAATATTATTTTGTCGAAAGACATCTCATTAGACTTGTCATAAAGAATCTCACATGGCGTGAAGCCGCTGATATGAATTATTACACAATTTTTTTTCAGCAATATTATTACCCAATCTTTGTAGTAAGTATGAAAAAATGTCCTGAATAACCTGCTCAACTCTCTATTTACTCGCTACGTTGTATTTGGTGTATCATTTTTACTCTGGTATATATTCTTTTTATATTTAATTTTTTCATTGATTTTTTCCAATGATTACTAAAAAACTGTTTGCCATTATATGTTTTAAAGGATATAATTTAATAAAATTATAACATGAATCCTTTTATAACAAATATGAAAATCCATATAAGTCTGCCATGACTATGTTATTCCGATGTTTTATGTATGTTTATACGTATGTTATATTACTTTTCTTTGATAGCTGACATAAATGACATACTCTTAATTGTTTTTTAATATCTTTAGTTTAATCTTTCCAAAATAATCTCTATCTCTCGCATATTTATTTACTTTATAATATCTTGTCTCAATGTGACACGACTACGGGTCAACAGTTTCATTAATAAATGTCGGTTTAGTTGAGCGGGCCAGGTTGCCTATGTAGTCAGGGCAGTTGTAACAATTACTGTAAAATTTTTAAGTTTTCGAAAATCCGGTTTTCCTTATAAATCACCCTAGGTAAAAAAATATATATGATAAATACATAACCTTAGTATCATACTTTAATATTACGTTTTATATTCGTTATTGGTTTGTTGAATACATATTTTTTAAGCCAGTCAGAAAATTAAATTTCTTGGCTTGGCTTCTTCCACTTTGGCTTAAACATAGGATGGAGCTATGTTTTTAAATAAGTCGATTAGTTAATATTTGCTTCCCTCCATATGTGTATATTTGCTGACTCTTTTGACATATTATGTTCCTTAGCTGAGCTCAATATTAGACTATGAAATGTATAGTGCAGTTCTATTTACTACAAGCGCTGCGTAACCTGGTGATTAATAAGTTGGCTGGAGTCAAGGTTTATAAATTAATATATGTTAAAAAATGCTTCACTGTAATTAAACGAACAAATTATGTAATAACGTAAATAAAATAAATGTGATTTTAAAAAAAAGTCTACATTCACTTGGCCACATATTTGTGGAAAATTCGTCACTTCGTGCGAAGTTAAGCATATTCCTTATTTGTCGGTAAACTCTCGCGCATCAAAGCGTTTTATCGCAATGAACTTTGCTTATGTGGACAAACTTCTTCCGGGCCACAGACAACGTGCGTATTGAACATGTTGAAGTTTATTAGAGTTTGCGACGGATTTTCGACAGTGACAATTTCTTTAGATAATGAAAAGATGAATCATTTGATGTGATATTTTGAATAAATAATACAGGCGTCTAAAGCTGTCCCCTGTTGACAAAAACGTAATAAAAAATAATTATTCGTTGCCATATAATATAGAGCAACCATCCATTTTGTGTTAAGCGTGTGTTTATCGCGATAAAATTGCGCAGTATGGCCTTCACCGTAGGCCGAAGGCGAAGTTTTTTCGCCGAAATTCTATCGCAATGTGTGTGGCCCATGCAATAGAAATGTTATTATATTTATTATC
This sequence comes from Parnassius apollo, assembly GCA_907164705.1. NCBI lineage: Eukaryota > Metazoa > Arthropoda > Insecta > Lepidoptera > Papilionidae > Parnassius > Parnassius apollo. The sequence goes on along the minus strand of CAJQZP010001188.1, from coordinate 1,524,605 downwards.
TGTTTTCTGACAATTTGATAACTACTTACTATCAGGTGGACTGTGTGCTCGTTTGTCACTCTATCCTATAAAAAAAAGGAGTATACATTTTCTATATGTTTGCAATTTAAAATTCTAATATGAAGGATCTCAATTTCTGAATTTAGCAGTTCGATATTATGTTTTTGTGCCTTAATTGACCTGTAAGTCAATGTAGCTATGCCTCCAAATCCGTCAGCACGATCCCTTCTAAAGACGTTAGGTGGCTAATGTGAAAGTGACTACCCGGGTCTAACCAAGTTTCGCTTATAATAGCAATGTGTAGTTTTTCTTGATTTAATAGAACTTCTAACTCTGTATATTTAGTCGAATTCTTTGCGCATTCCATTGTAGCACATTTACATAAGTTTGTGAGTTGTTTTTATCTATAATTGTTTTATGAAATTGCAACAATGCTGATCTGCAATAAACTGCAACACTAATGATATTAACGCCTTCAATGTTATATTTCCACAGCCTTTTATCTTGTCTTCCTACGAACTACTTTCCTCTTTAAATATCTTCTCTTTTAATTTTTAAAAAAATAATTTCCAATTGTTCTTTATGTTTCGATCGATTCTCATCACTTAGCTTGTCGTCCATTCTGCTTTCTTCTTCACTAACTTCAGTATAACATTCAGGTATATTTTGTTCCTGTTCTTTGAGTGCACTTCTTCTATTCCGTTGTTTCTCTGACTTAGAGCTTTTTCTTGTTTTTCCGGGGGTGTTTTCGTAACCCTAGCGTAGGTATACACATCACTAGGCCCGGGAATCTATTTATCTCGTTGTGATGATTCATTTTCATATGTAGATTAGGTAAATAGATGTGGGTCATTTTTCATAGTCGGTGGTTGAGGTAACGGTGAGACATACAGCATAAGGGTTTTTCTGTAGGAAGGTTAAATTCTCCCATGAGTTCTCTAATTTGTTTAACTTTCAAGAAAATAGGGCAAATTTTAGCCATTGCCATGTGTTTTCCCATACAGTTATTACATTTGAAAGTTGTCGTTTCACAGTTAGGATGACTTTTCGTACATTTAGGACAAATTACTTTTAGAGAAGGGCACATTCTAAACGAGTGACCAAATCGCCAACAACGGGAACATTGCGTCACTGGGTAGGTGTAAGTACTCACTTTTACCCTACGATGGTAATGACGATCCCTTGAAGCATATTCTTACAGACTCGCTATGTCCCCAATGACCGTCATAAGTGTTTTTTCGCTTTAGTCTTTTTACTGCTAAAATTAAAGTTTCACTTTTAATTCTTAGTAATATCTCTTATTAGCTCAATTCTAGATCAATTTCCTTTATGATCCCATATGATTGACTGATTTCTAAAGTTTTTTGGCATTTAAAACCATTCTCGTTAAATCTCTTGCACTGTACAAAAGACTCAGCACTTTCTTCGCTATTAAAATGAATCAATACTTTAAAATGCATTTATGTACTTAATTTTCGTGACATTTTAATACTTTCTGCTTTTAACATTTTTGCCAATACAAATTGTTTCGAAAGTTTATCTGTACATGTCAAACGTACTTCAATTTTATCCTCCGGAATTCTCGTAAATACGTTACTCTGTACATACATTATGTCTATTTTGCCTTTTGGGGGTCTCTCTAAGAACATTTCGTATTTAATTCTTAACAGTTAGCTTTAAAGCTACATTAAATTACTAGTGTAACCATTACAACTGGCTATTTTACGGTATAGTATTATTTTATGGATAGGTACTAATAACTATTTTATACTTTTATTTTTTACTTTAAATTATTTCCTTTGTTGTGACTCTCTTAGGTAAATTTTCATAGTGTCTTTTTATTGTCATTATTACCTAAGTTTTTATTATATAACGTTTCAGGTTGATAACAAACGCCTCTCATAACGACTGAAGAAAACAATTTAATTAAAAAGCGAGGAAGTTTTAAAGGTCGTTTGACTTTTGTCACAAATTATTTAAATTCGCTTAGCGTTTCTTCGTTGGATTTTTCAGCGGTAAGTGAGTTGCAATTGCGTATGGGTAAAATTGAGTCACTGTACGACCAATTTGACGAGGTACAATTAAGACTCGAATGCATTAGCGATAATGTTAATATAATGATATTGAGACACAGTATTATAGGGCACTAGCAAAGGCACAAAATATTATATCACAATATAGTAAGAGTAATGAAGAGTCTGCGTATAGTTATAAGTTTTCTCGTGCCAGCTCAAGCCAGCATAAGCTAGTTAAATTGCCAACATTTCAGCTGCCGATATTTAGTGGGTCATGTGAACATTGGCTTGAATTTCGAGACACCATTACCAGTCTTATTCACACTAAGGATTTAATAAACGATGTTAATAAATTTCATCATCTATGTGCATCTCCGGATGAATCGGCTGTTGTTGTACTTTAATCTATTCACTTTTCCGCTAGCAACTGTGAAGTAGCATGGGATATTTTGTGTGATCAACAATAAACGTTTGCTCATTCAAAATCATGTATTTGATTTATTTACCCTCGAGCCTACTGCAAAGGAATCATCGGTAGTTTAAAACGCGTTATCGATCAATTAAGTAAGAACATACGTGCGCATGCAACGTTAGGTGAACCTGTTTAGTATAGGGACACTCTCATAATGTATATTGTCATTCATAAGTTAGATTGAATAGTCCAATTGTGAGTGGGAGGAACTCAAGGGGAGTTAAGACAAGGAAAAGCTAATTACTTTTGATATGTTTTTCGAAATTATGCAAAATCGTGCCGATTTAATTGAGAAGTTAGATCTCTCACGTAGCGGAGGACTATCGTATACAAATTATAATATCAGGTTCTAAATTAAAAACCATGGTCATCGTCGCTAATCCCGATGATAGCTCAATTGCTTTAACCTCACTATTCAAAAATTGTCATTAATGTAATAGTGAATACAACTTAAGCATTTGCCCTCAATTCTTAGCGTTAAGTAATAATGCAAGGTTAGAATTGTTACCTAATTATAAATTTTGCTTTAACCCCATTTCGGAAAGGTCATTTTGCAAATCATTGCAAAAAAATCGGATGTGAAATATTTCAACGAAAGCATAACTCTAATTCATTCCGAGGTACTTCACTTAAGCATCTGGGTAGCATAAAGGCCCGAACTGAATCTCACACTCTATCGTTGGAGACTACCAGCCCCACCTATTGTTAACATTACTCTGTCGGCTAGTGTCGAACTGTCGTCGTTTGGTAAGCGAAATCATGCCGAATACGTCGTATTGTTGTCTACCGCATTAATTAAACTGTATGGTAAAAACAATTGTGAGCACATAACTCGCGCCATGCTCGGTAGTGGTAGCACTTCATATCTTATGACAGAAAAGTTAGGTCTGAAGTTAGGTCAAACGCCAAACGTCCAAATTTGACCGCTTCGATATTCCGTCAAAATTCAAGAGGTCAAATGTGATCGCACTCACCCACAGTATTTTAACCCATCAATACTTATTTTTAGAGACTACTTTTCTATGAAAAAATTTGGCATAATAGAATTAATAAGAAATATTCTATCCTGCAGTGGAATAAAAATTCATTTAATTTATAGATATTTATCTATAATCTACGTTTATTTCGTACGCCATTTTCGTGTGAATGCTGTTGTGTTGATTTTCAATTTTTTCCTAGTGTTTTATTATAAAATTGTAATGAAAGTTTTTGTGTGAATATTATATATCTTTTTACGTAAATAAGTTCGAGTAATATATAAAGAAATAATTGTGATTTTCACGCTGCCGACATCCGCTTGGTATGTATTTTTTTGGTATCAAAATAAAATAAAATCTTTTTGTAATGAAGTAAAACCTGACTTTTGTTTAGACCACAGAATAGATAATTTTGTATAGATTTTATATTACCAAACTTCTTTATAAAAAAGTAGTCTCTAAATATAAGTTTTAATGATTTAAAGTGCTATGGGTGGTGCGGTGGCATGCGACCGCTCGGGATATGCCGGACACATGCGACTGCATGTGATTTTATGGGGATTGAAGGGTTAATAATAGGCCTTCGTGTATTACAAAAATGAGTCGCGTAGCCATTAAGTTATTGGATGAAAGTTTTACAAAAAATCTCCAATGTTTTATTTTACCGACAATAACCGATATCGTACTGTTAATATTATTCGAGCTTAGGGTTCGTGACAATAAAAACTGCCGATTGAATTGCCAAAATTTACACTTTTATTACCGAACACCAATTCAATTTTAAAATACACTAATAATTAATCACACCGATTCACTTTATTTTGCTCCGAAGCTTCGCTTGTCTCGCCAAATTCAATACTGCTCCGATCGCGGCTATCAACGGCTTTATATAGGGCTCTTCCACCGAAACATCCAGAATATTCCAGCAAATACGGGCGCCGACCAACCAGGCGCAGAAAGTTCGAGTTTGGGGCCTTCTAGAAAGCTTAGTTCTTCTGTTCGATACTAGATTGCGCTGTTGGTGGAAAGTTCAAGATTGACATTTTCTGGAAGAAATTTTTGGTGGAGGGGTGGGGCCTTCTAGAAAGCTTAGTTCTTCTGTTGATACTAGATTGCGCTGTTGGTGGAAAGTTCAAGATTGACATTTTCTAGGAAGACCTCATCGCTCTGTTCCCCGACACTAGATGGCGCTAGTACCAGTTACCAGATGTCAACTTAGGCACGCAACACTGCCCCTTCCTAAGACATGCTCGTCCCGAGCATTATCGGCCCCATAATAATGCGCCAGTCGATCCACATGGACGATCTTAGGCGTCCCTCTTGCGCCTTTCTGTATCCGGTAGGTTACATCGTTGATCCTGGTCACAATCCGGTACGGGCCGTCCCATTTAGCTTGAATCTTAGGAGATTTTCCTTTGATGCGGACTGGATTGTGCAACCACACTAGTGACCCTTCGTCGAACCCTTTGATGTTTATTTTGCGGTCATACCGGGTTTTCATCTTTTCAGATATTTGCTGGCCCGATTGTCCGACGTGCACATAAATATCATTCATTTTGTTCCGCCAGTCATTTGCATAAACGGTTATACTGCGTGGGGCATCAGGTGGTATTCCGGTGATCAAGTCTCCAGGCCTGCAATTCTCTTCTAAAGTTTGCGAAAGCTGGTGTCACTGATAAACTTTCGTAAACAGCGCTTCGATATGACAACAAAAACGGTTGTATGTGCTTGTCCCAATCTCGTTGCCGATTGTCTACAACTTTTGCTAGGTACCTCTCCAATGTCTGATTAAATCGTTCTACCATTCCATCAGATTGCCGGTGATAAGAAGTCGTTCTTGTTTTATGAGTACCCATAACTCGGCAATTTTCCGGGAATATTTGAGACTCAAAATTCCTTCTTTGATCGCTGTGAATCTCTAAAGGTACTCCAAAACGACAGAAGACGTCATGAACCAGTTTATCTGCAACTGTTGAAGCTTCTTGATTTGGAATGGCGAAGACTTCTGGCCACTTAGTGAGGTAATCCATCACAACCAAGAAATACTTGTTACCACTTTCACTCTCCGGTAACGGCCCCACCACGTCAATCGCTATTCTCTCCCATGGTGCACCAACATTGTACAACATCAATGCACTTCTACTACGAGTCTGAGGTCCCTTTATAGCCGTACAACTTTTACATTTGCGACACCAGTCCTCGACATGGTATCGACAGTGGACTCAGTAAAACCGTTCTCGGATCTTCAGTAGAGTTCGTTTAACTTCCAGATGGCCTCCTGAACAATCATTGTGGTATAGCTGTAGAAAATCCAGTACTTTAGCTTTAGAGACAACCATTTGCAAATGACAGCTGTCTCCCCGAGCATTTTCCCATTTACGGCACAGAACTCCATCCTGAAGCAGCAAGCTGTCCCATTGGGCCCAATAGCTTTTAGTGGTCAAACTCATCGCTGAGACGTCGCTCCACTTGGGCTTGGGAGCACTGGGCTTCATCCATTCCGGAATCAGCTTGATGTCCGGATCTTCTTGCTGTGCATGTTTTAAGCTGTCCTTCCACTCGTTGCTGAGGTGGTCTGTCCTGAGCATCCTCACGGATACCACCTCCTTACTATCTTGCCTAGTACAATGTGTGCAATCTTCAGGACAAGGTCTTCTTGACAATGTGTCTGCGTTGTCATGAGATTTCCCGCTGCGATGTTCGATCTCAAGTTTTTCATTAGTGCAGCATGGTTAGTTCGTAAGTGAAATTTTCGCCCCAGAAGATATTTCCTAAAATGTTGCAACGACTTTACCACAGCTAGCAATTCGCGTATTGTGATAGTGCAATAGTTCCTTTCCGGTTTTGACAATGACTTGCTGAAGTACGCTATCATGACCTCTTAGTCACTATTTCGTTGAGACAACACACCGCCAAGTCCTATATCACTTGCGTCTGTGTCAACTATAAATTCTTTACTTGCATCAAGGTATATCCCAAAATAGTTTTTTTGCACAGACGGTACTTGAGCTTCTGGAATGCGATATTGCAACTTTCATCCCAGCAGAAATGTCGCTTCTTCTCGGTTAGTTTGTGCGGAGGTTTGGCTATATCTGCAAAGTTCTTCACAAATCGCCGATAATTCACTTCAAACGTTGCTGGAGCATTGTACAATCCAAACGGCATTACTTTAAATTGCCACAGACCCTTTCCCATCGAGAACGCGGTTTTCTCCTTATCCTTAGGGTCAATTTCAACTTGCCAGTAGCCACTTTTTAGATCTAGCGTGCTAAACCACTTTACTCCTGTAAGCATGTCCAGCGTGTCGTCAATTCTTGGCAAGGGATAGCTGTCCTTCTTTGTAACGTCGTTCAGGCGGCGATAGTCAATACAAAACCGCATGCTGCCATCCTTCTTCTTTACTAGCACCACGGGTGAACACCATAGACTAGATGAAGGTTCAATAACACCATCCTTTACCATTCTCTCAATTATGGTTTCCACTTCTTTTTCACGTGCTACCGGCAATATTCTTGGTCTCTGGCGGATAGGCAATTCTTCTCCTGTGTTTATTTTGTGTCGAACTAAGTCAGTCTTCCCTATGTCAGCATCGTTTGACGAGAATACATCGGCGTACCTGAGTAACAACTTCTTCGCCATGACCATTTAATTCTGGGAGAGAACGCTGCGACAGTCATCTAAAATTGTGATCACGCTCGTTTATGCATCCTTGCTGGAGGTCCTAGTCGATAGATATTGGCACTGACGCAACCAATCCACTTCCTCACAAGTACCAACTAGTGTGCCTTTTTCTATAATCTGTTCCTGGTCACAAAGGTTCAGCACACGTACTCCTGAGATGTTAGTGGTTCTGACCAATGTTCAAGCCTAACTTTTCTACAAGTACACAACGATGAGGTTGCCTAGGATTCCGAGGAAGACTAACCGACCGCCAGTGAGACGGGTGTCACTGACGGTCGTTTTTGTGTTCGTATTCGCCTCAAGCAAAGTCCTGATGTATAAGATGCATCTTTAGAAAGAGCTAAGCAACGTTTTTGTTCCTTGGAGGAGCGTAAACTAAAAAATAAGCCGGAACTAAGTAAAACATATTACGATTTTATGTTCGAATATCAGTCTTTAAGACACGTGTCTGAATGCCAAGACAGTGAATTTGTAAACAAGCCTTATTTCACCCCCCTCTATGGTGTTTTGCGCGAAAGTAGCATGACTAAAAAATAAGAGTAGTGTTTAATGCTAGTGAGCCGGCTTCATCAGGTGTTTCATTGAACAGTATTTAGATGACAGGTCCTATTGTTCAAGACGACCTTCTGTCTATACTCCTCGTATTTCGGCAATATAAATCGATTTTGGCTGCTGATGTAGAGAAAATGTATAGACAGATCATCGTACACGCCATTGACAGGCATTTGTAGGTCATACTCTGGCTTCACGACTCATCTCAAACGGTGAAAATTTACCAATTAAATACTGGGACATACGGAACGACTAGTGTGCCTTTTCTTGCTACTCGATGTAAAAAGCAAATAGGTCTCGAGTGTAAAGAGAAAATTATGTCAGAGATAATTTTGCATGATTTCTATGTTGACGACTTATTGACGGGAGGGGCTGAACTCGAAGACGTCAAAAATATTAAAAAAGTGTTACATCCGAACTTTCTTCCGCGTGTATGAGTGGAGGTCAAATTGCAAAGAAATAATTTCCGAGTAATCTCAAACATCGTTAAATTTAAATATCGGAAGTAGTCAAGCTAGTAAGCTTTTAGGTCTTAACTGGCGTTCAGATTATGACAAACTCCGTTTTCCGATATTTTCTCTAGCTAATAATAGTAATACAAAGCGCGATATACTTTCTACAATTGCGCAAATATTTGACCCCCTAGGGCTGTTAGCTCCATGAGTCATAAGAATGAAAATACTGCTACAAAAACAATTTTTACAAAAGCTAAAATGCGACAAGCAATTAACTCCCACGATTAGTTAACAATGGGCGGAAATCATTAAGGATTTATCTTTGCTTAATAATCTTAGTATTCCTCGTGTTTGTCATGTAAGTTAACTGAACTTACACATTTTCTGTGATGCAGCTGAGCAGGCTTACGGCTCTGGTGTATATGTTCGCAGTATAAACGATATAAGGGAGATATTTCCTTGAATTTGTTGATAGCTAAGAGTCGTGTTGCTCCCATTAAAGCTACGTTAATTCCCTTGAACTTTGTATTGCTCTCACTAGTGCGCGACTTTTTGAAAAGGTAGTCACTTCACTCCGGGTGCAAAATAGTCGTACTATATTCTGGACCGACTCCACTTAGATATTGGGATGGTTGAAAATACCACCCGCTAAGCTTCATCCAGTTGTGCGAAATCGTATAGCAGAGATTTTAGAAAAATCAGGAATTGTATTTGTAGGCATGTGCCGACTAGTGACAACCCCGCAGACGTATTGTCTCATGGTGTTTATAACGAAATATTGCAGCATCGTAATCTGTGGTGGTGTGATCCAAGTTATCTTAAACAAGATGTATCACAATGGCCTTTACAGACAAAAAATGTCACTTTACTACACAATCTTAAACCGGAAATCTCATTAAATGTAACTGACAATGATAATACAAAATATTTTGAATGAATTGAATTTAATCGGTTTTCCAATTTTTAAGACCTTAACGTACTATATGTCTTACGTTACTCATGTCTTACGTTTTATTAATAAATGTAGAAAACGGAATCCTGATTCCGGTGTGAACAACAGGACGCGTTGAACATCATTATTAGGAACGTACAAAGGGAGTCATTTCTAGAGTATAGCATGCTCTTTAAGGGATTATTTTTGCCCAGAAAAGCCCATTACACAGTATTTTTAGATAAAAGCAATATCATGCGAGTAGGAAGTCGCTCAAAAAATTCATACTTTTGGTATGATGAGAACCAAACATCCTGTCTTATTGCAGTACATACATCGTTTTACTCAATTGTTATTTAATTACCAACATAAAAACTTAATGCACGTGGGACCCCAATTATTATTAGCTACATTAAGAGACTCGTATTGGCCAATTGGTGGTCGAAAACTGGCGAGAAGCTGCTACCATCAATGCGTCCTTTGTAGTCGCATGAAAGGTAATCTACCACAACAGCGTATTCAAGCTGGAGGTTATCCTTGTGAAAATGTAGGAGTTGACTATGCAGGTCCTATGTTATCTGCTAGTCGCCAAGGTCGCGGATGTCGTTTGGTAAAGGTGAACAAAGCCGTATTCGCGTGTTTCGCTACCAAAGCAATTCACTTAGAATTGGTTGGCGATTTAACAATGCTGTTTCATATAATTATACACTGGCCTTCATCATCATCATGAATCATCATTATAGCCCTTCACCACTGCGGAACATAGGCCTCCCCCAAGGAATGCCACAAAGTACGGTCCTGAGCCACCTGCATCCATCGAGTTCCTGCATGTCTCACCAGGTCGTCTCACCATCTAGTGGGGGGTCGCCCTACACTACGCCTACCGGTACGAGGCTGCCACTCGAGAACCTTTCTTCCCCATCAGTTATCGGTTCTTCGAGGTATATGGCCGGTCCATTGCCACTTCAGCTTACTATTCCGCTGGGCTATGTCAGTCACTCTGGTTTCTGCGGATATCCTCATTTCTGATTGTATCACGCAGAGAAACTCCGAGCATAGCCCTCTCCATAGCTCGTTGAGCGACCTTGAGCGTCCTTATACGGCCAGCAGTGAAGGACCACGTCTCAGATCCGTAAGTCATCACTGGCAACACGCACTGGTTGTACACTTTAGTTTTCAGAGATTGGGGTATACCTGACGAGAAGATGTGTCGTAATTTCCCGAACGCTGCCCAACCGAGTTGAATCCGTCGATTGACCTCTCGGTCGAAGTTGGACTTACCTAGTCGGACTATTTGTTCCAAGTACACGTACTCGTCAACAACTTCGAGCATAGTGCTCCCAACAACTACCGGCATAGGTGTGACATGGACATTGAACATGATCTTTGTTTTGTCCATGTTCATCTTAAGACCTATCCGTTGGGAGGCACCATTGAGGTCATTGAGCATAGTGCTAAGGTCCTCCAGCGATTCTGCCATAAGGACTATATCGTCGGCAAATCGAAGGTGAGTGATGTACTTGCCATTGATATTAATACCGTATCCAGTAGCTTGAAAACGTCTTCCAACCCAGCGGTAAAGAGTTTTGGGGATATAACGTCACCCTGTCTTACACCTCTCTGCAGTTGAATAGGTTTCGTACTGTTCGGTTCTGTACTCGAATAGCCATCGTATCCCTACTTTACAAACACTTCAGCACTTCGATATACCGACAGTCAACTTGGCACCGCTGAAGAGACTGTAGTATGGCCCAAATTTCGACGGAATCAAAGGCTTTCTCATAGTCCACGTACGCCAGGCAAAGTGGCAGATTGTACTCTTCGGACTTCTGTACAATTTACCGAAGGGTATGTATGTGGTCTATGGTACTAAATCCTTTTCGGAAACCGGCTTGTTCGGGAGGCTAGAAGTCATCGAGTCTACGTGCGAGACGACTCGTAACAAACTTAAGGCAGATATTGCGGAAAATCGACCAGATTTGCAGAAAAATAAAATCGAGTTTCACTATAACAACGCGCCGTCTCACACCTCAGGGGTCGCCATAGTGAAAACTCTTGAATTACGGTTTCAACTGCTTGATTACCTACCTTACTCACCAGATCACGCCTCAAGCAATTTCTTTTTGTTACAATTATTTTACAGAGAAAAATGCCAATTACTACTTGAAAGTGTAAGAGACGAGAGTATCGCTGTGAGAAGTGTGCAGAGTTACAAGGATACTATGTAGAAAAATATAAATAAACTTTAAGAAAAAAATATCTTATATTTTTGTTAGGTTGGAAACTTTTCAGACAACCCACGTTAATAAAATGTATAGGTACATTTTATTCACAAGAACAACAAAACGAATTCCACGAAAAACTTTCAGTGTAAAATTAAGGAAATTGCTAATGAAAACTTTTATTATACTCGTTTAGCTTAAGAAATAATTTTTAATAGCCATTTTCGATGTGAAAACTCAAAGCTGTGTCCTATACACCACACAAACTCTCGTATTCCTTTGTTGTCATGTTCAGTGACATCATAATGTTTTTAAATAAGTTCATGTCATGTTCTTACCAGTAAATTAAGTTCACTAACTAATATGCATAGGAAATAGTTATGGCGGAGGCTTAATTTATATCTAATTCGCTTATAAATGTTCTTGATTCCTAGTTTTATTATTTTAAAAATTAATGATTCTAAGCAGATATACTACTTACATGCAGTTTAATTTATATTACATTTCTGCATATTATAAAGAAGATGTCAGATGCAATGACTTGAATACAGCAAAAATACAACAGATAAAATGATTATGAATAATTTAATTTAATTCGATATTTTAATATAGGAAAACTTAATTATAAAAAATGTATTTGCATGCTATCCATAGATGGCTGAAAAAGCTGAACTACACTTTACAATAACCACCTAAATGTATGCTTTTTCAAAGCAAATAAATTTTCGTTTCATTTCATTTCATTTAAAAAATGTGATGGTAATAATACTTGCTGATTGTTTACGTCTCTTAAAGAATCAGCTGTTGAGTAATATGCACTATTTAATTGCAACCAACCGATAGGACAAGGGAATTAATTAGGCGCACGCATTCAGCTCAAGTTGCGCCATAAACGCGCTTTTGTGTGTTTCCATTCATAACAGGCTTTTGTCTCAACATCTGTTGACGATCTAATTGCTTTTCAGTATGCAAGCAGAACGAACATACTTCTAAGTAATTGGTTATGAGATAACTACTCATTATTACAACAAAAACATTAAAATGAATATGATAAGTAACAATAAAACTCACGGGTACATATTAAAAAAATTGTTGGGCATAAATATAAAATCATTTTCTGATAAAATCCACATAATTTTTTAAAATGTATTATAGGAAATGTCGAAAGCTTAATGAAAATGTACAATTTAAAGTTATGCTCGCCTTTTGTGCAGTTTTGTATTATAATAACATAAATAATGAAAAAGCGTTTAGTTTTATTTTTGAATTTGAAAGAACTTCTTAAAATAAATTTGGTATACCTATTATTATAAAATGTCATTCTTAATATATTGAAATCCTATTAAGTAGTCTTTAATTGTGAAGTTATTTCTGCATTTTGAAATTTTTACACGAAATAAAATTTTACGAGAGAACGAGACGAAAACGTCGATTGTCGCTAAAATTTTAGTGGCTCTAATTCCCGTCTGCTCTTGCAGAAATATTCGGAGACAGACTTTCAACTGCTGCTTATTTATTACCTTGATAACGACGCTGCTCTCGCGTGGAAAATATTGTTATCACTGATGAATTACGATCGCCACAAGACGATATTGTGCTTCCAAAGCTTTTCAAACATTACGCGTTTATCTTTTACTGCTAATTTGTTTTTTAAATGAACCGTGTAATTGTGAGTTTTTAATTTAGAATACGTAGAAAACTTATAAGCTTAGAATTCTTACAATTGAAGCGCAAGACTTCAACAAAATATCGATCTTTCGAGGGTGAATATGCAGATGTTAATGACGATATTTAACGTCTAGGCTAGGAAAGTATTGCGGAAGTGCTGTCATTAGACGCTGCCAACAACCGCGTTTATGAACGGATATATATTAAATCATAAGGAAATACGTTTAATAAATTACATCTAGTTGAATACAAACATAAATAAAGCAAAATTATGGATAAAATGGAAACAAAATTCTAACAATGTAGATTATGAGGAATACTCTGTCCTTCAAAAAAGATTAAAACAAGTTAAGTAAAGATTGGAACAAGTTTGCAGAAAGACATCAAAATATTTTTTTATTTTGTAAGCAACTAAAAAATCTGGTATTTCCAACGTAATGTCTGACGATGGAAAATAAACCGAAAATCCTGAGCACATATTTTATATGAACTGTTTTCTAATTATTTTATTTCAATTCACTAGGGCAGCTCACTGATGACGTACGACATAGATTCATTACCTTGCTCATCAAACACTAACTTTACTATCTCGCATATATTATTTTCAAAAAACACAATAGTACAATGTCTAAAAAAGCTAGATATAACTAAAAGTCCTGGACCAGACAGTATCTCACCTTTATTCCTCAAACATACTGCTAGTTCAATAAGCGTACCTATTGTGACGGCTAATTATTATTATTAATATTTAATAATTAATTTCTTTATAAATCCGTCTGAAATTATATTAAAAGTAATATTTTAAATAATTAAATTACACTACTTAAGCAAAAAGTTACGATAAATACATTTCAGATATTAAGTAGGTATATTAAACGTTTAATGTTGCCTTTGAAACTCAGTTAATTTATTATAAACTTTTTTAAAATATTCGAAGTGTATTAAATAAAAGAAAAACAAGCCTAAAATATTATAACAATAAAGAAATATAACACTTCTAAAATAATTGTAAAAATGGGCAAAAATTGCCTAAGTTATTGAGATATCGTGTTGTGCCGCGGCACGCACGGAAATCATCAGGAATGTGAGTGCTCAGTAGTTGAAACAAGATTGAATATAGCCCACTGCGACGGCGACTTCAGCGACTTGTGTTGACAAGTAAAGTAATCAAGAACTTGAGTTTATTTATCCCCTCACCCCCAAGCGGTCAAATTCGACCGCGGCGTTATTCCATCAATATTTAAGCGGTCGAATTCGACCGCGCACACCCGCGTCATTTTAAACCATTAAAACTTATATTTAGATTACTGAATAGTTAATAGAAATATTAAAAAGTTTGACATTATAGAATCAATATGAAATTTTCTATCCTCTAGTGCAATGAAAAGTCAAGTTATATTATGGATAATTATTTTTTTTTTTTTTTTTTTTTTTTTTTTTATAGAAGAGGGGGCAAACGAGCATGTGGCTCACCTGATGTTAAGTGACTACCGCCGCCCATGATCAACCGCAACACCAGGGGAATTGCAGGTGCGTTGCCGGCCCTTTAGAAAGGAGTAAGCTCTTTTCTTGAAGGTCCCCAGGTCGTATCGGTCCGGAAAAATCACCGGTGGTAAATTATTCCACAGAGAGGTTGTACGCGGAAGAAAACTCCTTTTGAAACGTACAGTGGTGGACCGCCAAGCATCCAGATGGTGTGGATGGTATCGGGACGTTTGCCGTGTAGTGCGTTCACGAAATTTGGCGGCTGGGATTAATCCGAACAATTCCTCAGAGCACTCCCCCGTGATAGATGCGATAAAATACGCAAAGAGATGCAACATCTCTTCGCAGCGCCAGTGAATCGAGCCGATCGGAAAGCACTCGGTCGTCGACGATTCGAGCCGCTCTGCGCTGGATGCGGTCAAGTGGAAGGAGCTGGTACTGGGGAGCCCCAGCCCAGAGATGGGAACAGTATTCCATGAGCGGCCGAACCTGCGCCTTGTAAAGTTGCAGGCGGTGTGCCGGCATGAAATACTGTCCCGCTCTGCTGAGCACGCCAAGCTTTTTTAGAGGCCAATTTGGCCTTCCCTTCCAAGTGACCACGAAACTGCACGTCACTCGATATGTCGACGCCGAGGATTCCGATACTGGCTGAGGCAACAAGGGGAGTGCCTTGAAACTGAGAAATGAATATTTATAATCTACGTTAATTTCGTACGCCATTTGTGCGTGAATTTTGTGTAGATTTTTGGATTTTTCTAGTGTTTTAGTATAGTATTTTATTATAAAATTATAATAAAAGTTTTTGTGTGAAATAATTTATCTTTTTACCTAAATAATTTCGAGTAATATATTATTGAAATAATTGTGATTTTCATGCTACCGACATTC
This sequence comes from Parnassius apollo, assembly GCA_907164705.1. Lineage (NCBI taxonomy): Eukaryota > Metazoa > Arthropoda > Insecta > Lepidoptera > Papilionidae > Parnassius > Parnassius apollo. The sequence goes on along the minus strand of CAJQZP010001188.1, from coordinate 1,509,259 downwards.
GCTTGTTATGTTTTATTTTTGTTATCAAAATACAACAGTCTTTTTTGTAATTAAGTAAAACCTGACTTTTATATAGAGAATTTTGTAAAGATTTTGTAACGCCATACTTTTTCATAGAAAAGTAGTCTCTAAATATACTAACTATATATAAATATAATAACTAATAACTTTTAATGGTTAAGTGCTGCGGGTGGGTGCGGTTGCATGCGACTGATCGGGATTTCCCGGGCGTATGCGACTGCATCGGATTTTTATGGGGATCTAAGAGTTATGAACGGATAGCCATCGTTGAAAACTAGCAGTGAAACTTCCTTACAAAATCTGCTTTTAGAATATTAGCTAATATTATTTCCAACTTCTGTTCTACTTTCTTGTAAACCAATCGACGTTACTTTACGGCTCCGTGGCGCAGTGGCTTAGCAATAAGTGGCTACGCTGGGGACTGCGGGTTCAAATCCCGAAAGGAACAAGTATTTGTATGGCCTACAAGTAATTTTTTCGGGTCTGGATGTTTGTTCTTGTGAAATTTGTGTTTGTAAACTGCCTCCACGATATGGGAGAAATTCCTAGTGTGCAGATACAAAAATAAGCTTGAAGGAACAAAATTTATAACCGTCTGCATAAACTTGCAATAAATGAACAAAGTAATTGTTGACAAGCTCTGTTTACTCGTTCAACTAAATACAAATTATTGGACAGCAAGAAAGAAACTTTAACAACTTGTAAACAGTACGAGCGCGCGCACGGTATCGTACACAAACTCGACTCACATCCTTCCTTCCTGATTTTCAGAATTTATACCGATCCCACGTCCCTTATGTTATAAACATTCATCATAATCTAAAATACACTCATTCCTTTTTAATGATAACGAGGCACTCCGTCTTAGTCCTCAGAGGGTGGCTACACATCTGCATTTTCATTCTTAATCGAGGATAGACACAAATATCTATGGGCTGCAGCATCCATTAGGCGACTTGTATACTCTGTGCACTTGTCATTTTTATTTTATATAAAAAATACATAAAATAGTCATTAAATAATTTGGTATATAACTAAATGAACACATTATTTTAAAACATTGTTTTTAGTTAGAACTTCCGCAAATTATAAATTGTGTTTGAGATATTATATTGTCACAAATATACGCTAGAACCCGAAATAATCATTATATTATGATAACATAGCGAAGTTTAATTACATGGTAGGTAAACCAGAATCTAAAACTAAAACATTCACGTTTTTGTACAAGTCTTATCTTCCACTTTGATTAAAACCTAATCTTAGGACCTTTATAGGACCCGCGGTTCTGCGTATTATACAGTATGAAACAAAAAACCCATTGATCGTTTCAGGGACGTATAGGCTCACATAGGCATGGCAATTATGATAATGAACATTTTTTGATTGCTTTAAATAGGGTTTTAGAATTTTTAATAAGATAAAATATTAAATTTAATATTTCTGAAAATGTTAATTGCTTCAGAAGTTACAGATATGTGCCTACATATTATCTACGGCCGCTATGAGGTCACTGACATGGCCGACTCAAAGCAAGCCGCTAAGCGGCGCGTGCTTCCTCAAGGTTTTGTATAAATCTTTATACCTATTTAGACACAGTTATTCCCTGAAAATTTAAATATAAAAATAATAGAAATTATAATGAAATTTATTTTTTAATAATGTGCTCGTAGCTTACGAATATTCCATTCCCCTTCCTGAATATCTAATAATATTTAACATGTTTATACTTATTTTATAATTAATAATATCTTACAAATATCTTTTTACGAAGTCGCTGATTAACGAGAATGAATCTTAGACTCGATAAGTAGATGACGATGTTTTGACGGGATTTAAGACTTTTTGAAATTGCGTTCTTCATTACAATCAAGCGGAGTCAACTACTGAACATAACTAAATATACTGGCTTCCCTACAGATAATCTCATAAGGGAGGTATTTGTCATAATTTCCTCTTTTGGCAGGCAGGGTTGTAACCGCAGTTTTTGAATTTGGATCTAGTTGTTGTTGAGAAGATGCTGTGAAGATGGTGCCAAACCTACGGGACGGTTTGGGTTCGCGGATATTCTTTCAATACACATTGTATTTGAATAGGTACTTATATTATAAATTTCCCCTTTATTGCTAAATAAATCTAGGAAAATATTTAAAAAAGGTTATTTCAATCATAAACTATCTTGATTAATTTGAAATTTGCAACTATTTGTAGGAGAGAAGTATGTATTTTTCATATGAAATTTTATTCCATAAAGAATTATGTAATAGGAATTATTTTTTTAAATAAATTAATATTTTTGTTTATTACAAAAATGTAATAAACAAAAAAAAATAATATAATATACGTGGCGTTTTGCGCGCTCTTTAAACTCAAACCCGAAAACCGACGAAGGATTTAGTTACACAATAGGAAAAACCTAAAAAAGTCAAGTGAACAAAGTGATAAAAGGTAGCGTCTCTATAGGCCAACTAACTAATTTTGATCCAATATCTATTATATATTCTGTGCTAATATTTAAAGACATGGTAAATTTTATAAACATAAAAGTTTGTCACATTTCAGTGGTCAAGAATAGAAACAGAAATAAGTATTTTTTATCGTTCGTCGATAAAAAAATGTTAATTAGTATATTTTGAAAAACACAGCAGCATAACAGTTTAAGTATATGTTATTGTGTGGATTTATATCACAATTTTTAAACGTTTCTTGATACAGTAGTATTTTAATGTATTTTTTCTAATCCTAGCTATAATTTAATTTCTTAATAACACGGGCTCTGCATGACGTAAATAAATAAATAATAACTGTTATTATAAAAATGTCATAAAAAAATCACAAAAAATTTCCTCGATTCAGAAAATATTAAAATAATGTTGTAGAGTACAATAGCTTTGCCGTGTCCGCGCATGTAACAAACAAAAAAAAACAGGCACCAGTAGCAGTAGCGCCCTAGCACAGATATTGACAGCTGTGTTTTATATTGCGAATTTAATTATCCGACGTGAGTGACTTATGTGCGATGTCTTACTGAAACCAAGAATATTTTAATATGTTGATGTGTCTCGGGAAATGTGACTGCAATTATGCAGAAGCACGAAGACTTTACGAGGAGTGCTTTGCTACTCCACGAAATAATACAATTGCCGTCGGCAATGATGTTCCAACGACTTCACATTCGTATGTACAATACTGGCAGTGTGCATGGCCGTCATCAACAACGTACAGAATCAGGAAGACAGAGAAAATACAACGACGACATCGAGGAGCACATTCTCGACACGTTCGGAGAAGATTCGACGTGGAGCACGCGCTCGGTGGCACGTGAACTAGGTGTAAACCATATGCGCGTTTAGAGAACCCTCAAAGATGATGGCCAGCACCGGATCATTATCGTCGAGTTTAGTGTCTTCTTCCCAACGACTACGAGTCGAGAATGGATAACTGTGGATGGGTACTCGATAAGATTGAAGGAGATCCTCAGTTTTAGAACTGCGTACTTTTTACGGATGAATGTGCTTTTTTAGAACAGGAATGCTTATAATGAACACATGTTGTCAACGACAAATCCGCATTCTTATAAAGCAAGCCACTTTCAACACCGATAGAAAATCAATTTGTGGGCGGGAATTATAGTTAACAAAATTATTGGTCCGTATTTTCTTGATTACACAATGAGCGGTGAAAACTACGGACGTTCGTCGCATGTGGTTTCAACACGATGGCTCACCAAACATTTCTGCCGTTGTGTAAGAAGTTTTTTGGATACTGAATTCGGTGAAAGATGGATTGGCAGTGGTGGAGCGGTAAACTGGCCGGCGAGATCACCTGATCTCACACCTTTAGATTTTTATCTCTGAGGTGCGATTAAGCAGACTGTATGCGTATGCGTATAGTCGCATCCTTTGAAAAAATAAAGTACGAAATGTCTGTTATACAACGCGTGCGTTTAGACATTGTAAGCCGGTGTCGCAAATGTGTAGAGGTACAAGGTGGACATATTGATTAACATCTTCGTGTTCGTCAAGTAGACATAGTGATGAATTAGTGTTTGACTACTAAAGTTATAACAGCTGTGATGTAACGAGGTCACGACCTTAGTGTAGTTAGTATAGATACGTTGCGTGCATGCTCGCGCGCCCCGTCTTGGATGGACGCCACCGCCGACCGCCGCTCTCAATAATTCCAGGCAGAGGTAAAAATAATAAAAAAAAATCTTTCAAAAGTCAACTGCTGAACATCTTAGCCACAATTATCCCTCTTAGCAGGCGAGTTGGCAAACGCAGTTTTTTACTATTTTGAGTTGTTATCTCTTTATGATATCTTGCTGCTGCCCATCTCGTGTTTCATTTCCTTCTGTCATCACTTACGATAGCCACGTTATAATATTATGGAGTAGTAGACTCTTTAACGCCACCACTACGCGGTGTTTTCTCTAGATTGAATTCATTTATCTTCTGCTTTTAATGTAAAAGAACGAATACTTAAAGAAATATGCAAATGCGAAACAATAACTGACATTATTCATTTCAAGTAGGTAAAAATTAAAACAATAAATTTCTAAATTTAAAAATTATGCGCAGAGTTCATCTGAGTTATTAAATACCCTTCTTTGAGAAAGTTATGAAGTAGTTACAAACATAAAATTTAAATAATAAGCACAACGCATAAGATATGTTTACATTTGCATGATTAACTTCAATTATAATATTTTTTTATGAAAACTATTCTCGTTGATACTATCATGTTATGTTTACATACATAATGATGTGTCGTAAGAGCCGTGGTTATTCAGGGGCTTAGCACTTGCCGTAATTTTTTTAATTCAACAACCCAGGTTTAACTAATGGAAACAATAAATTTCATTTAGTCAGGTTAGTTACAGTCCAAAATCCTTAAGAAAATTGCATGTCTGAGGAATACGATTGTAAATTGTTGGAGGCTTGTGACCAATTGTATGACGTATATATTTACATATTGATTTTTAGCTGACTGCCAAAAAAGGAAGATTCTTACGGATGTATTTTGTATTTGTACTCGTATATTAGCTATTTCTGCTACCCAAGCAGGGCCTGTTCAACAGTCGACATTTGATAGGCTTTTTAATAAACTAAATATATTTGGTCGTGTCTGTGGCTGGAATTAAAGGAGTCGCTCGCGTTGCCTTGAAAATCTTTCCAAAAATATATACACCATCAGTCGGAAGTGTACATCCTCGGAATAACCACACTTTTGCAGTTGGTGTCCCACATTTTGGGAGTTTGGACTCTAATAACTTTTATTTTTGAGAGACGACTCCCTTTATTTATTTTTTGTATATGGAGGGCATACTCATGCCCTTTCTGTGGGTGAAATATAATTTTTTTTTTAGATAATCAGTTTTTAATAGTGAAGTTTTTTAGCTAGCTAAACCATAAGCGCTAGCTCAAATAAAAATAATGAAATTGTATATTTCTTTAATACTTAGGAATACATTGATTTATATCCATTTTACATTTGATTTCTTCTTTTAACTTTATTTCATGCCCAACCTGTTTTATTCTATATTTGTTATAACATCCACTTAAGGTCCAATTTTCTATTATCGTATTTTAATTTTGCAAATTTTACTTGTCAACGGTTATTTAGCTGTTGTAATATCAACTTTTTATTTTTAATTAATTTTAGTAAACTTTATATAGCTGATAAGTTATTTTTTATATACAGTCTTTTAATATTACAAACATAAATGTTTAAATTATTATTTCATGCATTTCCTTTAATAATGTACAATACAATAAATGTTAAAATACCTTACTGTGGCGATTAGAGACTACTGTAAATAATTAACGTGATAGTGTCATTGTAAAATATTAAATTTTAAATTTAGACATATATAGATAGTGTGCTAATTATAGAAATATTATATTAATTACTTATGTTTTTATTCATATTTTAATTTATTTCGTTTTGTTTAGTTTTAAGTTTAAGTTGATTTACATTCACTTATATTTTCTTTTACCTTTTGTTTATTATGTAGCTGAACTGTTAATAATTTTAGTGAAACAATACGTCATTTATAATAAATGTTAAATTTAGTTTGAGCATGTTTTTGCCTTGTTTTGATTTTATTCTATTTCTTTCTTTATTTTCTTTTGTAGAATATTTAAGTATTCAGTGCCTGTATCAAATAGCAGGCAATCTGTATTACTTCGCTTGTGATTGCATTTGTTAAAAAATACTTGTCTAGAATTAAGTCAAATTGTGAAACTATACAATACAGACCCATTAGAGGTGGTGTAACCTCTGCAAGAAATAAAAAAAATATCCGCGCAATTATTGCCATTATAAAAAAAATCAAAATACATCAAAATTGATGTCTACTCTAAGTCACAGATTTAATTTTAATTGAAAATAATGAAGCACGAAGAACGAACATTTAATGACTTCAAACAAATCAAAAAATAAATAATTTTGTGACCATGAGTCTTGTGTTATTTGTATTCTTAATATTATGTATATTAGCCTTTTTATAGCATAGGATGACAAATTAGCACACAGTGCACCTTAAGGTAAGTGGTTGCTGCGGCCCATAGACATCTACATTTATACTCGATTACAAATCAATATGCAGATGCGTTGTCACCAGTGAGGACTAAGATGGAATGCTTCGTTTCCATTAAAAAGTGTCTACGGTTCTCTACTCTCACCATACAAAACACAGCAGCATTAGGCTTCTATTTACGCTGGTATTCTGTGAGAGCGTGGTCCTTCCTCGGTCGAGCCGACCCATTCATGATACAGCTATACTAATAATATACCTGCAGCATGGCTCTACCACGTATAAAATATTTAACAAGCTTTGTTAAAGAATTAACATATTTCTTAATTTTTGCCAAAATTAACACTTTAATTCACTTTACACTAATTAAAACTTAAAAGATACTAATAATTAATCACACTGATTCACTTTATTTCGCTCCGAAGCTTCGTTTGTCTCGCCAAATTCAATATACTTCCCCGATCGCGGCTTGCAGTGGCTTTATATAGGGCTCTTCCACGAAAACATCCAGAATATTCTGGAATATTCAAGTAAATAAGCGCGCCAACCGACCGGGCGCAGAAAGTTCGAGTGTGGGGCTTCCAGAAAGCTTAATTCTTCTGTTCGATACTAGATGGCGCTGTTGGTCGAAAGTGACGATTGACATTTTGTGGGAAGCCCTCCTCGCTCTGGTCCCCGACACTAGATGGCGCTAGTGCCATAGGCTTTAACTCGTTAGCTCATGGCCATACTCTTATCCGATATCATAAAATTACCTACGGCTGGCTCAGGACGGTATCAAATTTGATACCAAATACTGCCCTGTGAAAAATTTTTTTATTGTTTTAAACAAAATCAAAGAAAATATGCAATGAATAATATAGTAAAAGACAAAGATATGCTCTTTTATTTTAAACCATAACCTGAGAATGTTTCTTAGAAAAAAAAAGAAATCACTCTGAACTTTCGGTGTTCCACATGTCGCATTGCAGAAGGTGCTTCGTCTTTTTTATAGAATTTTATATTTGTGTCTGGACTAAAAACGAAAGTATTATAAGTTTTTGTATTCCTTGTAATATAGTAAACACGTAGATATATAATTTGTGGCATAAAAAGTGAAAAGTAAGTGCCAAAAGTACTTCGAAATCGAGAAGGCCTATTTTGGCGGTTGGGTCAAAAATGTGTTATTTTTTCAATTCTCTTTATTTTTAGTGTAATGTGTAACCAAAAAATAGTTTAATAACATATTTCAAATAACTTGACGTTGTATTTATTTCAAATTCACACAAAAATATATTTTAAATATTGTTCGAAAAGTTATACATATAAATATTATTATTTTTTTTTATATTTTGGTGTGAGTAACGAATAAAAACACATAAAACATAAAATTATACATATTTCCAAACATTTTTATATAAATTTCTCTAAAAACAAAAGTGTAAAATTCAAATTAGTAGTAATTTTGGCACTAAAATTGAAGTATATACTACTACTATGATATAAAGGGTAATTTATGAATTTTATTACAATTTATAGCAACCAAAAATAATTTATTCGATAGTTTATACATTCAACAAAAATTTCTGTAAGTTTTAAGTATAAATATTGTCTCAAAGTGAAAATATAGCAAAATTTGCAAGTTAGCAAAAAAATTGCAATTGCCGACATTCGCGTTGCGAGCTGTTTGCTATTCTTTCTGAGCTACCGATTTATCCTCGGCGGCGACATATCGAGTGACGTGCAGTTTCGTGGTCACTTGGAAGAGAAAGCCAAATTGGCCTCTAAAAAGCTTGGCGTGCTCAGCAGAGCGGGACAGTATTTCATGCCGGCACACCGCCTGCAACTTTACAAGGTGCAGGTTCGGTCGCACATGGAATACTGTTCCTATCTCTGGGCTGAGGCTCCCCACTACCAGCTCCTTCCACTTGACCGCATTAAGCGCAGAACGGCTCGAATCGTCGACGACCGCGAGCTTTCCGATCGGCTCTATTCACTGGCGCTTCGAAGAGATGTTGCACCTCTTTGCATTTTCTTTCGCATATAATATGGGGAGTGCTTTGAGGGATTTTTCGGATTAATCCCAGCCACAAAATTTCGTAAACGCACTACGTGGCAAACGTCCCGATACCATCCACACCATCTGCATACTTGGCGGTCCTCCACTTTACGTTTCAAAAGAAGTTTTCTTCCGCATACGACCTCTCTGTGGAATAGTTTACCACCAACGATTTTCCGGACAGATACTACCTGGGGACCTTCAAGAAATGAGCTTACTCCTTTCTAAAGGGCCGAAAACGCACCTGAAATTCCCCAGATGTTGCAGTTGATCATGGGCGGCGGTAGTCACTTGACATCAGGAGAGCCGCATGCTCGTTTGCTCCCCTCTTCTATATAAAAAAAATATCTAATATACACTGGAATGAGAGTTGACCTACATTACTAAGACAAGTTTTTACCGAGCTACAAACTATAGGGGAGCAATTAATAAACAAACTAGCCTACCATGGTTTTAATTTTATCTAATATAAACATCGAAATAATATTATGTGACAAACCCTTAACTACGATAGATACATTTTATCCTCCCTTCAAATTTGACTTAAATGTGGCTATCCCTTCTCTCAAATATTCTTTTGTTAAGAAAAGTAAATTATATTAAGCTGATTTTTTTTTTAAATAAACACATATTTATATGAAATCGACTAGGTCACTCAGTTATACACTGAACATGTTGAAGAAGCTGCAGATTTCTTTTAAAAACAACTCAATTATTGCATAGATAAATATGTACCAGTATAATTTATCTCCTGACAACATGAAAAGTCCCCGTGGTATAATAAAACATTGATTAATATCTTAAAAGAAAAAGCTATAGCTCACAGACATTGGAAAAATTTTCATAACTTAGTGGATTAAAATAAACAGTGTTATTATAATTATTGGATACTACTTAACAAGCCATACCGAATAACCGTAAATATTTCTGGTCTTTTATCAAATCAAAGCGTGGTAATACTTATTCTTATCCAAATAAAATGTCGTATAAAGTACAACGCATAGCGAAGGCATAGCAATTGTAGAAATCTTCAACTCATTTTTTCAAAAGCGTTTTTAGATGGCGATGCACGCTTAACCTGTCGCTCCGCGTATTTTAAATACTAAAAATACCTAAGACAAAACTAAGCCACAAATGCATTGTAAAGTAGACATAAAATAGCATAATAGTGAAGTAATAGTGTTATCTTACCGTTATATGTAAGTGCAGTGCTTAAATAACTAATTTTAAAATAAAGTGGAAAGACAGTTTGTTTAATTTTAAAACTATTAATTTTCGGTTTGCAATAAAAATAAATCAACCTAGTGCTGTAAAATATCATCACATCTAAGTGGAAGAATAGGCTATTATCAAAACAAAGTGTTAATTGTGTTTTAACAATACAGTGACGGTGACGGTGAAAAATTGCAAAAAATTCAAACAACGTAACGAACATCTTATATCCTAGGAACAATTTATTATTTATAAAGCCTATTTTCATCACACATGTTAACGGCAAATTGGCTCAATTGTCTGCCAACGCCGTGTTACTCTAAGTTTCTCGAGTTCGAACCCAGCGTTGTTGTTGACTTTTTGTGAAATTTGTGAATTTTTCCTTGTAATAAATTGACAATTAAACTTAAATACCTAATAAATTACTAAATATAGTTTAGAAAGTAATTTAATACTGAAGATTATATACACTGCTTTGTGTGCTTCTCGTTCGCTACCGTCAGAAAATGGATAGTACTAGTAATGTTACTCTAAGACGTCGATGCTAAACAAAAACAAAATCATATGAAAGCTTGAATGAGGGCGATTCGTTTGATTCTACGTTTTCCGAGGGCCGATTGAGTAGGAGTTTACACTTAACTGCAAATAAAACAAACGTGATCGAAGACTTAAAGTCAGAAATAAGTGACCTTAAATCTAATTTAGATAGTACACAACATGAGCTCGATAATATTATCTTGGAAAATATTCAATTAAAGAAACAAGTGTCTCAACTTGACAAGAAATAGAAGTTCTCAAGCAGATATGCAAAAGTCCTAAATCCTCAACAAGGAAAAAACATGTATAAATCGTAAAGATAGCAAGCGTCGTTTAACTTATAGCTTCCAAAATAACCCACATCAAAACTCATTAACTAACGATCCCGTAACACATGAAAATACCGATCAGGAAGTGGCGTTGTTAAAAAATACACCACACAAAACAAACCAAACTAAAAATAAATTTTCAAAAGATCGTACTCAGTTGTCTAACTATGACGTTAATGAAAAGTGCAAAGATTCTAATCTATCTATAACAGATGGCGCTGCTTGTAACATTACGGAAGTTGAACCAAAAAAACAAACCAGTATTTAATGGTGTAGAAACATTTAATAGTAATAAGAATATTCGCACAAATAACAAGGAACACAAACTACGTAACATAAGTAGCAATAACAATAACAAGATACTAACGATCGCAGAAGATACGTTTCCAAATTATCAAATTGCCATTATTTGACACCGAATTGTGGGATGAAGAAGCTTATTGATAACATTGATCTAAAATTAAAAAACTATACAATGAACGACTATTGCGTGATTTTCGTTGGTGAAGAGGACTTTCGGCGTACTACAATCTATGTTAATCTAACAATTACCATACGGAAAACGCTTTTAAAAATACAACACACAAATGTCATAATATGCGCGCCTACATTTAAACTCAACGAATATTCCGCGATATTTAACGGAAGAATAGAAACATTTAACAGTCTAATGTATCTGGATGTAAATACTCATAATTACGCATATTTGTTTGATTTTAACTTGTATCTGTCATACGATTATAAAATGTTTTGGAAGAAAAATGAATGTGTCAATAATCACGGTATGGCCAATATATTCATTAATCTAAGGCTAATGATAAATGAATTTGTGGATTTAAGTTACGAAGGTAATATAAACCACTTCCGTGACACGAAACAGAGGTATGAGTCATCTCCTCTTTCACTTTCTAGCACTAAAGATTCCGCGAATGAACCCTTTTTTCTGTAATAAATGTATTAAAATTTTACACCAAAATATTGCAGGCCTAATAAAAAAATCTAACGCACTTACCGTGTGCTTAGATGAGCTATGTGAAAAAAAAATACTGGTAGATGTACTGTGCATTACGGAACATTTTATTAAGGAGGGGTATCAGAAACAACTGTTTGTACCGAATTATTGTCTGGCTACTTATTACTGTAGAAAGGCGCAAGGGAGGGGTGGTGCATGCATTCTTGTGAGAAACGGTCTTCAATTTAAGGATCTACCTAAAATATCGAGCTTATCATCTCCAGGCGTATTTGAATGTTGTGCTATTGAGCTTACCGATTATAATATAATTGTCGTGTGTATATATAGAGTACCAAATGTGAACAATCTTAACTACTGTCTGGATAAACTAGAAACTCTTTTGCAAGGAATATCGCATTCACGATATAAAAACATTGTTGTTGGTGGAGACTTTAATATAGATGTTCTTAAAGAAAATAGTCTCACAAATGCATTTGAATGTTTATTAATTAGATATAACTTGAAACTGGCATTAAAATAACCGACCCGCATGGCTAGCTTAACATGTTTAGACAATTTTGCGCACAATTTTAATAAATCATTTAAGGCTGATGTCTTCGAGTTTGCGCTGTCCTATCATACAGCAAGCTGCTGCACTGTCCAGTGCAAAAAATATATGCAATAAACTATTGGTATACGCCTAGAAGGGATTATAATATGGAAAATATAACGAAATTTAAAGATTACATAAAACATATCTCTTTTTCGGAAATATACGATACAGATGATCCAAACGCAGCATATAATAAATTTATCGATACGTTTAGACTTATTTACGATTTATGTTTTCCGATTAAATTGATTAAAGTAGACATAATAAAAAAACCAAAGTGGTTGTCTAAAGGAATTAAATTATGCAGTCGAAAGAAAAGAAAACTTCTGTGGCAGCTAAGATTAAATCCTAACAGTAAGAACAAAATTTTATTTTCAAATTATTCGCAGTTATATAAAAAAATTATTAGATTGACACAAAAGGCACAAAATAACCAAAAAATAAAAGCATCTAAAAATAAGTCTAAAACAATTTGGCAAATTATTAAACGAACAAAATACAACTTACCTGCACGCAGTATTAATAAAATTAAGGTAAATGATCAAACTCTATCAAATCCTCAGTGCATCGCTGAAGCATTTAACAACTATTTTATCGATATTATTCAAGCAAACATAGATGTCACTAACAAACATAAATCTTATAAAATAAACACCAACAATAAATCTCTGTTCATGCAGCCTAGTTTTCCATTAGATATTCACAAAATAATAATGTCGTTAAATAATACAAGTAGCGTGGGATACGATGACATTGCTACAAAAATATTAAAACACATATCAATGGATCAATGGAAATATGCGGACATCTAAGTCATCTAATCAACCTAAGTATTAGCGCAGGTATTTACCCAGATGCCTTAAAATATCAATTATAAAACCGCTGTTTAAGAAGGAAAATAGAGAACTAATGGAATATTATCGGCCCATCTCACTTATTCCCGTAATTTCAAAAATAGTTGAGAAATATAAGTATATATAAGGAAATATATAAATTTATTGAAAAATATAACGTTTTATGAGAGGAACAAAAAGGATTTAGACCACATAGGACAATCAATATGGCCATATATGACTTTATATACAATATTACAAAAGCTTTGACGATCGAAATATCTCTTCCTTCTTATTTGCTATATTAATTTGATTAATTTCAGTTATTTGTATTCTATTCTTTAAGTAAGATTCAATTAGATTAAGAACATTGCCTCTAATGCCATAGGCTTAAAGTTTTTCTAAAAGAGTAGCGTAATTTACATAATCAAATGTCTTTGTCATGTCGCAAAATATGCCACATACATGTCTACGTTTATCGATATTGTTAGTAATATTGTATATAAAGTCATATATGGCCATATTGATTGTCCTATGTGGTCTAAATCCTTTTTGTTCCTCTCATAAAACGTTATATTTTTCAATAAATTTATATATTTCCTTATATATACTTATATTTCTCAAATATTTTTGAAATTACGGGAATAAGTGAGATGGGCCGATAATATTCCATTAGTTCTCTATTTTCCTTCTTAAACAGCGGTTTTATAATTGATATTTTAAGGCATCTGGGTAAATACCTGCGCTAATACTTAGGTTGATTAGATGACTTAGATGTCCGCATATTTCCATTGATCCATTGATATGTGTTTTAATATTTTTGTAGCAATGTCATCGTATCCCACGCTACTTGTATTATTTAACGACATTATTATTTTGTGAATATCTAATGGAAAACTAGGCTGCATGAACAGAGATTTATTGTTGGTGTTTATTTTATAAGATTTATGTTTGTTAGTGACATCTATGTTTGCTTGAATAATATCGATAAAATAGTTGTTAAATGCTTCAGCGATGCACTGAGGATTTGATAGAGTTTGATCATTTACCTTAATTTTATTAATACTGCGTGCAGGTAAGTTGTATTTTGTTCGTTTAATAATTTGCCAAATTGTTTTAGACTTATTTTTAGATGCTTTTATTTTTTGGTTATTTTGTGCCTTTTGTGTCAATCTAATATTTTTTTATATAACTCCGAATAATTTGAAAATAAAATTTTGTTCTTACTGTTCGGATTTAATCTTAGCTGCCACAGAAGTTTTCTTTTCTTTCGACTGCATAATTTAATTCCTTTAGACAACCACTTTGGTTTTTTTATTATGTCTACTTTAATCAATTTAATCGGAAAACATAAGTCGTAAATAAGTCTAAATGTATCGATAAATTTATTATATGCTGCGTTTGGATCATCTGTATCGTATATTTCCGAAAAAGAGATATGTTTCATGTAATCTTTAAATTTCGTTATATTTTCCAAATTATAATCCCTTCTAGGCGTATACCAATAGTTTATTGCATATATTTTTTGCACTGGACAGTGCATCAGATTGCTGTATGATAGGACAGCGCAAACTCGAAGACATCAGCCTTAAATGATTTATTAAAATTGTGCGCAAAATTGTCTAAACATGTTAAGCTAGCCATGCGGGTCGGTTATTTTAATGCCAGTTTCAAGTTATACCTAATTAATAAACATTCAAATGCATTTGTGAGACTATTTTCTTTAAGAACATCTATATTAAAGTCTCCACCAACAACAATGTTTTTATATCGTGAATGCGATATTCCTTGCAAAAAGAGTTTCTAGTTTATCCAGACAGTAGTTAAGATTGTTCACATTTGGTACTCTATATATACACACGACAATTGTATTATAATCGGTAAGCTCAATAGCACAACATTCAAATACGCCTGGAGATGATAAGCTCGATATTTTAGGTAGATCCTTAAATTGAAGACCGTTTCTCACAAGAATGCATGCACCACCCCTCCCTTGCGCCTTTCTACAGTAATAAGTAGCCAGAAAATAATTCGGTACAAACAGTTGTTTCTGATACCCCTCCTTAATAAAATGTTCCGTAATGCACAGTACATCTACCAGTATTTTTTTTTCACATAGCTCATCTAAGCACACGGTAAGTGCGTTAGATTTTTTTTATTAGGCCTGCAATATTTTGGTGTAAAATTTTAATATATTTATTACAGAAAAAAGGGTTCATTTCCGGAATCTTTAGTGCTAGAAAGTGAAAGAGGAGATGACTCATACCTCTGTTTCGTGTCACGGAAGTGGTTTATATTATCTTCGTAACTTAAATCCACAAATTCATTTATCATTAGCCTTAGATTAATGAATATATTGGCCATACTGTGATTATTGATACATCCATTTTTCTTCCAAAACATTTTATAATCGTATGACAGATACAAGTTAAAATCAAACAAATATGCGTAATTATGAGTATTTACATCCAGATACATTAGACTGTTAAATGTTTCTATTCTTCCGTTAAATATCGCGGAATAATCGTTGAGTTTAAATGTAGGCGCGCCTATTATGAAATTTGTGTGTTGTATTTTTAAAAGCGTTTTCCGTATGGTAATTGTTAGATTAACATAGATTGTAGTACGCCGAAAGTCCTCTTCACCAACGAAAATCACGCAATAGTCGTTCATTGTATAGTTTTTTAATTTTAGATCAATGTTATCAATAAGCTTCTTCATCCCACAATTCGGTGTCAAATAATGGCAAATTTGATAATTTGGAAACGTATCTTCTGCGATCGTTAGTATCTTGTTATTGTTATTGCTACTTATGTTACGTAGTTTGTGTTCCTTGTTATTTGTGCGAATATTCTTATTACTATTAAATGTTTCTACACCATTAAATACTGGTTTGTTTTTTGGTTCAACTTCCGTAATGTTACAAGTAGCGTCATCTGTTATAGATAGATTAGAATCTTTGCACTTTTTATTAACGTCATAGTTAGACAACTGAGTACGATCTTTTGAAAATTTATTTTTAGTTTGGTTTGTTTTGTGTGGTGTATTTTTTAACAACGCCACTTCCTGATCGGTATTTTCATGTGTTACGGGATCGTTAGTTAATGAGTTTTGATGTGGGTTATTTTGGAAGCTATAAGTTAAACGACGCTTGCTATCTTTACGATTTATACATGTTTTTTCCTTGTTGAGGATTTAGGACTTTTTGCATATCTGCTTGAGAACTTCTATTTCTTGTCAAGTTGAGACACTTGTTTCTTTAATTGAATATTTTCCAAGATAATATTATCGAGCTCATGTTGTGTACTATCTAAATTAGATTTAAGGTCACTTATTTCTGACTTTAAGTCTTCGATCACGTTTGTTTTATTTGCAGTTAAGTGTAAACTCCTACTCAATCGGCCCTCGGAAAACGTAGAATCAAACGAATCGCCCTCATTCAAGCTTTCATATGATTTTGTTTTTGTTTAGCATCGACGTCTTAGAGTAACATTACTAGTACTATCCATTTTCTGACGGTAGCGAACGAGAAGCACACAAAGCAGTGTATATAATCTTCAGTATTAAATTACTTTCTAAACTATATTTAGTAATTTATTAGGTATTTAAGTTTAATTGTCAATTTATTACAAGGAAAAATTCACAAATATCACAAAAAGTCAACAACAAACGCTGGGTTCGAACTCGAGAAACTTAGAGTAACACGGCGTTGGCAGACAATTGAGCCAATTTGCCGTTAACATGTGTGATGAAAATAGGCTTTATAAATAATAAATTGTTCCTAGGATATAAGATGTTCGTTACGTTGTTTGAATTTTTTGCAATTTTTCACCGTCACCGTCACTGTATTGTTAAAACACAATTAACACTTTGTTTTGATAATAGCCTATTCTTCCACTTAGATGTGATGATATTTTACAGCACTAGGTTGATTTATTTTTATTGCAAACCGAAAATTAATAGTTTTAAAATTAAACAAACTGTCTTTCCACTTTATTTTAAAATTAGTTATTTAAGCACTGCACTTACATACAACGGTAAGATAACACTATTACTTCACTATTATGCTATTTTATGTCTACTTTACAATGCATTTGTGGCTTAGTTTTGTCTTAGGTATTTTTAGTATTTAAAATACGTGGAGCGATAGGTTAAGCGTGCATCGACATCTAAAAACGCTTTTGAAAAATGAGTTGAAAATTTCTACAATTGCTATGCCTTCGCTATGCGTTGTACTTTATACGACATTTTATTTGGATAAGAATATGTATTACCACGCTTTGATTTGATAAAAGACCAGAAATATTTACGGTTATTCGGTATGGCTTGTTAAGTAGTATCCAATAATTATAATAACACTGTTTATTTTAATCCAATAAGTTATGAAAATTTTTCCAATGTCTGTGAGCTATAGCTTTTTCTTTTAAGAGATTAATCAATGTTTTATTATACCACGGGGCCTTTTCATGTTGTCAGGAGATAAATTATACTGGTACATATTTATCTATGCAATAATTGAGTTGTTTTTAAAAGAAATCTGCAGCTTCTTCAACATGTTCAGTGTATAACTGATTGACTCAGTCGATTTCACATAAATATGTGTTTATTTAAAAAAAAATCAGCTGAATATAATTTACTTTTCTTAACAAAAGAACATTTGAGAGAAGGGATAGCCACATTTAAGTCAAATTTGAAGGGAGGATGAAATGTATCTATCGTGGTTAAGGGTTTGTCACGTAATATTATTTCGATGTTTATATTAGATAAAATTAAAACCATGGTAGGCTAGTTTGTTTATTAATTGCTCCCCTATAGTTTGTAGCTCGGTAAAACCCTGTCTTAGTAATGTAGGTCAACTCTCATTCCAGAGTATATTAGATATTTTTTATATAGAAGAGGGGGCAAACGAGCTTGCGGCTCTCCTGATGTCAAGTGACTACCGCCGCCCATGATCAACTGCAACATCTGGGGAATTTCAGGTGCGTTTTCGGCCCTTTAGAAAGGAGGTAAGCTCATTTCTTGAAGGTCCCCAGGTAGTATCTGTCCGGAAAATCGTTGGTGGTAAACTATTCCACAGAGAGGTCGTATGCGGAAGAAAACTTCTTTTGAAACGTAAAGTGGAGGACCGCCAAGTATGCAGATGGTGTGGATGGTATCGGGACGTTTGCCACGTAGTGCGTTTACGAAATTTTGTGGCTGGGATTAATCCGAAAAATCCCTCAAAGCACTCCCCATATTATATGCGAAAGAAAATGCAAAGAGGTGCAACATCTCTTCGAAGCGCCAGTGAATAGAGCCGATCGGAAAGCTCGCGGTCGTCGACGATTCGAGCCGTTCTGCGCTTAATGCGGTCAAGTGGAAGGAGCTGGTAGTGGGGAGCCTCAGCCCAGAGATAGGAACAGTATTCCATGTGCGACCGAACCTGCACCTTGTAAAGTTGCAGGCGGTGTGCCGGCATGAAATACTGTCCCGCTCTGCTGAGCACGCCAAGGTTTTAAGAGGCCAATTTGGCTTTCTCTTCCAAGTGACCACGAAACTGCACGTCACTCGATATGTCGACGCCGAGGATAAATCGGTAGCTCAGAAAGAATAGCAAACAGCTCGCAACGCGAATGTCGGCAATTGCAATTTTTTTGCTAACTTGCAAATTTTGCTATATTTTCACTTTGAGACAATATTTATACTTAAAACTTACAGAAATTTTTGTTGAATGTATAAACTATCGAATAAATTATTTTTGGTTGCTATAAATTGTAATAAAATTCATAAATTACCCTTTATATCATAGTAGTAGTATATACTTCAATTTTAGTGCCAAAATTACTACTAATTTGAATTTTACACTTTTGTTTTTAGAGAAATTTATATAAAAATGTTTGGAAATATGTATAATTTTATGTTTTATGTGTTTTTATTCGTTACTCACACCAAAATATAAAAAAATAATAATATTTATCTGTATAACTTTTCGAACAATATTTAAAATATATTTTTGTGTGAATTTGAAGTAAATACATCGTCAAGTTATTTGAAATATGTTATTAAACTATTTTTTGGTTACACTTTACACTAAAAATAAATGAGAATTGGAAAAAATAACACATTTTTGACCCAACCGCCAAAATAGGCCTTCTCGATTTCGAAGTACTTTTGGCACTTAATTTTCACTTTTTATGCCACAAATTATATATCTACGTGTTTACTATATTACAAGGAATACAAAAACTTATAATACTTTCGTTTTTAGTCCAGACACAAATATAAAATTCTATAAAAAAGACGGAGCACCTTCTGCAATGCGACATGTGGAACACCGAAAGTTCAGAGTGATTTCTTTTTTTTTTTTTTCTAAGATACATTGTCAGGTTATGGTTTAAAATAAAAGAGCATATCTTTGTCTTTTACTATATTATTCATTGCATATTTTCTTTGGTTTTGTTTAAAACAAAAAAATTTTTTTCATAGGGCAGTATTTGGTATCAAATTTGATACCGTCCTGAGCCAGCCGTAGGTAATTTTATGATATCGGATAAGAGTATGGCCATGAGCTAACGAGTTAAAGCCTATGGCACTAGCGCCATCTAGTGTCGGGGACCAGAGCGAGGAGGGCTTCCCACAAAATGTCAATCGTCACTTTCGACCAACAGCGCCATCTAGTATCGAACAGAAGAATTAAGCTTTCTGGAAGCCCCACACTCGAACTTTCTGCGCCCGGTCGGTTGGCGCGCTTATTTACTTGAATATTCTAGAATATTCTGGATGTTTTCGTGGAAGAGCCCTATATAAAGCCACTGCAAGCCGCGATCGGGGAAGTATATTGAATTTGGCGAGACAAACGAAGCTTCGGAGCGAAATAAAGTGAATCAGTGTGATTAATTATTAGTATCTTTTAAGTTTTAATTAGTGTAAAGTGAATTAACGTGTTAATTTTGGCAAAAATTAAGAAATATGTTAATTCTTTAACAAAGCTTATTTAATATTTTATACGTGGTAGAGCCATGCTGCAGGTATATTATTAGTATAGCTGTATCATGAATGGGTCGGTTCGACCGGGGAAGGACCACGCTCTCACAGAATACCAGCGTAAATAGAAGCCTAATGCTGCTGTGTTTTGTATGGTGAGAGTAGAGAACCGTAGACACTTTTTAATGGAAACGAAGCATTCCATCTTAGTCCTCACTGGTGACAACGCATCTGCATATTGATTTGTAATCGAGTATAAATGTAGATGTATATGGGCCGCAGCAACCACTTACCTTAAGGTGGACTGTGTGCTAATTTGTCATACTATCCTATAAAAAAGGCTAATATACATAATATTAAGAATACAAATAACACAAGACTCATGATCACAAAATTATTTATTTTTTGATTTGTTTGAAGTCATTAAATGTTCGTTCTTCGTGCTTCATTATTTTCAATTAAAATTAAATCTGTGACTTAGAGTAGACATCAATTTTGATGTATTTTGATTTTTTTTATAATGGCAATAATTGCGCGGATATTTTTTTTATTTCTTGCAGAGGTTACACCACCTCTAATGGGTCTGTATTGTATAGTTTCACAATTTGACTTAATTCTAGACAAGTATTTTTTAACAAATGCAATCACAAGCGAAGTAATACAGATTGCCTGCTATTTGATACAGGCACTGAATACTTAAATATTCTACAAAAGAAAATAAAGAAAGAAATAGAATAAAATCAAAACAAGGCAAAAACATTCTCAAACTAAATTTAACAATTATTATAAATGACGTATTGTTTCACTAAAATTATTAACAGTTCGGCTATATAATAAACAAAAGGTAAAAGAAAATATAAGTGAATGTAAATCAACTTAAACTTAAAAACTAAACAAAACAAAACAAATTAAAATATAAATAAAAACATAAGTAATTAATATAATATTTCTATAATTAGCACACTATCTATATATGTCTAAATTTAAAATTTAATATTTTACAATGACACTATCACGTTAATTATTTACAGTAGTCTCTAATCGCCACAGTAAGGTATTGTAACATTTATTGTATTGTACATTATTAAAGGAAATGCATGAAATAATAATTTAAACATTTATGTTTGTAATATTAAAAGACTGTATATAAAAAATAACTTATCAGCTATATAAAGTTTACTAAAATTAATTAAAAATAAAAAGTTGATATTACAACAGCTAAATAATTCCGCGGGTGGGTGTAAATAAGTGCAGACGTGTTTCGTTTCGTAAAACGTATTTATTTTAAAAAAGTAGTAATTTACCATACTTTTATTATTTTTCTATATAATACAGTATTAAGCATCAACGCGTAAAGGTTTACCTTCTTATGCACTAGTTTTTTAGCACTGCACAAACTGCTGGAACCAAGTTTTTTACACACGAACATTTGTTGCTACATACGTCACTATGTCCACAATTGCCGATATTTCCAGAAGTCAGGAGTCTTTGGAAGCGCTCATCACTCGTAAAATGGCAGATTTTGAATCAAAACTCAACTCCAGCACTTCCAAGAGTAGCAATGTAGACAGGATCAGCGAGGACTATACCGCTTTTCAGAGTTACGTCAAGGATATGTTTAACATTCTTCGCCAGCAAATTGCAGAAGTCAGTCGCTCGCTTGACATTATAGAAACAAGGCATCGCAGGAAATTCCTTTTAATGGGCGGTGTCCCTGAAAAACCAGGCGAAGATTTATCCGATGTCGTGATCAAAATTTTTCACGAAAATCTAGGTCTTAAAGATATAGCACCATCTTGTCTTCGAACAGCATACAGACTTGGCCCGGTCAAATTACACCATACTCGTCCTATATTAAATGCGCTTCACAGATATGTCACTGCGCTCAGCTGTTTGGTTTAAAAAAACAATGTTAAAAGGCACCTCGTTTAAATTATCGGAATTCCTTACAAAATACAGGCAAGACTTATTTCTTCAAGCCCGTAAGCATTTTGGAATTAAAAAAGTCTGGTCATTCGAGGGCAACATAAGCGTTAGACTGCCTGACGGGTCTCGACGTCACATCTTTAGCGCTAATGACCTGGATGCACTACTGCGCGATCTTCATAAAGCTGGGTGCAACGAAGAGCCGGAACAAGTGAAGGCAGGAACTAGTAGTGTAGTTTCCCGTAGCGAGCAGCCAAGAACCCGACGAGCAGTCAGAAATAAGTAAACATTCTCGGGTTAGTGGTAATACTTTGTTTACACTTCGACGGCTTATTAATTACTACTACTGCTGTGTGTACTGTGTACGTCACTGAGCGCTTTTGTATTCGATCCTTTTTTTCTCCGCAACCGGTTACTAGGCTGGTTTGCGACACAAGTAATAGAACAGACTAATCTGAACCTTAAATTTCGTGAAATTACGCTTTAGAGTATTTTTTTTTCGTTTAAATTACCACTTCTCGTAGTGATTAACATATGTTTTATTTTCCTTTTTTTCAATACGTATGATTTTTGTTGTCTCTGCAATTGTAAATAATTAAAATTAGATACTTTCTTGTAGTAAGTATTACTAGTTGTTTTCGTGTAATATTTTAATTTTTCTTTTTTGTAAACAGTTTACCGGCGCGTTTGTTTGCAGTGTAAATATCAGTTAATAGGGTTTTTTTTATTTTTTTTAGACTATATATATATATATATATATCTTTATATAAATAATATATATACATATATCATAGGTATAATCATATGTTATGACAGATTCTGATACCAATGAACTATTTCTCTCTGTTGATTCAGATTCTTCTTTTTTTTCACTAAATGACTCTTTTTCGGAACCTACTACTCTTCGTTATCTGCTTACTCAAAAGTTTCATGGTTTGACTAATAACTTTAACGTTTGTTACATTAACGCTCAGAGCATTCCGCAACATTATAATGAACTTGTTGATACTTTTCATAATCAGTCTATTTCTGCGATACTTGTTTCGGAAAGCTGGTTAAAACCTACCTTACCGTCTACCTCCTTTGGAATACCTGGTTTTGTCCTCTTAAGAAATGATCGTACGGGCAAAAGAGGTGGTGGAGTAGAGGTATACTTACGTAATGGTATACCCTATAAACAATTATGTGCTTCTTCTTCTGTTTATTCTGGTACAATAGAATACATGTTCTTGGAGATTACCATCAGTGGGACTAAGACTGTTCTCGGTGCAATTTACAGTCCACCAGGAGATAATTATTTATCAGACCTTGAATCGGCTCTTTTTTCTATCGGCTCTGATTATCAGCACTTTATTATAATGGGAGACTTCAATACCGATATTCTTTGTAACTCTGCGAGGTCACGTGAATTGTATACAGTTATGAACTCCTTTAATTTGTCACTTCTTCCTCTCGACCCCACACACCATAATCTTGATACTGCTGATTCTTTAATAGATTTAATAGTGGTCGCTTCTGAAGACCATGTCGTTGGCCATGGTCAACTCTCCGCCCCTGGGTTTTCGCGGCACGATTTACTGTATATTTCTTACAGGATTAAATGTCCTAAGGTCAATCATGTGATGGTGCATCTGCGTAATCTAGCGAGACTTAATGTTGAAGAACTTCAGCAAGATGCTTGTAGTATAGATTGGAGTGATACTTACAGCGTAGAGAGTGTTGACGAAAAAGTAGCTCTTTTTAATTCAAATATACAGAAGTTGTTTGATAAACACGCTCCTCCACATAAAGTCAGACTGAAACGATCTCCTGCGCCGTGGATTACTGAGGATATCCGCAGGGCTATGGCAAAGCGAGATCGAGAATTTAGTAAATATAAGAGTAATCGGTGTACTGTTAACTGGACTCGATTCAAAGCCGCTAGGAATCGGTGTAATCAGATGGTGCGGGCCGCTAAACGCCGTTATATTCATCGAAATATCCTTAACGCTCCTATGGCTGATTCGTGGAAATTTTTAAAATCAATCGAGATAGGTAAACCTGCCTCTAACTTTGATCCTTCAATATTCTCTGTCAATCAACTTAATACATACTTTTCTACTGCACCACAACTTCATTCGTCAATTAAATCTACTACTATTGCCCATGTTAATTCTCTTCCAAAATTTTACAAAAGCTCTTTCAATTTTTTCTCCCGTTACTGATGAGGATATAAAAAAGTCAATTTCTTCCATCAAGTCCGCCGCAGTAGGCTCTGATGATGTGAGCAGAATCATGATCAATCTCATCCTTGATTATGTCTTACCAGTACTTACCCACATAGTAAATTTTTCATTAGATACTGGGGTTTTCCCTTCACTATGGAGAAATGCTTTTGTTCTCCCACTTCCAAAAATAAATAATCCTAGTTCTGTTTCTCACTTTCGTCCTATCTCTATTCTACCTTTTTTTATCAAAAGTACTTGAAGCTGTTGCTCACAGACAAATTTCTGACTACGTTTTTAAAAATAACTTTTTAAGTAGCTATCAATCAGGTTTCAGGCCAGGACATAGTACAACAACAGCCCTGCTTAAAGTTACGGAAGATTTACGTATAGGTATGGAGGAGTCAAAATTAACTGTGTTAGTTTTAATAGATTTCTCAAACGCTTTTAATGCTGTTGATCATGACATCCTTCTTACAATACTTTCTCACATTGGTTTCTCCTCATCAGCGCGGGAATGGTTCGCATCCTATCTTCAGGGACGTCAGCAGGCTGTTCGCGTGGGTCCAGTTATTTCTGACTGGTGCACGCTGGTTGCTGGCGTTCCTCAAGGCGGAATTCTCTCACCTCTTTTGTTTTCAATTTTTATAAATCTCATTACATCTCACATTCGCTGCACGTACCATCTCTATGCCGATGACTTACAAATATATGCTCAGTCTGATGTTAACGATATCGAAGATGCGATCACTGAGCTAAACTCTGACCTCACTCGTATCTCTGATTGGTCTAGCAAATTCGGTATTACTGTTAACCCTACCAAGTGCCAGGCAATTATAGTTGGAAGTAGCCGTCGCTTATCTACATTGGATTTTAATTCACTGCCACCTGTAAATTTTAATAATGCTGTCATACCTTATTCAGCTACTGTGAAAAATCTAGGACTTATCATTGACAGCAGTCTGAGTTGGCGGCCGCAAGTCACGGAAGTAAGCAAAAAAGTTATCAACACCTTGCGTTGTCTGTATCGACTCAAGAATTTTCTTCCAGTGAGAACAAAGGTAATGTTGGTTCAAACGCTCGTATTACCAATACTAGATTATGCAGATGTATGCTATGCTGATGCCTCTCAAGAACTTCTTAACAAACTGGATCGTCTTCTCAATAATTGTATTCGCTTTATCTTTGGCTTACGTAAATTCGATCACGTCTCTTCATTCCGTTCTCAGCTCAAATGGCTGCCTCTTCCACTTCGTAGATCTTTTAGAATCCTTTCTATGCTATTCTCTATTTTACACGATCCGTTTGTCCCTGCATATCTGAAATGCAAATTTCAGTATCAGGGCGATTCTCACAACCGATGTCTTCGTTCCGCGGAAAATCTAACTCTTCATGTTCCTTTCTGTCGCACGGGCTTCTCTTACAATTCTTTCACTTCAAATGCAGTAAGACTCTGGAACATGTTACCCAGAAATATAAAAGAAGCAAAAACTAAACCTATCTTTAAACGTTTACTCTGGGAATATTACTTAAAGAAGCAGTAGTAGTTTCGGATTATAATAAAAAATTTAAAAACTTCAGAAACTGTTATATTCTCAAGTATGTATAGTATAAAAATATCATATTTATTTATTGTGTATGTATTTATTGTGGGTATTTGTGTATATATATAAAATAATATTGTATGCATGTAAGTAGTAATGTAAATGTATATGTATGTGTATTGTTTATTATCATTATATTATAAATTTGTATTTTTTCCTTAAACCTTTAATTTTTTTTTAATTATGAGTTTTGCACCCATCACTAGATTCTCTGCACAAACCAAAGGTAGACTGGTAGAGAATGCCTTTAGGCATTAAGTCCGCCGTTTTGTACATTTCTTTTATGTGTGCAAATAAAGCTTAAATAAATAAATAAATAAAATAAATAACCGTTGACAAGTAAAATTTGCAAAATTAAAATACGATAATAGAAAATTGGACCTTAAGTGGATGTTATAACAAATATAGAATAAAACAGGTTGGGCATGAAATAAAGTTAAAAGAAGAAATCAAATGTAAAATGGATATAAATCAATGTATTCCTAAGTATTAAAGAAATATACAATTTCATTATTTTTATTTGAGCTAGCGCTTATGGTTTAGCTAGCTAAAAAACTTCACTATTAAAAACTGATTATCTAAAAAAAAATTATATTACACCCACAGAAAGGGCATGAGTATGCCCTCCATATACAAAAAATAAATAAAGGGAGTCGTCTCTCAAAAATAAAAGTTATTAGAGTCCAAACTCCCAAAATGTGGGACACCAACTGCAAAAGTGTGGTTATTCCGAGGATGTACACTTCCGACTGATGGTGTATATATTTTTGGAAAGATTTTCAAGGCGACGCGAGCGACTCCTTTAATTCCAGCCACAGACACCTGATTCGTGAAAACACCTACCCCGTGGTTTTTGGTTTTCCTCTAATAACTTATGTGTCCTTTATCCAAAAATTCTAAATTTTTGGGGGGATAATGTGTCCCCAAGTCAACTTTTATTCATTAATATTTAACAACAAAACTAATAAAGGGACATCGCGTTATTTTAAAATTAAATGATTAAAAAAATAAACAGTAATAGTTTTTAAAACAGTGAACCTAATAAGAGTACATGTTTGTAAAGTCAAGTGCATTCTTTAATTTTTTTATAAAAAGATAGCTCAAAGAGTTAACTAACATGTTGTTCTCGTTCGTTAATTAACTGAAACCAAAGAAAGTGGAAAATAATCCATTTCGTATGATTTGAATAAGAATTAATTAGCTGGTGGAGTATTCTTAAGACCAAAACCTATCGGGTGCGATGAAATTTCTTAGCAAGTTCACATTTCCGCTAGAACTTGCGGCTAATTAATTTTATGTGATTTTTTAGTGGGTTCACTAAAACCACAAAAATATCTTAATTACAAAGGTTTGAAACAATTAGTTTTTATTCGTGGAATTTCATAATGTGTAACAATTTTGTTAGATGTTTTGTATTATAACGGCATTTGATTTAAAAAATATATGGATGCAGACTAAGTAGTAACATAGTTTTATATATCGGAGCGTCACGTTCAAAGAAGGAGTTCTTTACAAATTACAGCACAAAATAGTATATAAATTTTATTGTTTTTTTTTGTGCCGAAAGCGACGATATCCGTGTTATCTTATCAATAAGATGACGTATTTTTAAAGGAGATGAACTTGATTCCATACAAGTTTGGGCCCCGCGTGAACAAAGTTCAAATTTGTCTTATTTTGGAGATTTAAATATTTAATAAGTATATCAATAAATCATATTCTAGCAGGATCTGGTTTTTTTTTAATTTATGTTCTTGTGATAAGTTGTATAAATAAATTAAAAAAGGATACAAAAGAATGCAGTTTTATAGAAATTATTAAATAAAGTAAAATGAAACTCAACCTATTTAAATTGTAATTTTTTTCTGCAATTATCAAATGTCATCTAGAAAAGCAGCTGGAGGCTGTAAATTATCTGTTCTATTCCTCTCATAACCAAAGTATTCAATTATGGTCATTATGTGGGCACAGAACCCTGTAGTCCTGTAAGTTAGTTCCAAGAGGAAAGCCGAGGGTCAACTTAACTAAATCCACGAAAGTAAAAACAAGAAATTACAAATACACAAATTACCACAACAATGCCAAATGCGCATAAAAAGTTGAAAGTTGAAGTTACCAAGTTAAGTTTTGACCAATGATCATACAGCTTATTCAGTCGTGTCAGATAGTTTTCAAATGCCTTTTTGTTTAAAAATATAGCCTATTCAATCGTTTTCCTAAAGATATTTCTTTTATTTAATATAAATCTCTACAGATTCGCCTCATGTTCTGAAATTATGATATTTTTAGTAATGAAAGCTATTTTATCACAAAAATAGAAATAAATACAGAAAAATATTTAAAAACGTGGTGGTTTTTGTAGGAACTTGACCATCTACGGATAGTTGCTCCTGTTTTATCGTTTAAATAAAGGCTTGAAACAAATTTTGATTCATAAAAGTGATGCGATTTTGTGAATTAAGTGTCTGCGCACGTGAACTGTTAGAAAAAACGACGAAACAAGAGCTTCGATGTCGATATAAACCTCAAGTTATTTTGATCGCCTAGGTATCTTGTGAACTTGAGTGGCTGTCGCCATTCGTTGAGACTCTCCGTTTGTTGAGTTGTCGTAAAATCTTCCAATAACTTTGCAAGGTGACGCGTCACTATATAGTGAAGAAAAAAATCATAAAATCGAAGATCCAGAATGAAATGAAGACATGGCTTAAAAGACAAGCGTCCAAGCCAAAATTCCTAATTAAAAACAATATTAACGTTTCGTTTTTGCTATAGTACAATTATTGGCTTTCGTTTTTCTGTTTAAAAAACGTTTTGATGACTGTCCCAAGTACAACAGAAATAAAAACCATTTAATTATGCTTACAATTAATCGTTTTATTACTTATATATTTTTGTATAATCGTTCGGAACGATGTCAACCACCAAATTTCTTTCATCTCCTTTCTTGATAAAATTATTTCTCTTATATCAAGGTCAGATACTTATAGTGCAGTCCTTACATTATATACCGTCCCATTTTGATAATATAACAAAAGTAAAATTTCCAGATCGGTGACGAGTATAGCATCAACATATTATGACACAAGATTTTAATCGAAAATAATAGCTTAATTCCTATATTTGTAAGTTCCATGTACCCTGGAAGCTTTTTAATTGCGCAAACCCAGAACAATTATTTATATTCTATATAAATAGTTGTTCTGTATGGATTCCAATCCCACACAGAACCTGAGGCTCTTAGTGCCACGCTGTAGATAAACGCTTTCTTACTGAGTTTTTGGAGCTTTCGATAGGTAATAGCGTGGCAGTACGCCCGACAAACAATAAATTTCACTAACTTACAAAGTAATAACATTGTCAGTAACTAATTGGAGTTTTGTAAAATGCATTTGTCCATATGTATTTTTCATGTAGGTGATTTAAAAAATAAAATCTCTAATAAAATCTCACAAACTAGTGACAGATGCTTCAAAAATCATCAGCACATCTTAGATCGGCACTCAAAAGTATCGCTCAGGATTGCCGCCTGCCAAGATTACAAAGTCTGCCTACCAAACGTGTATTTAAAAGAAAATCTTTCCTTTTTCTTTGATCCGAGATTAGATTAGATTCAGATTTAAAGCTGACGATAAAGAAGAAAAAAAAGTATGTTCAAATTTGATTCCAGAAATGCATGCTTAGTTTTAGCTGATACTTTATTGGTTATGGTCTACGTTCAGCTGTAAATGCTAACGATGTAATTATGAATTCTAATTACATCTTATAAAAAACATCTTAACAATCATAAATTAAAAAAATGTTTAATCCATTTTTTTATATCAATTCCTGTTTAATATTTTCAAATAGTTGTAAAATGTTTTAGAACTTTCCTTTAAGCTGTTTCTACTGAGAAAATCGATTAAAATGTAAGAGTCACACATTTGTATCGAAGTGAACGTGACATATATCATGGAGATTGGCAACCTACGTGCGGAGCATGAGTAGATTTTCACAGTTACAAAACCAACTCAGTAGTAGTATAGCTTTAGACTTCATAATATGTCTAAAATGGCGAATAGAATAAACGGCAAAAATGTCGATACTGCGTAAAGTGTTGCTTGGTCACGACCTGCTAAGATACGGAAACAATACCATTTCGATAGATTTGATTATTATTGCTAAATATAGTGTACTGTGTATGCTAAAATATGTCAAATTTCAGGTTGTCTATGAGGAGCAACGTTAAGCGTGAAATGTTTGGCCACGCGATTTCCAACATAATATTTCGGTCAGGTTTTAGTCAAGTTACCAATTTTCTTAATTCACTGTTTATGAGCCGATTATGGTTATACAGTAATTTTATTATTTCATAAACAAGACGTTAAGCAATTGGTTGGCATTATAACATGCGTATATTTTGTTGTCCGTTTCATTGGAGGACCTAAAATCACGTAGCTAGAGTACCTGCTTGCATGGGTCATAAATTCAAATCTTTTACACACATGATTTTTCAGTTGAACTAATTAAATCTTTTCAACCAGTTCTATAGCCAATAAATATCATCCAACATTTAAAAAATATAACCATCTAGTTACGGTGTAAATATATCCACCACTTCATATCATCCTGTGGGTGTCATAGGATGCGACAGAAGGTAACTGAAACAGGATATGGGAAGCAATATCTTCCTGATAACAACTGCAAAAATAATAAACTCAGTTGCCAAATCAATTGCCCATTACGGGGCAAACTATAGGGGGAAGATGTTCAGCAGTGGTTTTTGATAGGCTGTAATGATTTTTTGACATAGTTATCAATTATACGGTTACCATAAATATTTTATTAAACACCTTTTATGTCGGGACTAAATAACAGAATAACAAGTTCACGATTAAAACATACACATAAGTAAAGACTTTATAAAATCACTGAAAACGAATCATGTACACAACAAATTACCCAAGTAACATTTTTTCCGAGCCTAGGTTGTAAAAATGCCTTTAAGGTTTAAAAAAGTTTTAAAAAGGTTAATGCTTTGCTATCTGGTCATATCAAGTACTTGTGAATGATTATTAAGCCCTAACACTAATTGTTTATTATTACAACCTTAAAGCTGCTGACAAGAGCTTAAATTAACGTTATTTTGACTTGTGTTTCAAGAGCATATAGACCTAGGATCATAAAGTTGTTATTTACTCCTTATTAAGTTCTAAAAAGGCTAGCATTTTACTTAAGTAAGATCCAAAGGTAAGGTAAAGGTCAGTTGCGTCCGCGACTTCAAAGCAACGATTGTCTTGCAGGATGGACCGACACAGGGTGATACAAAAAACGAAGAGGAAATGTTAAACGTAAATTGCGTAAAAATTTCTTAAGAATAATTAGTACACCGGTAACGTAAAAGTCGGTGCATTTTTTTTTAGTTTCCTGTTTTCGGAAATCTTACCTTATAAACCTTTACCTGTTGAAAATATTTTCAAAAGCCATTAGGTTGTTGTATGCAATGCATTTTATATCAGGTTTCAAACCCTAAGTTAGTATAATTACTTATTTTTTTACAGGAGTGACGAATTCTCAACATGGCTGTCATAAATGTTCTATATAGAAAGAGTACACCCGTGTCCCACACTAATTACTATCCGAACAAAATCTTTCAGAATAGGACTTACTCGCAATAAATACGATATATATATATATATATATATATCATATCACAAGATGGATTTCCTTCTTTTGAAACTTCCGGTCAACATGATTGACGCCTTTCCAGTAGCAGAATCGTTACATTTGATAGATCTGGCCATAGTAAAAAGGCTTCTCACTGGTTGGCGTGATGGATATTTCAAAAATAAGTCGTTGAAATTGCCTAGTAAAACAAACAAAGAATTATCTTTAAAAATGAAATTCCTCAAATTGCCTAAAGAACTACACAGAAAAATAAGAGTATTGGATTGCTTATCATTTTGGAAAGCATTGGAATACAGAATTTTTATTATATTACTGGATTGTTGTACTAAAAGGGGTGATACGAGACGATTGTTTTGTGCAGTTACAATTTATTCGACAGATCATTATCATGCTTATGTAGTTTCAATACAATCAATAGCCTACTCATTTCAGTCAAACTTATATGAAATCAAAAATATGTTTCGTAGCGGTAATAAGCCCTTAGCTCAAATAGCCAAAAAAATCTCAGTATGATGTGCAAAAAGATGTGAAAAGTGATGTAGGTATAACCACAGTTAAAATTCGTCATCAGTAATTCCTATCTTAGTCATGTGATCAAAGATAATAATTCAACGCCTATTTTAATGATAATATTAGAGGATGTTTGTTTTGAAGGAAAGTAAGAAAATTGTTGGATACTTACAAAGAATAATCGCATCGTTCGAGTGATTGCATTTTGTAAACTTGACAAAGAATTTATTTTTAGTGGAAAGGAGATGAAACATTACTACTAATAATATGAATGTGCTAATGAGATTCGGTGAAGTTTATTATTTAACATTATTTCATGAAATTCTAGTGAACGAAGAATGGTTCATTGCTATGCAACACTGGTTGAGGGCTGTGGAACTTCAAGTTCGTCTGCAGTTGGCTCTGTGGCGTCATTTTGTAATTCAACATTGGACATTTTTAAGATTTTTAGGCGTACTTACTGAAACGGGCTTTAAGGTCGCCTGGAAACGTTGTTGAGAATTTTTTATTATTGCTCTTATACAATTATCATTATCTAGCTGACCTACAATACTGTCAGCATTTTGTATTACAGAGAATCTGATGAATATGCGTAAAAAAATTTGTACACAATCTTTTCATTTTTGTCCATAGAGTTGCCACTCCAAGATACCAATGTTAAAAGCTCTCTGGAAAAAATAATTTTTTTTCCAGAGAGCTTCTCTCTATTTTTCATCTATCAATCAAAAAGATCAATTATCTTGTATCAAATATTGGCCCCTTTGGTTCCTAATCCAGGAGAGCATAAAGTTGACATGATTTTAAAAGATTTGCTACGGAATTCCGAATTATTCAATTTATCCTCCAGCTCAAAAAAGCTGCTCCACTATTTTGAGTGGAGGAAAACGTTCTTCCACGGAGTTCTATTGATTGGTAACTTTTACTGTGTATAATTCGTTTAATAGAACTTCATGCTTTGCAAGCTGCTGCATTCTTTTCTTCTGATTGCTCTGCGTATCTTGCAGTATTTCTATTATTTTACCTTGGTTTTTATCCACTTCGTCGTTAGCATTTAGGATGTACATTCCACCTGAAAATATAAAAATAGTTATTTTACTCAGTGACTTCGCGCCATCCCCGCGCGGACAACTAGTTTGGTGGTAGTAGTAGGTGTAGATTAATTTTTATCGCCTTTCATGAAATTTCTAACTAAAACCCAAAATCAATGAATCATTAAATTGATTCGGTACCTGCGGTATGTAGTTTGTTTATTTTTTTAAAGGAGGAAAGGGATGATATATTTCACAAGAACTCCTTGTGAAATCCCTTTCCGTCGTTTATCTACCTACAAAACACTAAAAGTAACAAAACCAAAATTCTAACTTACTTTCATTCAAAGAACAGCCTGTAGTAGTTCGCACACTTTTGTAACCATCGATCGAACGCAAGTCGGGCTACAACCAAAACTTGAAAGCAACTAATTGTTTTTGCGACTGGTAAGTCTTGAAATACTCCTGACGATAACCTTTAAGTTGTGAAAACAGCTTTATCGTTTTAAGTAGGTCCGCCAGATTACCTTTAGCTCTTATTTTGGCAAACATTGAGAGCTTTAAGCTTTTGCAGTTTTAAAAAAGTTAATTTTTATTACTTATAGTAATTTCCTCACGCCAGCCATATTTTTTCACGAAAATTAAAAAATGTAATAAAAAAATAAATTTTTTAGTAGATTAAGGAGCGTGTGCGTTTTTGCTTATTCACAATTTAAAGTCTATGCTTCTTATTATAATAGAAGTTTTATTTATAAATCTACTTTACACCAACTTCCGCATTTTATGTTTCTTATTTCATTAAAATATCTCCAAAAGTTGTAACTTTTGAAAGGCTCGTATATTATATAGCACTGTTATCTTAAAGTATCACGATAAAGTGCCAGTCGCACTACATTTGTCCTGAAAACAAGAAGTTAATTGCATAATATTTTTATGAATATCATTTATTTCGCCATTTTGAAACTTGGTACAATGACAGGGAATGGCGACATTTAAATCCACGATTAGAGTTTTGTGTCAAAATATTTTACTTACACAGAAACATTCTAACACCAAGACTCCTTGAGAAGCATTTATTCACAACCATCAAAAAGCTTATAGGTTATAAAAAAAGTTACAGCCAAGATTACTTTACAACTTAGAAGCTACTTTGCTAGGTTGTATTAACGTTAAATTAAGGTTATGAAGGTTATATTTGGGTTCTGTGTAAGTAGTTAGATAGGTTCTGGATTTGAGCTGTAGGTTTTGCTATAGCTCTCAGAAAGGTTGTAAAACGTGGGCTCTTTTTGCACACAGGAGGTTAATATAAGGTTATTAAAACGTCATTGAGTCTGTTAAGACTTACGAGCGGATTTCCGTATAAAGGTTCTAGAACCTTTTCAAAACCTTTCTAAAACCTAAAATGTTACTTAGGTAACTACTATTACCAAGTATACGAGTGCATTGTGTCTGTGAGTGTTGTGAAAGTAAGCATAATGCTCACTACTGATTTTATTTGTAGGCCATTCAAATACTTGTTCCGTGTGAGCTTTGAACCTGCGCACCCCAGAACTGCAACTCAATGCTAAGCCACCGAAGCCGTCAATACATTATATGTCTTTAATAACGTACTGGTGTTGTTTAACCTTATCTTTTTAATATATGTTTTGTTCGGAATACATGCTTTGTTTTAACTGTAATATCACCATATAACTAACATAAACTGACTCCAAATGAAACTACGATATTATCATACAATTTTTTGTTTAGTCCGTTTTACGCGCATATACGGAGATTTAAGTTTTAACTTTGATTTATTTCGTAGAACATTTATTTATTTCATCTATTGGACTCCATTTTTTATATGCAATGTATGCAAATATGCAAATGTGTGTTTTATATCTTGCAATAAATGCAAGAGATGTATAAATTTTTCTAGCATATTACCTAGAACGAGTTTCATTCTCAACACACATCGTTACATAGAGAGCAGCTTCATGAATAATGTTCGTCTAATAAATGAAAGCACCGCGAAGTACCTATCCACCGATTTAAATCGTGCAAATTTTATCTCCCGATATTTCTGGGCTCTCAGGTGAATATTTTAACGTTATTATGTGAGCGTTGCCGAAAAATCAATGTCAATAAACTTTTAAAATGACCAAAATGCAAAGAAATAGTGACCATGTTTTTTTGAATAGTTGGAAATGTATGACGCACATCACGTTAAACCATTTCTTTTTGTAGAAGCTAAAGGATAGTGTACAATTGGTTTGATAAGTTAAAACGAGGGCGCTACACGCTCAACGAGGAACTTTTGTCCGATTGTCCCCCAATATTAGATGACGGTAAAAAGGATTCTCTACCGTATTGTTGCATTTTATCAAATTGATCGTCTATGGATTGACTGATAGATTGATGTATCAGACAGACACATTTTAAAACATTTTAATTATTTCATCAGTTCCGATTAGCTTAATTAGTAAATGATCCGGCTTAAAAAATACCATCACATTATTTTCCTTGATTAAGTAATTTATTTTTATAATTAAATATATAAATAAATACAAATTGGAGTGATTGACAGTCTGTGTTCTGGCAAGGCTATTTTGAATTAAAAATTATTTAATTTTTTTTACTGGTTACAGCCATTCCTTTCCTTGATAAAATTGGTCTCAACCGAAGGGAATATATAAAATACCACAGCATGGTGGCCTAACTTTTCAGGCAACAATACCTGTCTACCAGTTGTAAACTGATATAGTAATTTACCCTTATTCATTTTTCCTAAAAATTATTCGAAGCGAATCTAATGGTATGAGTTTGACTTTCCCAATCGTGGCAAGACAAGTGATTATTATTTTAAAGTATTAATATTTAATGTGAGTAATGTTTTTTGTAATGCTTCCCCCTCTCATAATGATAAATATGTATGATATTAAAAATATAATATGTATATGTGACCAGGATTAATAAAATATGTTTTGATCTTTCTAAATAATGATGATTTCAAAAGGTTCAATAATAGGCCGTTTGTAATATTTTTGGCGTGACCGTCTTAGTTAGGACCCCTGTTTACGTTGTGTTTGTTTAGTAACTTCGTTCTTTTAGTGTCTTGTTCTTTTGAAAAAATGAATATTCACTAGAGCAATTGAAAGCTGTTGGTAGTGCCTTATAAGCTAAGTGAACCCCGTTCACGAAGACAGGGCTCAAGAAAGGTAAAGAACATAAAACGCTCCTATTCCACTTGTATCAGGTTTACATTATTAATTTATTATTATTTATCCCCTCCCGCTTAGAAAAAGCTCACAATATATTTATACAAAATACCCGATACAAGGTCTTTGCTCTCCTACATTTATTTAAAAAAATGTAGGCGAGGCACACGGCTCCACTTTGATGCACTCCCCCAGAAGGGAACGTTATTCGGGAACTGGACCGTAGTCCACAGCAAAATAACTGGCGAACCAGCAAAAGAGGCTTGGCCCCTTGTTAGTGTGTAAGCACAAACATCGACCGAAGTCGCGCATGCCAATGCGTGTAAACGCCATACAGAATACGAACGAATCCAGCCACGGTGAATGTACATCACACGGTTTAGGCAAATAGGCACTCTGGCCGTAAACCTTCCATGAGCGCCACCACCTGCCAGATCGCCGCTCCTAAAGATGTGATGTAAGTGTATGGCATCAACACAGTTGCATGATCAGCACGGCTACTAGCAGCAGAGCGTGTCATGAGTCTACCGCTCACCTCAAGGGAATGGGGTCCCACGTTGTGCGGCTTTCGGCCGCAGCCTTGAAAGTCT